>JARQOD010000004.1:470382682-470396914 GCA_033576555.1 Oophaga sylvatica
TAGCAAAAAAAGATAAAAACTCCCTATAGCGTACACAGCAATAACCATAACCTTTATATCCAGAAAAAAATTACTGCGGTCACAAAATATTTAGGAGAAATCATAATTAATGACAGAATAGAAAGGAGAATATAAAATGCCAATGCAAACCTACCAGGAGTAGACGGTTGGTAAAATACAAGGAAATGAGGAAAGTAACATTGGTCCCTGTAATAGGAAAAATAATAAAAATACAAATAGACCAATCACATCTGGAAAAAAGGACGTGGGATAAACACCCAACGTGTAGCCGCACACACAGTGGCTTCTGCCCAGCTCGTATTTGCTCACTCGTTTTTGAGGATTTTGGGTGGTGCCCACCTGACTTTGATTAGGACCAGCTGACAAGTCTCCTACCTATGGTCAGCGTTAATATAAGCTGCTCTTTAGCAACCTTCCTATCGTAGGTTTAGGGGTCCTGTATGGGAGTGAAGGGGCTTTAAGACTGCTTGTTTAGATCAGTGAGTGTAGATTGCAACACTGATGATTGCCCACCTTTTCCCAAAATGAAGAGCCGGACAGTCATATTGACAAATATCCAGGAGAACCCCAGGAACTGGACAAGGTTATACATGAACAGGTAGCCACGCTTCAAATAGAGGAAAGCTGGTGAGAAAAAAATAAGAACAGATTATAAAAGTGCAACACAAAGGAAAGGATGTAACGGATAAAAGAAAGTATTATCCCAAGCAGCAGACATCACGCTCCCTGAATTTGTCACCAGATTTTTGCTACCTAATTTGAGAGCAGCTTAATGTAGAGACCCTGATTCCAGAGATGTGTCACTTTCTGATGTAGTTGATAAAACTGATTTTTTTTTTAAATCAGCAGTCCTCCACCAGAGGACTAGTAAACCTGCTGCCGTATAGTCCTCAATATTCATGAGCTTTGTGCAACCCTGCCCCACCACTTTCTGTGTACACTGTGCATAGGCAGAAAGCTGGCAACCTGTGGTGTGGGCAGGATTATACAGAGCTCAACATTCAGCTGGAGAGAAAAACGTGATTATCAAAACTACAGCAAGCAGCACAGTAATTGACATCACTGGAATCAGAGTCTCTGCCGCCACATCATGCTGCTCTAAGATGGGGTAGCAAGAACTTGGTGACAGGTTCCCAATAAGTTCAGAGGTCACATCTCAAACTGCTCTGCCGGTTTCCTTTCATACAGCTAGTCTATACAGAACAGGAAAGGAAGACAATCGGATCCGAGTTCCCATTTCCTGGGAACTTCCAGGAAAAGGCTGGCAGGGAGGAAGTGACAGTGAAAAAGGTTGTAGAAACCAGATCACCCCATGGGTCTGAGGCCTGCAAGTGAAAATATATATATATATATATATATATATATATATATTATATATATATATATATATATATATATACATACATACACACACACACACACAGACGCATACACGTAGAAAGAAGCACAAGAAGAAACATACAGTATATCTGGACAATAAACAAATATTCAAAATATTATGCCTAATCAATAATGGAACATAATCTCCTTCTGCGCATTTACGCCCTCCAGATGACAAGTGCCAGGGTTGTAATTCCAGAACGCCTCTACTGTCAAGAGGTGATGTCTCCATGCTAGATGATAAATCTACATATAAAAATCTCAGAACCTGAGAAGCCCCTCTCAAAAGGACACCATCATCACTGAAGAAGGCTTTTCTCTAGGAATCCTCACCATATTCCTCAAAAGGAATATTTAATGGTAGAACACCCGATATTCCTCATTTTACACGCTCTTCCCATGATACACATAGCACCCAATCCGCCTCCTAGGAGACCAATTATCCCAGGTATTGGGTCCATTTATCTCAGAGATCCCCTGATCTTTTGAAGGATTCTATGGATGTTCTCCCTTTGCTACTCTTGTATGACAAACATTTCTCTAGGCTAAGTTGCGATTATATACTTCGATCCCACATGATATCGCTATCCACGCTTTAGAATGTCATTTATCTAGATATAACAATTATTCTTCAGATTTATTTTTATACGTCATTCATGCTACAGAATTTTTGATAACTCATAATGTTACTTCTTTTTTTTTTTCATTAATTTTTTAAAATAAATTCTGGACATTTAGGAGCTGGAATTTTTCCTCCTTTTTTCTTAGGGAATGACAGTGGCCAAAGATTTACATTGACTCCTTCAGAACTTACGATCTTCTCGGACTCGAGATTCTGTTCGGATTTTTGATATTCTCTCTTGTTCCTGGAAGAGAAAGGCAAAGCAGAAATAAACCTTATGCATGATCCTGCATCTCAGACTATAGAGGACAGGGCATCAATCACTCCACTGTAAGCATTTGCCATTTATCAAACTTACAGTATGGCCCTGTCCCGAGACCACCAGTAAAATCAGGAATTACTGCAGAGACCACTAAAGGATAATTTAATAATATAAGTGGCCATTAAAAAAATGGATCATAATGCAACACGTGAATCATCTGGGTCTGCGAGAACCACTCTAGCTCATAGACAGTGGTCATTAACAGTATTTATTATCCCACAAAACCATCATAAATGTAGGATATTAATAATTGTACTAAATTAAGAATCATACATATGAAATAATATATGGGTGTATATAATGTACACTGCTCAAAAAATTTAGGGAACCCGTCCTCATCCCAGTATAACTCAAAAAGTCAAGGAAACATCAGGGATATCAATCTGTTCAGATAGGAAGAATAATTAATTGTGGATCAAGGTCACCTGCTTTGGTGCAAATGAGAGTGACAATAGGTGGAAGAGGAGGAGCACTGCCAGAGCCCTACAAAATTACCTCTAGCAGGCTATTGGGGTGCATATTTCTGACCAAACAGACCCCATGAAGGTGGCAGGAGGGCCCGACGTCCTGTAATGTGCTCACAGTCCACCACCGTGCATTTTGGTTGGCAGTGAACACCAGAATTGGCAGGTTTGCCATTGGCACCATATTGTTTTCATATTTGTGAGCAACAGTCGACAGGTGGAAGAGCCTAGGGACGTTGTGGTGAACATTATGCTGCAAGAAACATCATCCACAGGTATGACGGTGGGTAAGTAATGAGCCGAGGAGGAGCATCTTTGGAGGGTCACAAAAAAGGAGATTTTTGTGTACTCACCGTAAAATCCTTTTCTCCGAGACGCTCATTGGGGGACACACAGACCGTGGGTGTTATGCTGCTGCCACTAGGAGGACACTAAGCAATACAAGCACAAAAGATTAACTCCTCCTCCTGCAGTATACACCCTCTGTTGGCTCAATCCTGAACCAGTTCGGTGCCAAAGCAGTAGGAGCTCATAACAGAGTGCAATATGCCAACAATTCAAATGAACAACGAGGCTCCAAGTTAAACCAGGGTGGGAGCTGTGTCCCCCAATGAGCGTCTCGGAGAAAAGGATTTTACGGTGAGTACACAAAAATCTACTTTTCTCCTTCGCCTCATTGGGGGACACACAGACCGTGGGACGTCCCAAAGCAGTCCCTGGGTGGGAACTCATCAACAGATGAAGCCTCGTGAACGTCATGCATATAACGCTTAACCAGTCAACAGACAACTTACAGATGCGCAACAGCTGATTGCAGAATCTGTCTGCCAAGAGCTGCATCTGAAGAAACTTGAGCATGAATTTGGTAATGCTTGACAAAAGTATGAAGACTGGACCAAGTCGCAGCCTTGCACACTTGCTGTGCCGAAGCCTGGTGCCGAATGGCCCAGGAGGCCCCCACAGAACGAGTGGAGTGTGCCTTAATCCCAGCTGGGATAGGCTGACCTTTAACACGGTACGCCTCTTGGATCGCCGAGCGAATCCATCTGGCTAACGTGGCCTTGGAAGCAGGAAGACCCTGTCTGCGTCCTTCCGGAAGCACAAACAGAGCGTCCGATTTCCGGAAAGGTGCCGTTCTCGAAATGTACCTTCGGAGAGCCCTCACCAAGTCTAAAGTGTGAAGGGCTTTTTCAGTACGGTGAATTGGCGCCGGACAGAATGAAGGCAAAACTATCTCCTCATTGATATGAAAAGCCGAAACGACTTTTGGCGTGAAAGATGGAGAAGTCCTAAGGACTACCTTGTCCTGGTGAAAAATGAGGAAAGGAGGTTTACAAGATAAGGCTGCCAATTCCGATACTCGTTTGATAGAGGTAATCGCCACTAGGAAGACCACCTTCCAGGAAAGAAGCGATAAAGACACTTCCGGCAAAGGTTCGAAGGGGGAGTCCTGTAAGGCACTGAGGACCAAATTAAGATCCCAAGGCTCCAAAGGCCTCTTGTAAGGTGGAACAAGATGAGACACTCCCTGAATAAAAGTCTTGACCTGAGACTTAGATGCGATCCGTCTTTGGAAAAGGACGGACAAGGCAGAAATCTGGCCCTTGAGGGAAGAAAGGGCTAACCCCGAATCCATTCCTGCTTGAAGAAATTCCAGAATGGAAGGGATAGAGAAAACCAAAGGGGAACGACCTTTGTTCTCACACCAGGAAAAGAATGTCTTCCAGACACGATGATAAATGAGGGCGGAAGCCGGCTTCCTGGCATTGACCATTGTAGAGATGACTTTGTGAGAAAACCCAGCCTGAGTTAAGATCCAGGCTTCAAAGGCCATACCGTCAAATTCAGCGCTTTTGAATTGTGATGGTAAATCGGACCCTGTGAGAGGAGGTCCGGCCGATCTGGCAATCTCCAGGGGACGTCTGCAAGCAGACGCACTAGTTCCGCATACCACGGACGGCGAGGCCATTCTGGAGCGACCAGGATGAGAGGAACGCCTTCTGCCTTGATCTTCCGAATCACCCTGGGGATTAACGGAAGAGGAGGAAAAATGTAAGGAAGGCGAAATTGACTCCAAGGGAGGACTAGCGCATCCGAGCCGACGGCTAGTGGATCGCGAGAGCGACTTATGAAGGTCTGAACCTTGGCATTCAGTCTGGATGCCATGAGGTCTACGTCCGGCATGCCCCATCGCTGGCAAATAAGATGGAACACATCCGGGTGCAGGGACCATTCCCCTGAGTCTAGGCCCTGGCGACTTAGGAAGTCGGCTTCCCAATTGTCCACACCTGGAATGTGAACCGCGGAGATGAGAGAGCGGTTTTTCTCGGCCCAGCGGAGAGTGTGCGACACCTCGAGCATCGCTGTTCTGCTCCGAGTGCCCCCCTGACGGTTGATATACGCCACGGCCGTGGCGTTGTCTGACCGAATCCTGATGGGACGACCGGCCAGGAGATGATGGAAGTGCACGAGAGCTAACTTGATAGCTCTGATCTATAAGATGTTGATTGGGAGACGGGACTCTGGTAGAGACCAGCGGCCCTGAGCCGTGTGATGAAGAAACACAGCTCCCCATTCGAGGAGACTGGCATCGGTGGTCACCACCAGCCAATGGACAGTCAGGAAAGATTTTCCGTGATTCAGTGATGAGGCATTCATCCACCATCTTAAGGAGCTTCTGACTGTGGGAGACAGACGTAAGCGGCGACCTAGAGACGCTGGGTTCCTGTCCCAGACTGATATCAACTCCTGTTGAAGAGGGCGGAGATGAAACTGGGCGAAAGGTACTGCTTCGATGGAAGCTACCATTTTCCCGAGGACCTGCATGGCGCTCCTCAGAGAATGAGGGCGGTTTAGCGACAGCAGGAGCACTCCCCGCTTCAGAGAGATAATCTTCTCTGGAGGGAGAGATACCAATCCTTGGGAGGTATCCAAAATCATTCCCAGAAAAAGAATCTTCTGAGAGGGAATGGAAAGAGACTTGTCTAAATTGACAAGCCAACCGAGGCGGGAGAGGGTGTCGATAGTGATTTCGACGCTCTCTTCGCAGGCTCGAAAAGTCGGACCTTTTATGAGTAGGTCGTCCAGGTACGGGAGGACTACCACACCCTGAGAGTGTAAAATTGACATGGCGGCCGCTATGACCTTTGTGAACACTCTGGGGCAGTTGCGAGACCGAAGGGCAGAGCGGCAAACTGAAAATGATCCTCTCCGACAGCAAAACGCAGGAACTTTTGATGTCCGCTGAAAATTGGAATTGCAAGATCCTTGGACTTGGGGAAGCGAGACTGAAAGAAACGTCTTGGAGGAAGGGACAAGAATTCGATTTTGTAACCTGAGTGTACTAGATCGAGAACCCACTGGTCTTGAACTACTGACCCCCAGACTTTGTGAAACAAGAGTAGGCGGCCGCCTACCTTGTTTGGGTCTCCCATCCCCAGCAAAGAGTCATTGTGATGACAACTTGCGAGAGGAGGAGCTCCTATTTCCTGCCTGAGAAGATCTGTTTCTCCAGGGCTGAGAGGATCTGGACGATGGTTGCGAGTCCCTATCTCTACGAGATGACCGGGATGCTCGAGCAGAGGACGAAGCAGGGGACCAATTAAAGGAGCTACGAAATGGCCGGAAACGACCTTGGTATTGAGGCCGAAAGGGTCTATTGATTCTGCGCTGTGGAAGAAATTTGCTTTTGCCACCAGTAGCGTCAGAAATAATCTGATCAAGGCGATCTCCAAAAAGACGTCCTGAATGATAAGGCAATGAAGTTAAAGTCTTCTTTGAAGCAGCGTCTGCACGCCACTCACGGAGCCAAAGGGACCACCGAATGGCGATAGCATTGGCGGCCGTGATAGCAGCGCAATTAGCTGCATCCAGGGACGCATGAACCATGTAGTCACCTGCCCGAGTAATCTGATAGGCCAGATTACGTGCCTCGGGGGAAAGAGGGATATCACTAGTCATTTTGACTAGGCCCTCAACCCAAGCCACCATAGCTCTTGCCACCCAGGTGGCTGCAAAGGAGGGAGATAGAGATGCTCCAGCCGCCTCAAAAATTGATTTGGCGAGGTTGTCAATCTGTTTATCTGAAGGGTTCCTAATGGATGAACTATCAGAAACAGAGAGTAGGGTTTTTGAAGATAGACGAGATACTGGAGGATCTACAACAGGAGATTCCGTCCACTCTTTCGCCACGGTTGCTGAAAAAGGGTATCGAGCTTTCAGAGACTTCAGTCCTGAAAAACGTCTGTCCGGACGCTCCCTGTGTCCCTGAACAATATCAGTAAATTCAGGGTGGTTATTAAACATCTTGTGAACACGTTTTGCCCTTTTGAAGGAGATAGGATGATTCGGCTGAGACCCAGGTTCTTCTTCTAGTTTGAGGATTGTATTAATTGCCTCAATTAAAGAATCTAACGACTCCTGAAATTCCGGCGAGTTGGGATCATCACCAATGTCCGACTCGTATTCCGAATCATGGTCACTGATGTTTCTGGGAGAAGGTGAAAGAGAACCTGAACTCGCAGATGCTGAACCACTAGATGGATTGGGAGATGTATTATGGCGGCGTTTTTTGGACGACCGCTTAGCGGGCGCCGTGAGACGGCCCCTGTCAGATGAGACATCTCTGAAGCCTAACGGACCCTTTTCTGGAAAAGGGGCGCTCTGGCTAGAAGCAGATCCACGAAAGGTATCCAAGGCTCTAGTCAGAGAGTTTATGGAGTGTGCCAGATAATCGGGCCACCCTGAAGAACCTGCCTCAATGGGATCAGGAATAGGTAGTGACTCCTGCTCGGTAATAGGGGGCTCCTGAGCAGAGGAAGCCATGGGCTCCTGGGCACATGATGCACAGAATTGGGAACTATGCATTGATGGCAGGGGAGCGTTGCATGAAGTGCAAGTGGCATATACTACGGAGTAGCTCTTGTCAGCCTTTTTAATTCCCTTTAATTGTGACATATTTCCTCCCAGAGAACCTTCTGCAGAAGAAGGGTTAAGCGCTGTGTAGACCTAGTCGCAGCGTGCACTTACCCAGGGCCTCTGTGTGTGCACCAGGGAAGTGAGAGGATGGCGATGCTGCGCTGTCCCAGGAGAATATGGCGCCCGAGATCTTAGAAGCGCCTCTCGTGTGAGACGAGAGGCGCCAGAAGCAGTGGGAGGAGAGGAGGAGGAAACAGGGGAAATCCCCTGTTAACTGGTGACAGCCAATAGCGTGCGGTGTGGGCAGAGCCACACGGACCGCCCTCTCCACTCGAGGCCTATCCCGGCCCGAAGCCGGGGAGTAAATTTTAAAGTTGCGGCCTACCCTGGGCCGAAGCCGGGGACTAAATTTGAGGCCGTGGCCGCGGCGCAATCAGAACGCCAGCGGCGCGATTGTGTGCTGCGGCGGCGCAACACCATGCGGGCGCAGTGCGCATAAAAGCGGTCGGTGACCGGTATTTGCCCCTCGTATACTCACTGCGGGGAGAGCCCGAAGATGGAGGAGGGAGAACTCCACAGCACTACAGCGACTATGGCTGTACATCCTCTATCCACCAACCCCTTTCAATAGGGGGGTGGAGAGGGCTTTTACATGCCTCCAGACCGCCACCGCTTCCAAGAGAGGTGGAGGGGGTAACCATCCAAGGTGCCACGCAAATCATCATCATCCTCAAGTAAGGGTATCTCATGGGGAGAGCGGCCTGTTATAAGGATCTGTCGCCCCATGGTAGCGTGGCAGGAGGGGTACGTGGAGGCGACACTCGCATGATGCCGCCTGTTGTTGGTTTTTGGGAGATCGTGACTTTTCGTACAAGTCCCGTGACCCATCCGTGCGTGAAGAAAGTAAAAATAATAAAAAGTTTAAAAATCAGAAAAAAATCAGAAAAAAGTGGGGTCTGAGAGCAGACCCTAGTGCCTCCTACAGACACTAAGCAAGAACTGGTTCAGGATTGAGCCAACAGAGGGTGTATACTGCAGGAGGAGGAGTTAATCTTTTGTGCTTATGTATTGCTTAGTGTCCTCCTAGTGGCAGCAGCATAACACCCACGGTCTGTGTGTCCCCCAATGAGGCGAAGGAGAAACTTCCACAAGATTTCCAACTGTCCCATGATTACCGTTAGGACCCGGAGTCATTGTCATACTTTACACTGGTGCAGTGGGCCCCAGGGTCCACCTGGTAAAGTACAATCTGCAGCCTCAAGTAGCCAGTTCCAGGATGATGAAGACATTGATGCCATTGACTTGCCTCCATGTTCTGCAGATCTGAATCCAGTTGAGAACCTTTGGGACATTATGTATGAGTGCATTAGACGCTGTCATTTAGCTACACAGACAGTTCAGGAGCTCATGGATGCCCTGACCAATGTTTGGGAGGAGATCCCAAGGGCACCATCTGCCGTCCCATCAAGAACAAGCCCGAATGTTGTCGGGACGGCATAAAGGCACGTGGGGGCCATACACACCACAGAGTCATTGTATTCTGATGGAACTCACGCATACTGGCTTCACTTGTCATTACAATTTTATACATTTTCGTGGTGATTTGGAACCAGCTCTCAGTTGATGATTTTGGCTTCCATTGACCTTTTCTGCATCACAACAAATCAAACATATCGGTTAAGATTTTCAACTTAAATGGTCTGTTCATTGAGATCCGTTGTGTGGTTTATCGGCTTGAGCAGTGTATATTATTTCTCTACTAATCGGAGATAGAAGCCTAAACACCTTTCCTACCTTCTCCCTGAGCTCCATCTCTGCATCAGATTCGTCCAGCCAGCGGTCAAAGTCTGGAGACAGGAACAATGGTTTGCGTTCCTGCTTGGTCAAGCGGGGCCACCAGTGGCTTTCACTCTTCTTCACAATTAGACTTACATGGCGTGGAGTGGATCGCTGCACAACCTGGCCAGTTTCCAATCAAGGCAAAAGACAAGATGTTATGGTAAATGTAAGTTACGCTCCGGAGGATCACAGAGCGCACGTATTGGTAGAGGACAGGACTTACCTTTGGCTTTACAGGTTCGAGGAAATCCAGTGCAAACTCATATGTGTTCACCCCTTTAGCGCCATGCCCCAAGGCTTAAGGAAAAAAATACAACGTTATATATAACCTTTTGGAGCAAAAAATGAACACTTTTTTTTTTTACTAACATTTCTGGTCCTCACCCTTAAAGTGCAGGACATTGTTGGTAATGCGGATGTCTGGGCTCTGCAAGACAAACACATCCATTTAGTCAGTATACTGTGTCAACAATGCAAAATAGATTGTAGAAGTCCAGACAAATGAGATAATGGCCGATACATATTGGAGCCCAATAAATTCATAGACATCAAGGAAAACTTTACAAAGTAAAACAAAAGCGACCGCACATACTGACTTGTGATGCAAATTGTTATACCACGTCAATTTGTGCTGTAGATTTCTGCAGCCTAGCTGCAAGTTTCCAATGAAATCTGCAACAAGAATCAAGCATAAGTTTGTGTAATTTTTTTTTTTTTTTGCTGCTGCAGATTTTCCATGAAGAAACATCAGTTCTGTTGAATAAGCTCCATGTACTATTAAGAGGCAGTATTAAATGACCCGGGATCAGGGGATGAATTCAGTCCCGCTTCCTACTCAAGACTTCTGAGCATAATATTCATGAAGGTATTTTCTTTCTAGTGTCTCAGATATAATAGCAGGACCTCCACCGTCTGTGCTGTGACATCACCTAGTTTAAGGTTTCAGCAGTGAAGTTAACTTATGAGAGGGAAAAAGCATCTGTCAGACACACAAGGAATAGTAAGGGGTAATGCAGCAGCAGACATACAAGGTATGTAAGAGGTACTACAGCAGCAGACATACAAGGTAATGTAAGAGGTAACAGCAGCAGACATACAAGGTAATGTAAGAGGTACTACAGCAGCAGACATACAATGTATGTAAGAGATACTACAGCAGCAGACATACAAGGTATGTAAGAGGTACTACAGCAGCAGACATACAAGGTAATGTAAGAGGTACTACAGCAGCAGACATACAAGGTAATGTAAGAGGTAACAGCAGCAGACATACAAGGTAATGTAAGAGGTACTACAGCAGCAGACATACAAGGTAATGTAAGAGGTAACAGCAGCAGACATACAAGGTAATGTAAGAGGTACTACAGCAGCAGACATACAAGGTAATGTAAGAGGTACTGCAGCAGCAGACATACAAGGTATGGAAGAGGTACTACAGCAGCAGACATACAAGGTAATGTAAGAGGTACTGCAGCAGACATACAAGGTATGTAAGAGGTAACAGCAGCAGACATACAAGGTAATGTAAGAGGTACTACAGCATCAGACATACAAGGTAATGTAAGAGGTAACAGCTGCAGACATACAAGGAATAGTAAGAGGTAATGCAGCAGCAGACACACAAGGAATAGTAAGAGGTAATGCAGCAGCAGACACACAAGGTATGTAAGAGGTACTACAGCAGCAGACATACAAGGTAATTAAAGAGGTAACAGCAGCAGACATACAAGGTAATGTAAGAGATACCTTGTATGTCTGCTGCTGTAGTATCTCTTACATTACCTTGTATGTCTGCTGCTGTAGTATGTAAGAGGTAACAGCAGCAGACATACAAGGTATGTAAGAGGTACTACGGCAGCAGACATACAAGGTAATGTAAGAGGTAACAGCAGCAGACATACAAGGTAATTAAAGAGGTAACAGCAGCAGACATACAAGGTAATGTAAGAGATACCTTGTATGTCTGCTGCTGTAGTATCTCTTACATTACCTTGTATGTCTGCTGCTGTAGTATGTAAGAGGTAACAGCAGCAGACATACAAGGTATGTAAGAGGTACTACGGCAGCAGACATACAAGGTAATGTAAGAGGTAACAGCAGCAGACATACAAGGTAATGTAAGAGGTACTACAGCAGCAGACATACAAGGTATGTAAGAGATACTACAGCAGCAGACATACAAGGTATGTAAGAGGTAACAGCAGCAGAAATACAAGGTAATGTAAGAGGTAACAGCAGCAGACATACAAGGTAATGTAAGAGGTAACAGCAGCAGACATACAAGGAAATGTAAGAGGTAACAGCAGCAGACATACAAGGTATGTAAGAGGTACTACAGCAGCAGACATACAAGGTAATGTAAGAGGTACTACAGCAGCAGACATACAAGGTAATGTAAGAGGTATACAGCAGCAGACATACAAGGTAATGTAAGAGGTACTACAGCAGCAGACATACAAGGTAATGTAAGAGGTACTACAGCAGCAGACATACAAGGTAATGTAAGAGGTAACAGCAGCAGACATACAAGGTATGTAAGAGGTAACAGCAGCAGACATACAAGGTAATGTAAGAGGTAACAGCAGCAGACATACAAGGTAATGTAAGAGGTAACAGCAGCAGACATACAAGGTAATGTAAGAGATACCTTGTATGTCTGCTGCTGTAGTATCCTTACATTACCTTGTATGTCGCTGCTGTAGTATGTAAGAGGTAACAGCAGCAGACATACAAGGTAATGTAAGAGGTAACAGCAGCAGACATACAAGGTATGTAAGAGGTAACAGCAGCAGACATACAAGGTAATGTAAGAGGTAACAGCAGCAGACATACAAGGTAATGTAAGAGATACTACAGCAGCAGACATACAAGGTAATGTAAGAGGTACACAGCAGCAGACATACAAGGTAATGTAAGAGGTACTACAGCAGCAGACATACAAGGTAATGTAAGAGGTAACAGCAGCAGACATACAAGGTAATGTAAGAGGTACACAGCAGCAGACATACAAGGTATGTAAGAGGTACTACAGCAGCAGACATACAAGGTAATGTAAGAGGTAACAGCAGCAGACATACAAGGTAATGTAAGAGGTACTACAGCAGCAGACATACAAGGTAATGTAAGAGGTAACAGCAGCAGACATACAAGGTAATGTAAGGGTAACAGCAGCAGACATACAAGGTAATGTAAGAGGTACTACAGCAGCAGACATACAAGGTAATGTAAGAGGTAACAGCAGCAGACATACAAGGTATGTAAGAGGTAACAGCAGCAGACATACAAGGTAATGTAAGAGGTACACAGCAGCAGACATACAAGGTATGTAAGAGGTACTACAGCAGCAGACATACAAGGTAATGTAAGAGGTACTACAGCAGCAGACATACAAGGTATGTAAGAGGTACTACAGCAGCAGACATACAAGTATGTAAGAGGTAACAGCAGCAGACATACAAGGTAATGTAAGAGTAACAGCAGCAGACATACAAGGTATGTAAGAGGTACTACAGCAGCAGACATACAAGGTAATGTAAGAGGTAACAGCAGCAGACATACAAGGTAATGTAAGAGGTAACAGCAGCAGACATACAAGGTAATGTAAGAGGTAACAGCAGCAGACATACAAGGTAATGTAAGAGGTAACAGCAGCAGACATACAAGGAAATGTAAGAGGTAACAGCAGCAGACATACAAGGTATGTAAGAGTATACAGCAGCAGACATACAAGGTAATGTAAGAGGTAACAGCAGCAGACATACAAGGTAATGTAAGAGGTAACAGCAGCAGACATACAAGGTAATGTAAGAGGTACTACAGCAGCAGACATACAAGGTAATGTAAGAGGTACACAGCAGCAGACATACAAGGTAATGTAAGAGGTAACAGCAGCAGACATACAAGGTATGTAAGAGGTACTACAGCAGCAGACATACAAGGTAATGTAAGAGGTACTACAGCAGCAGACATACAAGGTATGTAAGAGGTAACAGCAGCAGACATACAAGGTATGTAAGAGGTAACAGCAGCAGACATACAAGGTAATGTAAGAGGTACTGCAGCAGCAGACATACAAGGTAATGTAAGAGGTAACAGCAGCAGACATACAAGGTATGTAAGAGGTACTACAGCAGCAGACATACAAGGTAATGTAAGAGGTAACAGCAGCAGACATACAAGGTAATGTAAGAGGTACTACAGCAGCAGACATACAAGGTAATGTAAGAGAGGTAACAGCAGCAGACATACAAGGTAATGTAAGAGGTAAACAGCAGCAGACATACAAGGTAATGTAAGAGGTACTACAGCAGCAGACATACAAGGTAATGTAAGAGGTACTACAGCAGCAGACATACAAGGTAATGTAAGAGGTACAAGCAGCAGACATACAAGGTATGTAAGAGTACTACAGCAGCAGACATACAAGGTAATGTAAGAGGTAACAGCAGCAGACATACAAGGTATGTAAGTAGGTAACAGCAGCAAATACAAGGTATGAAGAGTATACAGCAGCAGACATACAAGGTATGGAAGAGGTACTCAGCAGCAGACATACAAGGTAATGTAAGAGGTACTACAGCAGCAGACATACAAGGAAATGTAAGAGGTACTACAGCAGCAGACATACAAGGTAATGTAAGAGGTAACAGCAGCAGACATACAAGGTA
>JARQOD010000004.1:470397014-470466085 GCA_033576555.1 Oophaga sylvatica
TTTTCAGATGAAAGTAAATTTTGCATTTCTTTTGGAAATCAACACCTTGGACCACTGAGCAACAGTCCAGTTCTTTTTCTCCTTGGCCCAGGTAAGACACTTCTGGCGTTGTCTATTGGTCATGAGTGGCTTGACATAAGGAATGCGACACTTGTAGCCCATGTCCTGGATGTGTGTATGGTGGCTCTTGAAGCAATTACTCTAGCAAGAATCCACACCTTGTTAATCTCCCCCAAATTTTTGAATGGCCTTTTTTTTAACAAAATTTTCAAGGCTGCAGTTATCCCTGTTGCTTGTGCACCTTTTTCTACGACATTTTTTCCTTCCACTCAACTTTCCATTAATATGCTTGGATACAGAACTCTGAACAGCCAGCTTCTTTAGCAATGACCTTTTGTGGCTTACCCTCCTTGTGGAGTGTGTCAATGACTGCCTTCTGGACATCTGTCAGTAGTGTTCCCCATGATTATGGAGCTACTGAAACAGACCAAGGGACCTTTTTAAATGCTTAGAAAGCATTTGCAGGTGTTTTTTTTTTCTAATTTACTGAGATAATGACTTTTGAGATTTCATTGGCTGTAAGCCATAATCATCAACATTAACAGAAATAAACACTTGAAATAAATCACTCTGCAATGACTCTGTATAATGAGTTTCACTTTTTGTACTGAGAACTGAAAGAAATTAACTTTTTGATGATATTCTAATTTTGTGAGAAGCACCTGTATTACGTGAGCAATTGGATAGCTCCTGAGCATATTTGCTCATCACTAGTCAATATGTAAAGACTTGTTAGAAAGCTCAAGACAAACTTTGTTTTGTATCCCTCTGCCTGTTTTTACCCATGAATAGAGAAGGGGTCCCAAATATATTTGACCCAGTGTATAGACCCTACTATACGCCTACTCTCACCCTTCCTTGCCGTGGAGGTTGGCACCCTAAGAAACGATTTTTTGGCGCCCCCACTCAACGTGGACTATCCCTCTCTTCCCTGATAACACCCTAATAATATAGGTGGGAAAACAATATAGTGAAGGGGAGAGATGAAAAGGATAGGTCCTTATAATCTATTTACATTATCTTAGCATACAGGTCTGACAGTAGAATCAAAATTGTAAATCTCACATCAATATCGATGTAACATGGTGAAAATAATTGGAACAATGTCCATTCCACATAGTATGATAATGCATTAGTATCTGGGGCTAACTTATACTTCCTCCATCCCACAGATCACTAAATCAGGCCCCCAGGGCTGCAATGGTAGTAAAGTGCAACAGCATAGAATGTATAAAGTAGTGTGACTTAGCATGAATTATCCCCGACGCGTTTCCCCATCACAGTTCATCAGGAGGAAAAGATAGCGTGGATGCCAGATATCATGATGCTTGGCATTGCCGGCGGTCAGGAAAGAGGGGATTTAAATAACCCCATCCAATTACAGTGTCCTTATAGACCCCGCCCCCTTAATAGTCGGCTGTAACACTCCTCGGTTAAGCTCATTAATCATGCCTCTCGCCTGCTGTCTCCCGGCGTGCGTTCCATCGCTGATGCTGTGCGTTCCACCGCCAGCATAACGGCATACAGGAAGCGCTTGGGTCATATGACCTATCACATGATACAACGTGCATCTCATTACCAATACTACAGAAGGCACTCTGGTCCTGTGACACGTCACATGATACACACAACCTCCGATAATAAGAGCTCCAAATCTCAATGTATATCCCAGCAGGGATCATGGATGATCATTCCCCTTGTAGCGCTATACTCAAGAAACAGTTTTATAAAATATGACCATTACTTTAAATTCCATACCCGGGTTTCCTTACATGATATAGCGGTATATATACCAAAGTCCAGCAGTTATAAGAGAAAGCATATTGATTGACAATATTAGATATTAATAAAAAGCAAAATAATATATCGATACAGTAACCAAAAATTTGGGAACATATATGGTATATAGATGGGTATGTAGCTAAATTGGCTCATCCATAAATTGGGTTCAAGCCCAAATGGATAATTCAAACTAGAACAACTAAATAAAACACGCATAGGATAGGCATTCGTTTAGCCCTTTTGGGGTGAGGGATTGCAGTCTAAAAATCCACTCCGCCTCCCTTCTCTGAATCAGCCTGTCCAAATCCCCCCCCTAATTTTGGGCTTCACCAATTCCACCATACAGAAATTAATTTCTTTAGTACAGCCATTATGTACTTCAAATGGCGGGCCACAGGTGTATCCCGCTTGTTCCTGATATCGCATAGATGTTCACCCACTCTTACCCTCAGTTCTCTAATCGTTTTACCAATATAGTCCTTCGAGGATCACGGTTAGTACAGACACGTTTTTGGCATCTATCGACGTGGAAGCTCTGTACAGCAGCATACCCCATGTATGCGAATGAGAGCAATTAATCATTTTCTCCAGACTAGAGCTATTGAATGTCGAGGACATAACATGTTCATTGAAAAACTTCTGTTCTTCTGCCTTACCCACAATTATTTCCTCTTCAATGGAAAGTACTTCCACCAGCTCAGGGGTACCGCGATGGGGAGCCCTTGTGCCCCCACGTATGCTAACATCTTCCTGGGATGGTGGGAGGAAACCCTAATTTTTTGGGGGAGGGAGGAATGGTGTAACGAGTATATCGGCCTCTGGGCCAGATATATTGATGACATCTTGATTTTTTGGCCTGGCCCAGAGGCGGAGTTCCTCCGTTTCATTGAGACAATCAATATCAATGACGTTGGGCTTAGATTCACGTCAGAACATCATGATAGAAGTATAAACTTTCTAGACCTGACCATCTCGAAGGAACTAGATGGCAGTATAAAGACTTGCACATATCGTAAACCCACTTCCACCAATAATCTCTTAAGGTGGACAAGCCATCATCCTGCACCCCTGAGAAGGGGAATACCAAAGGGGCAGTTCCTACATATTAGGAGGAACTGCTCTGATTTGAGCACCTTTAGGAGACAAGCCAGTGACCTATATGATAGGTTTAGAGTTAGAGATTATCCACGTGAAACTCTAGATGGACCAATGAATGAAGCACTTTTTACAGATAGGCAATCCCTCTTAAGAAAAAGAGACACTAGAGATCAAAATAACGAGAGGGTCAGGTTGATTGGGACTTATGATGCACAATCTGATCAGGTGTACCATATTCTCAAGAAACATTGGGGGATACTATTGGCAGATCCCAATCTTAAAAAGTTTGTGGCTCCCCACCCTAGTGTCACTTATAGGAGAGGTAGATCTATTGGCGATAAGCTGGTCCGTAGTTTGTATCAGAGGCCTAAAGGGCCAGGTACTTGGCTGGATAGGAAGCCATTGGGCTTTTTCAGATGTGGGAATTGTTCAAAGTGTGGGTTTATGTCTCAGGGGAAGACTTTCAACAGTTCAGCCAATGGGAGGACATACACAATTAGAGATTTTGGAAACTGTAAAACCGCGGGTTTGGTATATAAAGCCACCTGCACTTGCCCGAAGGACTATATTGGTAAAACGATTAGAGAACTGAGGGTAAGAGTGGGTGAACATCTATGCGATATCAGGAACAAGCGGGATACACCTACGGCCCTCCATATGAATGAAGTACATAATGGCTGTACTAAAGAAATTAATATCTGTATGGTGGAATTGGTGAAGCCCAAAATTGGAGATTTGGACAGGCTGATTCAGAGACGGGAGGCGGAGTGGATTTTTAGACTGCAATCCCTCACCCCAAAAGGGCTAAACGAATGCCTATCCTATGCGTGTTTTATTTAGTTGTTCTAGTTTGAATTATCCATTTGGGCTCGAACCCAATTTTATGGATGAGCCAATTTAGCTACATACCCATCTATATACCATATATGTTCCCAAATTTTTGGTTACTGTATCGATATATTATTTTGCTTTTTATTAATATCTAATATTGTCAATCAATATGCTTTCTCTTATAACTGCTGGACTTTGGTATATATACCGCTATATCATGTAAGGAAACCCGGGTATGGAATTTAAAGTAATGGTCATATTTTATAAAACTGTTTCTTGAGTATAGCGCTACAAGGGGAATGATCATCCATGATCCCTGCTGGGATATAAATTGAGATTTGGAGCTCTTATTATCGGAGGTTGTGTGTATCATGTGACGTGTCACAGGACCAGAGTGCCTTCTGTAGTATTGGTAATGAGATGCACGTTGTATCATGTGATAGGTCATATGACCCAAGCGCTTCCTGTATGCCGTTATGCTGGCGGTGGAACGCACAGCATCAGCAATGGAACGCACGCCGGGAGACAGCAGGTGAGACAGGGCCGGCTCCAGGTTTTTATGGGCCTCGTTTGAAAGAGCCTCAGTGGGCCCCTTTAACACAGACCACGATGCATGATGCACAGATACTGCAGAGAAATATAGGTACAGTACAATGCCAAATACTTCACTTCTTCCATTACATGAGTGATATCTATTGTAAATTGTACAATAGCTCAAAAACCGCCAAATCCTCACAGCGCACAGTACAGACTGGACAGTACAGTCCTCCATACAATATTATGGGCACCACATAGTCTCCCCCTCATCACTCATATAATACCCCATGCAGGATGTCACCCCCCATCCCCCATATAATGCTCCATACAGAATACTGGACCCAATATAATGCTCCATACAGGATACTGGTCCCCATATAATGCTCCATACAGGATACTGGTCCCCATATAATGCTCCATACAAAATATGGAGCTCTCCTCTGCGCTGTACTGCATTCTGCACTGTAACGGCTCAGGAAAGGGCGCTGTGGAAAGACTCCCCATTATCATCATGATTGTCTCCCCATCATCATCATTGCCTCCCCATCATCATCAATGCCTGCCCATCATCATCATCGCCTCCCCATCATCATCATCATTGCCTCCCCATCATCATCATGGTCTCCCCATCATTATCATTGCCTCCCCATCATCATCATGGTCTCCCCATCATCATCAATGCCTGCCCATCATCATCATTGCCTCCCCATTATCATCAATGCCTGCCCATCATCATCATGGCCTCCCCATTATTATCAATGCCTACCCATCATCATCATGGCCTCCCCATTATCATCAATGCCTGCCCATCATCATCATCGCCTCCCCAATATCATCAATGCCTGCCCATCATCATCATGGCCTCCCCATTATCATCAATGCCTGCCCATCATCATCATCGCTTCCCCATTATCATCAATGCCTGCCCATTATCAATGCCTGCCCATCATCATCAATGCCTGCCCACCATCATCATCTCCCCATCATCATCAATGCCTGCCCATCATCATCATCTCCCCATCATCATCAATGCCTGCCCATCATCATCATCACTTCCCCATCATCATCAATGCCTGCCCATCATCATCAATGCCTGGCCATCATCATCAATGCCTGCCCATCATCATCATCTCCTCCCCATCATCATCAATGCCTGCCCATCATCATCAATGCCTGCCCATCATCATCATCTCCCCATCATCATCAATGCCTGCCCATCATCATCATCTCTCCATCATCATCAATGCCTGCCCATCATCATCATCTCCCATCATCATCAATGCCTGCCCATTATCATCAATGCCTGCCCATCATCACACACAGACAGCACCACAGCACACAAGCACTCTCTCACATACATACATACACACACACAAAGCACCGCACTACATACACACAGACACACACACATCTCACCTGTCCGGCGTCAGCGCGCTCTCTGCCACAGCCGGCCGCTGAATTATGACGTCATTCAGTGGCGCTGCTGTGAGAGGAAGCGCCGGCGCCCCCTGGAGCCCGGAGCTGCGGCAGCGGAGGCACGGGAGAGGTAAGTATTGCGCCAGCTGCTGCCGGGGCCCTGAGCAAGCGGGGGGGGCCCAGTGGCGGCGCTAACACCGCTCTCCTCCGCTAACGGGCGCCGGGGTGCCCGACGGCGAGTGGGCCCCCCCGCCTGCTCAGGGCCCCGGCACTTGCCCGGGAGTGCCGGGTGCTGACGCCGGCCCTGAGGTGAGAGGAGGCATGATTAATGAGCTTAACCCAGGAGTGTTACTGCCGACTATTAAGGGGGCGGGGTCTATAAGGACACTGTAATTGGATGGGGTTATTTAAATCCCCTCTTTCCTGACCACCGGCTATGCCAAGCATCATGATATCCGGCATCCACGCTATCTTTTCCTCCTGATGAACCGTGATGACGGGGAAACGCGTCGGGGATAATTCATGCTAAGTCTCACTACTTTATACATTCTATGCTGTTGCACTTTACTACCATTGCAGCCCTGGGGGGCCTGATTTAGTGATCTGTGGGATGGAGGAAGTATAAGTTAGCCCCAGATACTAATGCATTATCATACTATGTGGAATGGACATTGTTCCAATTATTTTCACCATGTTACATCGATATTGATGTGAGATTTACAATTTTGATTCTACTGTCAGACCTGTATGCTAAGATAATGTAAATAGATTATAAGGACCTATCCTTTTCATCTCTCCCCTTCACTATATTGTTTTCCCACCTATATTATTAGGGTGTTATCAGGGAAGAGAGGGATAGTCCACGTTGAGTGGGGGCGCCAAAAAATCGTTTCTTAGGGTGCCAACCTCCACGGCAAGGAAGGGTGAGAGTAGGCGTATATAGTAGGGTCTTGATAGGAAGGATTGGTCTGAATATCATTGATCCATTTTTTCTGGTTTATCATTTTTAAAAGAAACCACATACACTGGGTTTGGTGTTTTTTAATAGATGGAATAAAGATATAATTTTTAAGGGAGATTTATGTGCACAACTGATTTTCTTTCCCTCAATAATTTTTGATAAAGTGAGTGGTCCCAAATATATGCCTCAGGAGCAATAGATGGAAACAGAATGATACTGCCAGTCAGAGGAACAGTAGCAGAAAAATATAAATAATTATTCAAAATAAAATTAAGAAAATACCCTATATTAATCTGCATAAAAAAAAAGAATGGCAGACCATTCGGTATTAAAAGAAAATTATATCCATAAATCATAAAATAAATATGTATAGGATTAAAAAAATTCATAAAAAAATAATAGATAAATAAAATTCATAAATATTCAGACAAAAAACCTTTATTGAATCGTGGTTTAACACAGTATATAAGAAATAAAAAACACCAAAAATAATCATATGTATGGCACAAAGGTATATATGGTCAGTGAATAATAATGAGGTTCAGCATGAAATTCATATCTACCAAGAGCTATATATAAAAAACAATGAAAAAAATCACAAAATCAAAAAGAGGTGAATGTAATTGATATCAGAAAAAAAAATCGCAAAATCAAAAAAGGTGAATATAATTGATATAAAAAATATATACTATATCTTTTATTCATAAATAGCAATAAAGTGCAAAATGTATAGTGCAAATATATAGCAATGGTAACCAAATCATTCATCCTCTGAATTGATAGTCTCTGCATGTATGCACTCCATTCATTGTCAGCAAGCAGCTGAATGACACAAGCCCCTTCTGTCTTGCATGTGGAAATATATAGCAATGGTAACCAAATCATTCATCCTCTGAATTGATAGTCTCTGCATGTATGCACTCCATTCATTGTCAGCAAGCAGCTGAATGACACAAGCCCCTTCTGTCTTGCATGTGGAAATATATAGCAATAGTATGCACTCCATACTTCTGATTGCTGCCAACCACAGCTGTACCATCTTGCAACATAATTTAATGTGCCTGGTAAAACTTTAGTATAATTCATTTTTTGCACTGTGCTTAATACTTACTGCTGTGTATTCCTGGGACTGGGGCCTCTGTAGATGCTATCAGGTGGAAAGTGCTATAACATATAGATGTTGCCAGGTCTAGTGCCTTTGATGATCTAACCACCCCCTGGTGTGCTGGCCCCAGCTGGCAAATTATCCCAAAGCAGCTCCCACAATCCCACTTTCCTGACCCTGTAGTGTGGACTATATATTTAGGAGTAGTCTAAGGGGCGCATGCATTGTGGGGGCGCATGCATCCCAGAAGTTAAGCATCACAGAAGAAAAGCATCTTGAAAACGGCAGTTATTCATGGCAGTTAATCAGGGCTGGAATCAGGTACCCCACACTTTGCCTTCTTTTTCATTATGTACTTTATCTATTTCCTCCTGTGTTCCCTTGTCACCCACATTCACCGCCTCATCCCCCCTCCATCACGACTCATACACATCAGCCCCTCCATACTTCCCTCTCCCATGTACAGCTCCCACGCACTCCTCACCTTCCTGAAAAACCTCAGCCCATCTTGCCCAAACACATCACAGAAAAAACCTACTTACAATTCCAACAACTACCTGCTCTTTATCTTCCTACTCCTACTGATTTCAGGGGACATCTCCCCCAACTCTGGTCCACCATCCCCCAACCTCAATCCCTACCCTACCTCATACCGAAACCATAATAATCTTATTAATATTACTTGCACTCCCTCATCATCTTCTTTCAATTGTGCCCTCTGGAATCCACGGTCTGCATGCAACAAGCTATCCTTCCTGCACAACTACTTTCTGAACAACTCTCTTAATCTGTTGGCCCTCACTGAAACCTGGATTCAGGATTCTGACACTGTCTCCCCTGCTGCCATTTCCTATGGTGGTTTACAGTTCTCCCATTCCCCGAGACCCACAAACAGACATGGTGGTGGAGTTGGCATACTCCTGTCCCCACAATGCACTTTCCAGGTCATCCCCCCAATTCCATCACTCTCATTCCCTTCTTTTGAGGTCCACACCATCAGGCTCTTCCATCCCCTCTCCCTCAGAGTAGCGGTCATATATCGGCCCCCAGGCTCACCCACCCAGTTCCTCGACCACTTCTCAGCCTGGCTGCCGCACTTCATGACCTCAGAACTACCAACCCTTATCCTTGGAGACTTCAACATCCCCATTAACAGCCCTACTTCCACATCTGCATCTCAGCTTCTATCACTAACCACTTCTCTAGGCCTCTCACAGCTTTCAACCTCTGAGACACACAAGGATGGCAACACCCTTGACCTGGTCTTTGTCCGCCTCTGTTCAATCTCCCACCTAAAAAACTCACCGCTTCCACTCTCTGACCACAACATTCTCTCCTTCACGCTCACAAATCCTCCACCACCCCAGCACACTCCTACCTACCACACATTCAGAAATCTACAAGCCATTAACCCTCAGACACTTTCAGACTCCCTACACTCATCGCTGTCCCCAATCTCCTCTTTTTCCTGTCCTGATCTGGCTGTTCATCACTACAATGACATTCTTAGAAGCACCCTTGACCAAGTAGCACCGCTCACCCTCAGAACCTCCAAACACACAGTAAAACAGCCCTGGCTCACATTGCAAACTCGACTTCTTCAGCGATGCTCTAGGAGTGCTGAACGCCTCTGGAGAAAAACCCGCACACCAGAAGACTTCATCCACTTTAAATTCATGTTAAGAACTTATAATGCTGCCCTTCACCTCGCCAAACAGACCTACTTCACCACCCTGATCTCCTCACTAGCCAACAACCCCAAGAAACTTTTTGACACTTTTCACTCCCTCCTCAGGCCAAAAGCACAAGCCCCTATCACAGACATTTGTGCTGACGACCTGGCCTCCCACTTTATAGAAAAAATAGATACTATCCGTCAGGAAATCTGCTCTCAACCACCAAGTGCTGTGACTCCCATCCCTCCCTGCATTTCCCCTGGCTCACTTTCCACATTTGATCCCATCACAGAAGAAGAAGTTTCCAGACTCCTCTCTTCCTCTCGTCCGACTACATGCACTACCGACCCCATTCCCTCACATCTCCTCCAGTCTCTCTCTCCAGTTGTCACAACTCACCTAACTACAATCTTTCATCTCTCAGTCTCCTCTGGCATTTTCCCATCCTCCTTCAAACACTCCATCATTACTCCATTACTAAAGAAACCCGCTCTCGACCCTTCCTGCACAAACAACTACAGACCGGTCTCCAATCTCCCCTTCATCTCTAAACTCTTGGAGCGCTTAGTCTACTCCCGCCTCACCCGTTACCTCTCCACTTACTCCCTCCTAGACCCTTCACAGTCCGGCTTCCGCCCCCTACATTCGACTGAAACTGCACTCATCAAAGTGACCAATGACCTTCTTACAGCAAAACGTAACGGCAACCACTCTCTGCTCATTCTACTTGACCTTTCTGCAGCTTTCGACACTGTTGACCACTGTCTCCTACTGTCTAGGCTCCAGTCACTAGGTATTAAGGACACTGTTCTCTCCTGGTTCTCCTCCTATCTTTCTGACCGCTCCTTCAGTGTTTTGTTCTCTGGCTCCACGTCATCTCCTCTTCCTCTCACTGTCGGTGTACCCCAGGGCTCAGTCCTTGGCCCCCTTCTCTTCTCTCTCTACACGGCCCCAATTGGACAGACCATCAGCAGATTTGGCTTTCAGTACCATCTTTATGCCGATGACACACAACTATACACGTCATCCCCCGACCTTACCCCCGCTGTTCTACAGAACACCACCGACTGTCTGTCCGCAGTCTCCAACATCATGTCCGCTCTCTATCTGAAACTTAACCTCTCCAAGACTGAACTCCTTCTGCTCCCGCCATCTACTAACCTCCCTAAATCTGACATTTCCCTCTCTGTGGGCGGCACCATAATAACACCCCGGCAGCAGGCTCGCTGTCTGGGTGTTATGTTTGACACCAATCTCTCCTTCACCTCCCATATACAATCTCTTCCAGCTCTTGCCGTCTACACCTAAAGAACATCTCTAGAATCCGCCCTTTTCTCACCATGGAAACAACAAAAACCCTCACTGTAGCATTGATCCACTCCCGCCTGGACTACTGCAACGCTCTATTACTTGGCCTCCCCATTACTCGACTATCCCCTCTCCAGTCCATCCTTAATGCAGCAGCCAGGGTCATCCATCTGGCTAATCGGTACTCGGACGCGTCCGCTCTTCGCCAGTCCTTACACTGGCTGCCCATTCATTATAGGATCCAATTCAAAGTACTGGTTCTCACCCACAAAGCTCTCCACAGTGCAGCACCCCCCTACATCTCCTCCCTCATTTCTATCTATCGGCCTAACCGACTGCTGCGCTCTGCAAATGACTTTCGACTAACCTCTGCACTAATCCGTACCTCCCACTCCCGACTCCAAGACTTCTCCCGCGCTGCGCCAATCCTCTGGAATGCTCTACCCCAAGAAATTAGGACTATCCACAATTTGCATGGTTTCAGGTGCTCCCTCAAAACACATTTGTTCAGAGTGGCCTATCACATTCACTAACCAAAGTCGTTCTATGTTTAAGTGTGTATGTGTAGCCCATTCACTATCTCCATCCATGCCTCACTCCCTCAAGATGGCTGGACCATCATTGTAAATGCACCATTGTATATACACACCTGTACTTTGTATCTCCCCCACCTCATTGTAGATTGTAAGCTCTCACGAGCAGGGTCGGCTTATTTTGCTTTAATTATTGTATTGTTAACGTTGTTACTTATGACTTATGTTTTGAAACTGTTAAACTGTAAAGCGCTGCGGAATATGTTGGCGCTATATAAATAAAGATTATTATTATTATTATTATTATTATTAAAATGTGCTAACAATCAAGACAATCCCCTTAATTGTGTCAAGCTCACAAATACATGTGCAAATATGCTGAACTAAAGTGCAATGCTAATGTGCTGAACTACAAAATGCTAAGTGATATGAATTAACTCACAGCAACAAGACTAAACTCCCCACCTAAAACGGAAAAGTATATATGCTAAATATCCTTATAAAGTGCTAATAGTGCCAAAAAAGTGCAAAATGACGCTCTAAATCACAATGGAGATTATCCCCTAAACATTCACGACAGTATGTGCAAATGTGCTAATCAATAAGTGCAAATAATGCAAGATTATCTTTCAGCAAAGGGGCTGAACACCCCACCTGCAATAAATGAATTACTCACAGGGGGTATGAAACATAAGTTACATAGGTAAAAAAAATCTCATTAGAATCTAAGTGTGATCCCAGCAGATGTGTCACTCACATGGGGGGAGAGTACTTATCACCGGCTATAGACTATCGATGTCGCCACATTAGATAAATAAATCAATAGCCCAAATTCATTACCTTGATGAAGGGATCAGGCTTTCAGGCAGACGGTGTGTAACACGCCCCAAAAGGTCAGAGAGGTCCGGTACCTGCGCACTGCAGTACTCTGCTCTGTCCTCACCAGGGCAGATCAGTGCGCCTGCGCAGGAGCCGTGACGGGACGGAAAGAAGAGGCCGGCTTCGATAGAAGATGGGAGGCGCTGAACTGGACCGCGACGCCGACCAGACGTGGAACACCCCTGTGTGAGCATAATATAACTCATTTTTCTTCTCTTTCAGGTGACATCGGGGGCTTATCTACAGCATTACAGAATGCTGTAGATAAGCCCCTGATGGCGGTGGCCGTATCTCATAGGGCAAAAATGGGGTGACAGATTCCCTTTAAAGATTTCCCCTGACCCACTTTCTGTGGACTGAGAGCAATGAAACTTGGCACAGTTATTAGTCCTTCTCTACATAGGTGCCACCTAGGGACACACACGTCTCCTCTTTAAGCAACTGTAAACACCTCACTTGTAGTAGTCGACAGGTTGCTCCAAAAGCCACGTTGTGACTTCGGTAATCAGAGTCTCATCATCTGGAAAATGCTTGCTCTTCAAAAGTAACTTTGCTGTTGGAAAGAGGTGGAAGTCCGATGTTGCGAGGTCGGGTGAATAAGGGAGATGCGGTAGAATTTCAAAGCCACAGGAGCATGCTTCCATTTGGGCAACATGTGAGTTGTGAACTGGTGCATTGTCTTGCAGAAGGCAGACACCTTTTGGTGAGCATGCCTCGTCTCTTGGTTTTGATGGTGTCCAGCAATTTCTGCAGCAGCGAAGCATAGTATGGCCCAGTAATCATGGTACACTTTGCTAGGAAATCCATCAATACTACTCCATGCTGGTCCCAAAATACTGTGAACATGACCTTGCCTGCTGAGGGTTGTGCACGTGGCTTCTTTGGAGGCTGTGAGTCATGATGCTTCCATTGCATCGACAGGACTTTAGTCTCAGGGTCATAGTGATGGACCCAGCTTTCCTCCTGTGTGATCAGTCTGTTGAAAAAGTCCTTCTGGTTTCCTTGGCACATCGTCAATAGAACCTGAGAGCATTCGACTCGTTCTTGCTTCTGGAAAGGTGTGAGCAGCCGGGGAACCCAGCGAGCGGATACCTTATGCATGTGAAGATGTCTTGAATTATTTTTTTGCATGGACCCCACACTAATCTTAACATTTTGGGATAGGTGGTGAATGGTTATGGGGCGATTTTCCAAAATGATGACCTCTACTTTCTGGATGGTGAGTTCATCAATAGCAGAGGGGGTCGCCCTGGAATTGGAGCTGTTTGCACCGAAGTCTGACCACATTTGAATTGACGATGTCCGCTCTTGACTACATCATATAATGGGGAATCATCACTGTAAACCTCTTTCATCTCATTGAATGTCTCCTTTGGTGTGCGGCCTTTCAAGTAAAGGAATTTGATGACTGCTCTGTACTCCACTGGGTCCATTATCATCTCACACACTACACTGTAAATAAGACCGTTATCAGTCAGTTGCAATGCACACTATGAACTTATTCATTTCACAGTGCAGTTCAGTCTTATAAAAGAAGTGGGTCAGGGACATGTTTAATGACTGCCCCTCGTAGACCATAACAAAAATATCATGCTTTTTATCCCCTCATTTTTAATATTTTTTTAAATAAAGTTTTGTAAATCGTAGGTGGGTCTTTTTTTAGTGTTGTGTAAAAATTGGGACCTAGATTTATATTTATATTTGAATTGTGTTTTCTCTAATTTCAGCTATACCCATTGCAAGCAGGTGTATAAAATCAAGCACACAGCCGTGCACGCTCCATAAACAAATCTTGTTGGCAAAACCAAATAAATTGGGCCAGAGCACATGTTGGTATAAATGCACTGCATAGTTCTGCATTCACACTGGCCATTTAACCAAACTCAAGATAAAAACAAAATGAGCAAATATCCCGTAGTAAGAGAATAAATAGTAATATTACATGTAAATAACATGGGGTACTTGGCTAACATTGGTTTGATTAAAAAACGTAAAAGCCATCCCACTACGACAAAATGTACCCAATCGGGACGGTAAAAATAGAGGAGGGCAAAGTAGGTCGTGGGTCCTGACTGTTCAGACTCCTGCTTGTGGAAAGCTATATAAACAAAACGAATAGCCAAAAGTAAGGGGAACAACTTCCTTGTTTGTACAAAGTACAAAAAAACTAAACCACAGGGTATTTGCTAATTTTGTTTTTTTATCTTGTGCTCTGTTTGTTAAATGGCCATAGTGTGAATGTACACCTATGCATTGCACCTATACCAACTTGATATCCTGCTCAAGAGAGGAAACGACATTAGTGAAACAGTTGAAGACTAATCAATGTTAGAACACATACCAATCAATAAGGTGCACTACACGTATAGGAAACTACATACCATATGAAGAGCAAAAATATATCAAAAATTAAATTATGAGAAAAAAAATTAATAAAAATAGCTTAAATCTGTTTTCTTATTCAAACCTAAGGGAGCTCTAGTGTTTAAACGCAGAATCCAGTGTGCTTCTTTTTCATGCATTTCATTTACTATTTCCCCTCCTCGGTGTCTCATATTTATTTTTTCGATTGCAATAATTTTTAAATCGGACTCATCGCCGGAGTGAACATGCTGAAAATGCTTTGAAACACCAGACAAACTGCGCGTTGTGCGGTTTTGTGCATCATAAATGTGTTCTGATAACCGTTGCGCAGGGTTCTGGTGGTGCTCCCAGCATATTGCACTCTGCATTTCTCACATGAGATAAGGTACACTAGATATGGGCTCCCACAAGTCATCATCGATTTTATATTAAAAATTTCTCCTGTTTGATAAACAAACTGGTATTGCTCATATACCTACAAGTTCCACAAGTTTTATGGCTGCACCGATAGGAGCCTTTAGTTGCCAATCAATTTGTTTGATACTCTGTACTAAAATTAACCCTGTTCATGTGGTCACTTGGAGATAATATATTCTCAATAGACCCTTTTTGAAACAAATCTTACCCCATTTTCCAATATTTTTTTCACTTCAAGGTCAGTATTTAAAATTGGTAAATACCGTATTTTTCGGACCATAAGACGCACTTTTTTTCCTCCAAATTTGGGAGGAAAGTGTGGGTGCGTCTTATGGTCGGAATGTAACATGTGGGGAGGGGGGCAGGGGGCAGCGGTGGAGTGGGATTGCAGGAGGCAGGAAAATATCCCCTCTGCTGCAGGAAACAAGCGCTGGGGAAACCACTGGTCCCAATACTTAAGTGCAGTGAATATTAATCAGCCGCTTCCCAGCCCACCTATCAGCTGAGCAGTGAGCGGGGAGCAGCTAATGACAGAGCCACATGGTTCCCAGCACCTGATTCCTGCAGCAGCTGGGGAGATGTGTGGGAAGTAGAAGGAGGCAGCAGGAACAGAGTGCAGCAGGAGGCATCACATACCTGACAGCCTGGGGCTGTGCTGATGCCATGCTGAATGCTCCTGTGGAGGACCTGTGATGAGGTCATGAAGAGGGCGGGCTAGAGCATCACATGACCACACAAAGCCCTGCCTCTTCATGATGTCATCACAGGTCCTTCAGACACACTGTATAGCAGAGAATTAATTAAAAGGTTAGGCTACTTTCACACTTGCGTTTTTTTGCGCAGCGCATCGTGCGCACATGAAACACATTAAAAAACCCGCATCTGTGTCTTTATCATCTGTCTCTATTATCTCTGTCTCTATCATCTCTATCTCTATCATCTCTGTCTCTATCATCTCTGTCTCTATCATCTCTGTCTCTATCATCTGTCTCTATCATCTCTGTCTCTATCATCTGTCTCTATCATCTCTGTCTCTATCATCTCTGTCTATCATCTCTGTCTCTATCATCTGTCTCTATCATCTGTGTCTCTATCATCTGTCTCTATCATCTGTCTCTATCATCTCTGTCTCTATCATCTGTCTCTATCATCTCTGTTCTATCATCTGTTTCTATCATTTGTCTCTATCATCTCTGTCTCTATCATCTCTGTCTCTATCATCTCTGTCTCTATCATCTCTGTCTCTATCATATCTGTCTCTCTGATATCTGTCTCTCTCATATCTGTCTCTATCATATCTGTCTCTATCATCTCTGTCTCTATCATCTGTCTCTATCATCTCTATCATCTGTGTCTCTATCATCTATCTCTATCATCTCTGTCTCTATCATCTGTCTCTATTTCTATGCAGCCGCACGCTCCAGTCTGAGTGCCAGCGGCAGTGCCGGGTGTTCATGCGAGAAACTCACACGAAATCGTGCGAGTTTCTCGCATGTGTGACCCCGGCCTTATACTCACCCTCCAGCGTCTTCACATAGTAGTTTACAGACACCACACTGGTCCCGCAGCACCATCTCCTACCCGTAGCTTCCTACATAATAACATGCTATTATATATAATAACACCACATATAATAGTATGTTATTTATGTTATTAAATATTTTACCACATTTTTTGCTTCAAATATATTTTTCCCTATTTTCCACCTCTAAAACCTGGGTGCGTCTTATAGTCCGGTGCGTGTTATAGTCCGAAAAATACTTTTTTATGATGGAAATTATTTGACCGTATTGATTGTTGTAAGCGGTAGAAAAAAACAAGCTGGGAACTAGAGGACTCTACACTAGAGCTATAGCTTTGTAAGAGGTATTTCTCTCTGCTTTTTTGCTCAGCTTTTTTCTTTGCTGAAATCAGGGTGGAATTTTTATAACTTCTGTTAAAAAAAAAAACTTTTTGCAATTTTCTTACATTCCATGCCATAAAGTTCCTCTGATGAACAACAACGCTTTACCCTAATGTATTCTCCAGTTGGGATGTTATCAATAAGATGTCTGGAATGATTACTGGCAGCATCCAGCAGAGTTACTAGAGTTAGTTTCTGAATAAACTGCAGGTAACACTTTTTATTGGATCATATCTGGATCACCTGTTAGGCTGGAGTCAACAATGCGTTATGGCATCCGATCAAGAGCATCGTATGCAATATACTAATGACCCTCGGCTCCTGCTACGCTGCGAGCAGGAGCAGAGTGTCCTGCGAGAAGAAGAGGTCGTATATGACTTCGAAACGCGTTGAATAAACCACCATTATCTTTTAACCATATTTTGCATCCTAAATTGTCTGGCAGCGTGGATATAATTCACAATCTTCCTTGATGATAGCTTCTAGTAGAGAGTGGCATGCCAGTGTGAGGAGGCTTGTAAGCCATACAATGCTCCTACTGGAAATGAAACATTCAAATTGCCTCATCAGACAGGAAGAGGACTAGAACCCTAGTGCCTCCTATTGGAAGTAACAATCCTAAAAGTCAATATCGATCTTTTAACGAGCTTTGTACTAGAGTTCTACTCCCCTTCCTCTCAGAAGACGCAATTTGCACCCTACACTTAATGCATCGCTGACTGCAGAGTTACCATCTGTCTCGAGAGATTTGAGCAGTGAATATCCCATAAGATATCAAGTGCTTCTCAGTCCAAAGTAAAATGAAAATATTATTCCTTTGCTGCTGATAGTTCTGGTGAAAATCCCTTATATTAGGCTTATTCCCAAAATCAGATGATATTCCCTAGCTGTAGGACAGGGGGTAGAAGGTCTGACCACTGGGTCTCTCTGGTATACAGCGAGGGTCTGCAGCCCCATCTTAAATGAAGCAGAGGCTGGGGATGTTTTACCTCTGCTCCATTCATCGTTTTTGGGACTGTTGGAAATCTTTGCGTATAGCACTTGGCCTTCTCCGGCAGTCACTCAGACAATGTATGGATCGGAGGTTGAGCATGGCCACCATTCAAGATGGGGCTGTTCGTATGGCTGGGGAACTTGGTATAGGGGATAACTTTTGACTTTGAGAATAACCCTTTAAGTGCTGAAATAACTGGATATTCTCAGTGTTTGCTTTGTATCAGCCATGTACTCATGCTGTGTATCGGCACAGTGCATGCTCGCTGGCGAGGGCTGCACGTTGGGGGAAATAACACGACCAGGTGCCAGCTGCTTTCCATTCTCACTCTCTGGGGCCTTCCCAAACCTTTTTTTTTGTCATCTTGTCTTGGAGTCCACATCGCCATGGTAACAGGCGCTGGCATGCAGAAGCCTGGCGAGACCATACTGTTAATCAGGACAGCTGCAAGGCTGGCCACTCCAAGAACGAAACAGATGGGAACCTCCAGCAGTACAGGCACAGAAGGTTGTCATTAAAATACTCCAGAAATGATGATTCTGTTTACCCATATACTCAGTGCAGTGTATCCGGATGACGGCACACGGGCAGCTGTCGGAATGCTGAGACTTATAGTTCCACACCGGATGACAGCGTTGAAGTTATTATACAGCGGTGCTCTAGGAGAACGTGTCGACAATGCAGATAGCCCAGCGGTGCGGTGACACCCTAATATTAATGATCAGTCACTCTTATCATGTGGAACACGTACCAGCGGGCCATTTCCATCATCTTACTGTGCAATCTACAGACAAATAGCTGCCGTCTCCATAGTGACATTTACATGGAGCGATTGCCAATGAGCAATGTCTGAGTTAGTGACGGGGCTATGGACATGGCGCTTGTTTACACCTATCGTAACATTCCCAGCAATTTCATGGAAATGGCTCCATTATCATCTGAATTTATCGGCGTGCTCAAAAAATTCACACACGTAATGCAGCGATGTCCACCGACTGTCACTTGGTTTTCCAGCTTTATGTCAGTAAGGACCTCACTGTAGAATAAAGACTTTTGCTACTTTCTGATACTTTAGGTCAAAATCAAATACATAAGTGAAACCAAAGAAATGAGCTGGAACAAAAGTGCTCATTCACACTGTGGCCATTAACAAACATAACCTTGGATAAAAAACAAAATGACAGCACTGTAGACCAAAAGACATGGACTGCACCTCCAAAAATCATACGTTGATCTAATGCTGCCAGGCCAACATGTACAAACTGGACATGAGGTTCTTAGTTTAACCTTCTGCTCAGACTGTATGAAGCCCACTGCCACGTCACGGCGAACCTCTCAGTGGGTCCATAGCCAAAAAGGTGCGGTGCCGTGTGCAAACCACTGTCACAGCGACGGTACAGCAGGGAGGGCAACCTGCTACCCCACAGCACCCATGAGGCGAGGCTGACTCCAGGTCAGGGCCGGCTCCAGGTATTTGTGGGCCCCACCCATTCGTCCAGGGCCCCGGAACTTGCCCAGGTGCGCCGGGTCGTGACACCAGCCCAGCTCCAGGTTGCACCTTCCCAAAGGCAGAAAACCACAGCAACAAATGACTGCAACCCACCTCCAAGTGAATGGATGTAAAAAACTGAGAGCAAAAACTAACGAACCCTTTCTTGCAGTCTCCTACTAATTTAAAAACACCTGGTCACAGTACAACAAAATAACAAGGGGACAACCATGCTATATGTCAGAACTGTAGAAAAAGACATGGATGGCACGACCAAAAATGATACGTTGCTCTAATGCCGCTAGGCAAAAATAGCATTTTCTGAGGTGACAGGTCGGAGCAATCTGATTGAGCAGCAGTGACACATATATTGGCATAATCTAGGATATAAGCAAAATGAGCAAATACCCTACAGTGAGTAAATAGTAATCATACATGTAACATTGGGTACATGGATGACACTATTGTTGATCATACTGCATAAAAGCCATCACACAGTGACAAGGTATACCCAATCCGGATGGTCATATCTCTAGCATTAAACCTCTCTATGTGCCAGCAGACCTCTATAGATGGGGTCAGAGCAGGAACTATGCCTGTTTAAACACCTGTCCATGGAAAGCTATATGGATAAATACCCAGCTCATAAGGGGGGGGACTAAAGCAAAATCAAAGAAACTAGCTGGATCAAATGTTGTTATAAATGCAATGTGTAGGTGTGAATTCTCACTGTGACCACCAGGGGGCCCAATGCCTGTCATTGCACATTCAACTGTATCGGCCTCCTGGCTGCCACTACAGGTGAAAGTATTGATGAGAAAAGGAGTGTTAGCTGAAGCTTCTTCTCCTATCATTCCTCCTTGGCGTCTGACGTCTCAGCGCAGCGGGCATACTGACGTCACTACATAGCGCAGGGAGCGAGGAGAGACCAGTATTGTATTCTTTTTTTATTTTCTTTTTTAAATCCGTGACAACATTGTAGTGGCCAGAATACTGTATGGAGGACTATGGGCCGTGCATTATACTATATGGATGACTATGAGGTGTATTATATTGTATGAAGGACTATGGGGTGCAGTGTACTACATGGAGGACTATGGGGAGTGCATTATACTGTATAAAGGACTATGGGTTCATTATACTATATGGAGGACTATGGGGTGGAATATAGGGTATCCAGGGCTATCTGGAGTGCACTATACTATATGGAAGACAATGAGGAGTGCAGTGTACTATATGGAGGACTATGGGTGCATTATACTGTATGGACGACTATGGGGTGCATTATACTATATGGAGGACTATGGGGAGTGCATTGTACTATATATAGGACTTTGAGGACTATGTGGAGTGCATTATACTATTTGGAGGATTATGGGGTGTGCATTAAACTGTATGGAGTACTATGGTGAGTATTATACTATATGGAGGACTGTGGGGAGTGCATTATACTATATGGAGGACTATGGGGAGCGCATTATACTTTTTGGAGGACTGTTGGGAGTGCATTATACTGTATGGAGGACTGTGGGGGATGCATTATACTATATGGAAGACTATGGGGAGTGCATTATACTGTATAGAGGACTATGGGGTGCATTAGACTGTATGGAGGATTATGGGGTGTGCATTATACTATATGGAGGACTATGGTGAGTGCATTATACTATATGGAGGACTATAAGGTACATTATGCTATATGGAAATCTATGGGGAGTGCATTTTACTATATGTAAAACTATGGTGACTGCATTCTACTGTATGGAGGATTATGGAGCCCACTATACTATATGGATGGCTGTTTTGGGTCCATTATAATATTTGGAGGGCTATGTGGGAGCCTTCATAATTTACGGAGGGCTATGTGGGGGCCATTATAGTATATGCAAGAAATTATACAGAGTGAAGGTTTGTGTGGGGTCCACTATACTGTGTTGAGGGCTTTGTTGGGGCCATTATCCAGTGTGGTGAGGTGTGGGACTGCATTGAGGGCTGTGGGGGTATCATACTGTGTTGGGGTCACCATACTTTGCAGAGGGAGTTGAAGTGGGGTACAGTAGGGCCATCATACTGTGTGTGTGAAGGGTACTATGGAGGAATTCAATGTGGGGGCATGATACTGTGTTTGGGAGGGCACTTTTGTTGGTATCATACTTTGAGTGCAATGAAAGGGGAATATAAGACTTCCGTAGGAGGAAAATTACTTTGTTAGGATTGCAAAGTTGTGAGATATGCTCTTCTGTGACCCCGCCAAATATTAATAATTTTTTGTTGTTGTTGTAGGGGGCCCAAATAAAACTTCTGGCATGGAGCCCCATGATTTCTATATATGCCGCTAAATGTGGCTATTATCAAACATAACCTAGGATAAAAATGAAATGAGCAAATGCCCTGTATTAAGTAAGTACATATGTTAATACTACATGTACATAACATAGAGTACTGGCTTTTACGTTTTTTATCAAAACAATATTAGCCAAGTACCCCTATGTTATTTACATGCACTATTACTGTATACTTACCCTGCATTAAGCATTTGTTCATTTTGTTTTTATCCTATGTTATGCTATAATACATAAGTGTCAGTGCTGCCTGATCAGATTGCTCCTACCATTTTAAAGGGAACCTGTCACCTCAGAAAACGCTATTTGCCTGTTGATGTTAATCTGCAGGGAAATAATGTTACAACAATGCCTGGCCACCTTACTGCAAGTGTGGCTACTGGGAGGAAAATAATTATTCTTTCGGGAGCCGCCGGCTTTCAGTCATGGAGGTTGGCACAGAGGGACTTCAGTCATCACTCATTCTCACTATACTGTTTAAGCACAATCCGGGACTTTGATTGACAGACGGCTCTGCAGCACACTTTTTTGGTATATTAGGCTGTGGTTATATGGTCCGGAACCACAGCGCTTTGGACGCAGCGTCCAGATGTTACAGTATAGTGGAGGGGATTTCAAGAAATCCCATCTCCACTATGCTTAAAAACACGCAGGCGGAAGACCTGCGTTAACAGACATGCGGCGCGTCTTTTTAGACTGCAGCATGTCCTATTCCCTTGCGGCGACGCTGTGTAGCCTGCGGTCATTCCGGATGTGTTCTATGAACACATCCAGATTGACCGCGTGTTCAGTAGGGGGCGGGGCTTTGGGCGGAGCGGACTTTCCGCTCCGTCCAAAGCGCTGTGTTTCCTGATCATGGAAACACAGCCTTATAGTGCTGAGGAGTGCTTACAGCCGTTCTCTGCACACGTCCATGACTCAAAGCTGGCAGCTCTTGGGAGCCACACTGTTTTATTTTCCTTTGTTTTAGTGGAATAAATATAATATTAGTTTGGGTAGTCAAGCGATGCCAATTTTGTTTTCTTTATCGGAAATTGTAGATATATTTTTTATACATTCTTTCATTGGTTTTCGTGGGGACTTAAACCTGTGTTTGCTTGTATAACACACTGCAATACTATACAATAATTTATCTCCCGTGAAGCCCGGCGGAACGTATTTACAGCGGACCTCCGACAGCAGAGGTCCTTGAATGGCAAAGGGTGAAACTCGCACCTACAACCGCAGCATAAATTTACTATCAGTTTATGCAGCATGTCCATAAGATAGATTTCTTAGAATTTCACACAGTTTGCCGACTCTGTAAAGCGCAGATTCTCCACATGTGAACACCCAGCGAAAAATCCACTGTATTTTCGCATCATGGAAACCTAACCTAATTGGTTAAAGGGGTTATCTGATCTGAAACGACAAGTCTGCAGTCACTCTATGTGACTGTAGACTTGTGATTCCTCACAGTGCACGCACTGCACGCTGTGACGACTCTCCAATGTCAGCTCCGGGAATGGCGGTCAAGTATGTGATATGTATAATACAGTTCAGTTGTATTTTGGCTGGGAGTATGGATATTGCATATTTGTGGTCACATGATACCGGAGAATCCTCTCAATGTGCAGTGTGTGCACTGTGAGGATTCACAAGTCTACAGTCATATAGAGTGACTGCAGACTTGTCATTTTAGACCGGATAACTAGAAATGAGCAAAGCCGAACTTAAAAAGTTCGGGGTTCGTACTGGGCATTTAATATCAGGTGCTAAACTCTGGAAGTCCCGTTTTAATGTTCGGGGAAGTATGGGGATAAGAGAGAGAGACATGGGGAGAGGGAGGGAGAATTTGCCAGATCCAAAGTTCGGGTTTCCATTGTTTTCCATGAGGTTTGGGTTCTTGTTCTAGTTTGGGTACAGTTTTGATTCCCAAACAGAATTTTGGACAAAAGGTCGGGTTGGGTACCAGAACCTGAATTCCATGGATCCGCTCATCCATCCCTACTGACAATCTGCTACGACTGCAGCCAGGTCGGACAGCAGCAGGTAGACTTCGGTGATCCATTCATCCAATGCACACATCTGTCCTACATATACAGCGGATGTTGTAAACTGAAACCTGAGCAGAGCGAGACCCCCAGACCCTATGAGCCCCAGCACTTGCCCAGGTTCACCGCGTGATGCCGCCGGCTTTGCGGTTAATAAGCTGTATATCGGTAAGGGGCCAACAAACCGTCCGTGTCCGCTCTTGGCCAGACCCTACTGATCAGCCATCGATGGCGCATCCTATTGATAATTCTATGGGGATCTCAGTGAACCCGTCGTGGTCATTGCTGCAGGCGTATTAGGGGATACTCACACGTGTTATACATTTTTGCTACTGAAATTAATTTCTATTGATTTTAATGGGATTTTTTTTGTGGTAAACACATAATTTCTTCAGATCCCACAGGATACCTGCAAAACTTTCTGCAACAAATCTGCCGGGCGTGAATTCCACTATACAGAGGCATGCTAGCATACGTCTATACTGTATTTTTTTTTAAATTTTTTCATAATCCTATTATCCCCCAAAATCCTTTTTTTTGCCTGTATTTTTTTCAGCACCTGTTTCGATTTTTAGGTAGTATATTGCCATATTATTTCAGATACCGTCCCCTAGATGTAACACGATCTGTATTGGATGACGAGTCGTCAGATGCCATCAATGAAAGCTGAAACATTCTTCCTACTAATCGTTTCGTGGACCGATCGGATGTCGTAAAACGACAATCGATTTTAGCAAAAAATGGTTCCATCTGGCACAGAAGCCATGGGATGGATAACAGCTATGGGGTGTGTCATTCTGTCTGATCTCCTGCATTAACTTCTTGCTGCCTGGCAGCTGATGCCCCCCCTGCCTGCCCCCCAGCTCTGTGTGATTAGTGCCGGGGTGGGAGCAGCTTCTCCCAAACATGTGACCCTTTGTTAGAATGAGACAGTGGAGATGTCCTCAGACTGGCTCAGTAACCAATAGATGGCAGCAGAAGGACACTCAGATACCAGCTGCCTAAATAAACAGAAAGGGGGTAAAAAAAAAGAAAAACTTGTACAAGATGGCGTCTGACTGGAGGGAGAGGGAGCCCCTCTCTGCATCCCGGGCTGGTGAGAGAGGGGATCCTGAGCACTACATGGCGCTGTCTCTGCACTGGGCTGGATGCATCCTGCTGCTGCTGCTGCTGCTGGTGGTGGCTGCTGGAGGTGAGTGCTGGGAATTGGGGGCTGCACATGAAAAAGAGGGGAGGGTGTCTGAATCTGCCCCCCCAAACCAGTCTGGAGGGTGATGGTGCCTCCTCCCAAACCCTTCTGGAGAAAGATGCCCTATCAGGCTGAATGGCTGCTGCATTGTAGAAATGTGCCAGTGGCAGTAAATCACATGGGGCGCAGGCATGAGGAGACATGTGGTTTCCAATGGCCACTGGTCATATTATCATAGTGCAGGACTGGGATGGATGCAGTCATGTGTGAACTGCCCTGAAAGAGTGGCAGAGCTGCATGACACTGGGTGGATGGCTAGGTGCTACATCACACTGGCTCTATGGCTCTGGGATGGATGATAGATCAATGATAGACAGATATTGATTGATTTGTTACAGATCCGTCCATGTAGTCATATAGTCATGTATAAGTGACATTGTGGGTGACAATGATATAATGGTACCACACCGTCCCCTGTTATATGAAGGAGCTGGTAATCTATGTCTGTACTGTATGAACTGCACTGATGAAGTAGCCCAGGCAGGAACATGACCCCGGCTGTGTAACGTGTCCCTGTATTACAGGTCATGTCCGGATATAATAATGTATGGATGGCACTGATCTATTGGCACAATGCTACTTCTAGGTCATAGCGTGAGATTCCTACACTACCCCGATCTGATGTCTGAGGGTTATGACTAGACGCCGGCACAGTGACACGCTCACATATTCTAGGTCTGGTGAGCTATGGGCATATTAATGTATCCAACACTGTGAAGTATTGGGTGATGATAACACTGGCACGGCGGCATGTTATAGATAGCCACACAGTGATGACACGATGGCAGGGGGTATCTGCAAGACACTGGCACAGTGATGACACGATGGCAGGGGGTATCTGCAAGACACTGGCACAGTGACCCGCTCCTGATAAAATGACTGGGGGATGGCGAGATGCTGGCGCCATGGAGGCTGATAATAGTAATGTATACCGTGAGCAGATGTTGTGGCAGATGTGCTGGACATGTACGGCTGATACCACTGGAATGGCAGAGGGTAATAATGGCACTGTAGTGTTACAGGTCCAACCATGCGCTGACGCTGGACTGCATGCATTGCCCTGTGTTGTCTCTGCGGGCTCTGATGTATTGATGTGTAAGCTGATATAATGGCTGAGGGTAATGACGAGCCACTGACACGGGGACATGCCATTTACTACAGGGTTATCAATGCATTGATACATTTCTATAGAGATTGACCTGATATAATGGCAGAGCGTTATTGACACGTTGATTTATTAATATGTAGACAGGGCAAATGTTGCCTCTTATTTATGGCGGGATCGAAGAGCTGACACAATGACCGGTCGGCTCTTGCGTCTGTCACAGAAATTGGGTGGAGAAGCTTAAAGACTCAGTTCACAAACTACAGAAGTTTTTCTTATAATTATTTTTGTTGTAAAAAACATTCTTGATATTTCCAGATAACCACAGTATATATAAAATGTTACATCTATCTATCTATCTATCTATCTATCTATCTATCTATCTACTAGCTACTAGCTAGCTAGCTATCTATCTATCTATCTATCTATCTTCTATCTATCTATCTATCTATCTATCTATCATTCTATTATCTGTCTATTATCTATCATCTATCTATTCAAAATCATGGAAAAGTTGTGCCTTAATTGAGCCATGTGGTTCCTCGGACTGGCCGTCTGCTTTCCTGACCTGAGCGTGACAGTGTATTTCTATGCAGCTGTCACCCTCAGATCAGGAGAGCAGACTGCCAGTCCGGGGATTGCGATGTGATCAGTGACGTTGGTACAAATGGTGGGATTACAGTTGTGCTCAAAAGTTTACATACCCCAGCAGAATTTTTTTTTCCAGAGAATATGAATGATAACACCAAAACTTTTTCTCCATTCATGGTTAGTGGTTGGGTGAAGCCATTTATTGTCTAACTACTGTGTTTTTTCTTTTTAAATCATAATGACAAATGACAACCCAAAACATTGAAATGACCCTGATCAAAAGTTCACATACTCTGGTGATTTTGGCCTGATAACATGCACAGAAGTTGACATAAATGGGTTTGACTGGATACTAAAGGTAACATCCTCACCTGTGACCTGTTTGCTTGTCATCAGTGTGTGTGCATAAAAGCTGAGTGAGTTTCTGGGATCCAGACAGACTCTTGCATCTTTCATCCAGCCACTGATGTTTCTGGATTGTGAGTCATGGGGAAAGTAAAAGAATTGGCAACGGATCTATGGGAAAAGGTAGCTGAACTGTATAAAACAGGAAAGGGATACAAAAAGATATCCAAGGAACTGATAATACTAGTCAGCAGCGTTCAAACTGTGATTAATAAATGGAAAATCAGGGGCTCTGTAAAAACAAAATCACGGTCAGGTAGACCAACAAAATTTTTGGCCACAACTGCCAGGAAAATTGTTCGGGATGCAAAGAAAAACCCACAAATAACATCATCTGAAATACTGGACTCTCTGAAAACTAGTGGTGTGGCTGTTTCAAGATGCACAATAAAAAGGCACTTGAAGAAAACTGGGCTGCATGGTCGAGTCGCCAGAAGAAAGCCATTACTGGGCAAATGCCACAAAGTATCTTGCCTACAATACGCAAAACAGCACAGAGACAAGCCTCAAAACTTGTGGAGCAAAGTAATTTGGAGTGATGAGACCAAAATTAAACTTGGCCACAACCATAAACGTTGCATGATGAAAGGAACCCCATTCCTACTGTAAAGCACGGAGGTGGATCGCTGATGTTTTGGGGATGTGTGAGCTACAAAGGCACAGGAAACTTGGTCAAAGTTGAATGAAAGATGAATGCAGCACGTTATCAGCAAATACTGGAGGCAAATTTGCAATCATCAGCCCAGAAGCTGTGCATGGGACGTACCTGGACGTTCCAGCATGACAACGATCCAACACACAAGGCCAAGTCAACCTGTCATTGGCTACATCAGAACAAAGTGAAGGTTCTGGAGTGGCCATCTCAGTCTCCTGACCTCAATATCATTGAGCCACTCTGTGGGGATCACAAGTGCGCAGTTCATGCTAGACAGCCCAGGAATTTCGTTAGGGCAGAGTTTCAAGCCATGTCGTTAGGGCACGCGCACGCTCCTGCCCTCTTAAAGGGCCAGCGCGTGAACTTGCTATTTCCTCCCCAGGTAATGGCTGAGAGGCATTATGTATTTATTGCTTCCTCCCTACTGGGGAGGTGCTTGAGCATCCTTCCTGTTCTGCAGTCTAAGTTGCGTAAGGTTGAGTACCAGTCCCTGCTGCACTCTGGTGCAGATCCTGCCTGCTGCACTCTGGTGCAGATCCTGCCTGCTGCACTCTACTGCAGATAATGTCTGCTGCACTCTGCTACGAACTCTGCCTGCTGCGCTCTGATACAAACTCTGCCTGCTGCACTATCCATTCTGTTCTACAGGGTCTAGCTGCTGCGCGTCTGTTGGTCTGTCCTGGAGTGGAACCTGGCGTGCATCAAGAGCCAAGCCTAACCTCATCATCAAGGCTCTAGTGAACAGTCCGGTGCTCGCTTAGTCACGTCCCCCCAGGCTCTCCGCGGGCCGCGGCACAGTTGTCCCAACTAACCACGTCCATGACAATGGCTTCACCCAACCACTAACCATGAGTGGAGAAAAAGTTTTGGTGTTATCATTCATATTCTCTGAAAAAAGGCCAAGAAAGCAAAAATTCTGCCGGGGTGCGTAAACTTTTGAGCACAACTGTAGGTTATGCATATATGTGTGTGTTCAATCTTCCACACAAACACTCTTTAAATCCTGACGTTTCTGTGGGCTCCGTCTATGAGCTCTGAATTTTAGTTCCTTCCATAAATTTTCTGTTGGATTTTGGTCAGGTGATTGGCTAGCCATTCTAGCAGCTTTATTTTCTTACTTTGAAGCCAATTAAGAGTTTCCTTGGTAGTTGGGGTCATTGTCTTGCTGAAACCATCTTCATCATCCTGGTAGATGGCAGCAGATTTTTTTCAAGGATGTCTCAGTATATTTGTCCATTCATCCCTCCTTCAATTATAGAAAGTTTGCCAATGCCGAATGCTGAAAAATAGCCCCACGCCATTATGTTTCCACCTCCAGACTTCACTGTTGGTAAGGTGTTTTTGTGGTGATATGCAGTGCCTTTTGGACTCCAAACATGGTGTTTATTATTACATGCAAAGAGTTCAAGATATTCTCACAGTATTTCACAGGCTTGTCTAAATGTTATTTTACTTTATTCGTGTTTGAAGATGCTTTTTGTTCAGCATGGAGTCTTGCATGGTGAGTGTGCATACAGGCCATGGAGGTTGAGTGCATTACTTATAGTTTTTTGAAACAATTGTACCTGCTGATTTCAGGTTTTTCTGTAGCTCTCCATAGGTGGTCCTTTGCTCTTGGACAACTCTTCTAATAATTCTTACCACTCCTCTGTCTGAAATAATGGGGTGAACACCTGGTTTGGTGGTGAAATAATAATTTTTTCCACTTCAGGATTATGACCCCAACAGTGCTCACTGGAGCCTTCAGTAGTTTAGATATTCTTCTGTAACCAATGCTATTAGTATGTTTTGCAACAATAGGGTTGCAATGGTCTTGAGGCAGCTTACTGGTTTTACCCATCATGAAATGTTTCTTGCGTGGCACCTTAGTAATGAGACACCTTTTTATAGTCCATCAGTTGAACCCGCTAATATTTTTCTAAGTGGCAGGATTGCTTTCTGATAACTAATAGATTTCAGCTGATGTCGTGACATTCCATGGCTTTTTGCTCCTCTTTCTTCATGATTTCAATTCTTTTTCCCTGTGTCATTTTTCATTGTTACACAACGTATTTTGTGGACATTTATGGTTTGATTTTTTTATATCTTTGCCTGTGTGGATTTAATGTGTTGTTACTGACATCTAGTGAGAATTTCATGTCAATAGTACCTTTAGAAATTTCTTATTAAAAATCCTATCTGTTCTCAAAAGCAGAGGGATTTTTAATTCTATAGCTTATAGCTCATTGTCTAGGTTACCGTCCACCCTGAAGTTTCAGAGTGGCCGGTTACCTAAGCAAGGAGTGTTCGCTGCTTGCAGGCTATATGCTTTAGAGCTTACTCAAGTGCTCTAAAGCTCGCCGGACCTGCACAGCTTCAGTGTCCCTGCACTTATCCCAAGCTGCTTTTGTTGGCAGCATCAGAGAGCACACAGTTCAGACCAGTGGCGCTGCCATACGCTGTGTCACAGTATGTTCTCGGGTGTATTTGCTGTAGATTTTGTGGAAAATTCTGCAACATCCCATTAATCTGAAACAAGTCCATACAGATGAATGGAACCAATTTTCTATTGCAGAAATTTCTGCAACAAAATACTATGTGGGAACTCACCCTTAATCAGTTGGATCCTGGACCTAAGACACCCATCGCTTGTTTAAACCAAAATGCAGAACCACTTTGCTCTTTCTTGAGCTTGAAGAGAGTAATGTTAAAGGTGATGTCCATTATTTGAACTACCCCCTTCTCAATTCCTATCTTGCCCCCTTGTAATATAGTAACACTTATACTCACCTCAGATGTTGGCACCAGTCCAGCGCTGTTTCCTTGTCTATGGACAAATCACTTACTGTATATACTCGAGTATATGCTGACCTGAGTATAAGCCAAGGCACCTAATTTTGCCACAAAAACTGGGTAAGCTTATTGACTCCAGTATAAGCCGGGTATGCATTGCTCCCCTTTCCTGTCCTGGTATGCATAGCTCTTTAACCCTTATCCTTGTATGCATGTCTCCCTGGTCCATGTCCTGGTATGCATGGCTCCCCATCGCTGTCCTAGTATGCATGGCTCCCCATCCCGTCCCTGTATGCAAGTTTCAAATAAAAAAAACAAAAACATCCTACTCACCTCCCATGCGCGCCCTCGCAACATCTCGTTACGGCGCCGGCAGCTCTTATTGCCAAGCGATCACGTGGCCCCGCTCATTAAGGTAATGAATATTCACTCCACGCCTGTGGGAGTGGAAAGGCGTGCATATGCATTCCCTTAATGAGCGTGGCCATGTGATCGCTCAGCCGGAAATGCCGCTGCCGCTGGAACCAACTAGATGCAGCGACGGCGCGCAGGAAGTGAGTAGGATGTCTTTTGGAAACCGGTGGCTGCTGGTGTCACTGTGCGCGATATAAGAGAAATGAATATTAATTTCTCTTTAGCAGCAGGCACAGTTACAACCGCAGCTGCTGGCTCCTGCCTCCTGTGTCGCTCCCCTCCCCCGCCAGCCCTCTAGGACAATTGACTTGTGTATAAGCTGAGGGGGGCGTTTTTTAGCACAAAAAAATGTGCTGAAAAACTCGGCTAATACACGAGTATATACTGTACATCCTGAGGAAGTGAGAGAGCAGCCACAGTACTCACTGCCTCCTTATGTATGTGATTTGTCCAAAGGAGAGGAGAGTGAAGCCAGCGCTGATTGGCCACAGGGATGGCGTGACATAATGTTACGTGATCCCCTGGAGAGTCACTGCAGCCAACCGCTGGAACGGTGCCAACACCGGAGGCGAGTATGCAGTAAATTTTATTAATTACAGATGGACAACATAGGGATTGAGAAGGGGTTGTTGAAATAGTGGACAACTCTTTTAAACATGGACCACATATAGTGGTATTCAACAGTGCGGTAAAGAGGCAGTGACCCAGATTAGCCCAGCTGAAAAGTCTTTATTTTGGCAACTTACAACAAAAAGGTAAACGTTATCATACGGATCGCAGCCGGATTGTCCATCACTGTCCTTAACACTCCGTTGCCGAGGGTAACTGCACCAATGTATCATTCGTGTGTGCGTCAGTGGCTTTGCTTCCCTGGCTCTCGCCTGTGTTCAGTCTTCACACAAAACTCCTGCACAAAGCTTCCTACTCTGCTGCTTACAAACCAAAAACTGAGCTACCCAAAGCTAAACTGAAACTTTAACTGGGAATCGTGGACATGAACCACTCACAAAACCCAGAGTGGAGGGAGAGACCCATCCCACTACCAATCCTATAGATCTCTCCAAAAATAAAAGCCCATGTCAGGTTTTCCTAAATCTGACCTGGTCAAATACACACGTGGTCAAAATTGTTGGTACCCCTCGTTTAATGACAGAAAAACCCACAATGGTGACAGAAATAACTTGAATCTCACAAAAGTAATAACTAAAAAATCTATGAAAATAAACAAATGAAAGTCAGACATTGCTTTACAACCATGCTTCCACAGAATTAAAAAAAAAAAACACATGAAATAGGCCTAGACAGAAATGATGGTACCCTTACCTTAATATTTTGTTGCACAACCTTTTGAGGCAATCACTGCAATCAAACAATTCCTGTAACTGTCAATGAGACTTCTGCACCTCTCTACAGGTATTTTGGCCACTCCTCAAGAGCAAACTGCTCCAGTTGTCTCGTGTCTGAAGGTTGTGTTTACCAGACGGCATCTTTCAGCTCTTTCCAAGATGCTCAATAGGATTTAGGTCAGGGCTCATAGAAGGCCACTTCAGAATAGTCCAATGATTTCCTTGTAGCCATTCTTGGGTGTTTTTAGCTGTGTGTTTTGGGTCATTATCCTGTTACAGGACCCATGACCTGCGACTGAGACCAAGCTTTCTGACACTGTGCAGCACATTTCTCTCTAGAATCCCTTGATAGTCTTGAGATTTCATTGTGCCCTGCACAGATTCTAGACACCCTTTGCCAGATGCACCAAAGTAGCCCCAGAACATAACAGAGTCTCCTCCATGTTTCACAGTAGGGACAGTGTTCTTTTCTTGATATGCTTCATTTTTCCGTCTGTGAACATAGAGCTGATGTGCCTTGCCAGAAAGTTCCATTTTTGTCTAATCTGTCCATAGGACATTCTCCCAGAAGCTTTGTGGCTTGTCAATGTCTGACTTTCATTTGTTTATTTTCATAGATTTTTGATTATTACTTTTGTCAGAATCAAGTTATTTCTGTCACCATTGTGGGTTTTTCTGTCATTAAACGAGGGGTACCAACAATTTTGACCACGTGTGTAACTTGACCAAGTCCATACTTACTTTTATTTTGCATTGCCAGCAACCACAGATATAGCTGTGATTACAACGCACTCCAGCGGGTTCAATATGCTTCTATGCGCATCCTGGTGGACACATATGGTTCCTCTTACTATCTCACAATCCATACACTGCTCTGCTTACTCTTCAGTGCTTTTGCCCCTAAGGCAATGATTATTGTCATACGCAGAAAAAAAAACAGTTAAAGTTCAATATTTTTGATCAGTTTCAGAATAGTTTGGTCACGGTGTCAGTTTTTACCATCAGAGTTTCATTAAAAATCTTCCTGAGACTTCTCAAGCTTCTTTTATTATACAGTCCGTGAAAAACGGATGGCATCCGAGCGCTGTCCAATTTTTTTTTTCCATGGATCTATTGACTTGCATTGGCAAATTTGAGCAAACACTTGTTCCTATCTGCTCCTAATCGCGTCCTCCTTCTTTGATCAAAGTGATGCGTCATCCACATGGTGAACTGAGAAGCTTGCACCTGCTCAGTAGCCTCAGGACCGTGCAGCCATACTCTGCTCTGCCCTACTGTGAGCAGAGCATAGCGACGCCATTGGAATAAGGCTATTACACAGGCGCGAGATCTCGGTTCGCCATTCACATCAATCAAAGCTAGGCGCTTGCTTAGTTCTATTTTATGCTCTGCTCACAGTAGGGCAGAGCAGAGTGCGCCTGCGCGGTCCTGAGGCTACTGAACAGGCGCAAGCTCTCAATTCGCCATGTGGATGACGCGTCACATTTATCAAAGGAGGACGAGATTAGGAGCAGATAGGAGGACAGACACCGCAGCGGGGACGCCCATCGGACCGAACCGCCCTCATTTATATACAGCGCGCGGGAGCATATCAAATGGTATTTTCTGGGTTATACAGGGGGAGTCAGCTGGATACGTTTGTTGAATGCAGCACAGGAGCAGTTAGAGGTGGTGACATTTGGTCATAAACTGGTGACAGGTTCCCTTTGAGGAAACAAAATAAACAATCCATGTACCACGAAGTTTTCAAAAATGTCGTAGAAATCCTATTCCTTATTCTTCCCGCCAGCATTCGGGTTCAGTCATGGAGGCGGGGGCGCCGCGGGTTCAGTGATGGAGGCGGGGGTGCCGCGGGTTCAGTCATGGAGGCGGGGGCGCCGCGGGTTCAGTCACTGCTCTGAGTATACAGAGTGGTCGCTGTAACCGCGCCCCCGATCCTGACTGACACTGGCTCTACATTGGGTCCAGCTGTCAGTCAGGACCGGGAGCACGGTTACAGCGGCCGCTCTGTATATTCAGAGCAGTGACTGAACCCGCGGCACCCCCGCCTCCATGACTGAACCCGCGGCACCCCCGCCTCCATGACTGAACCCGCGGCGCCCCCGCCTCCATGACTGAACCCGCGGCACCCCTGCCTCCATGACTGAACCCCCGGCACCCCCGTCCATGACTGAAACCGAATGCTGGTGGGGAGAATAAAGTTCATTTTCTCCCCACTGCATTTGGCTGCATGCAGGAACCAAGCAGCATAATGTCGCTATTAACCCCATATCTGCAGGTTAATAGTGTTATTTCTGGTGACAGGTTCCCTTTAAAGGAATGTTCACACGTTCAGTGTTTGCAGCAGAAAAACCTGCAAATCCAGATGTGTTAGCAGGAAAAACTCTGTAAAACACGTAAAAACGCATGTTTTTGCTGCCTCTTTTTTTATGTGTTTTTTTATGCATTTTTGTCATTCATTAGAATGGATAAAAAATACTGAAATAATTGACATGCTGCTGATTTGAAATCTGCAAGGGAAAAATTGTAGATTTCAGAAGTCTCATTTACTTTGCAGTGACATTAAAATGCGGCCTTCTTCACGGTAAAACGCAGCAAAAGCGCAACATGTGAACATGGCCTAAGTTTTTTTTTTTTGCAGAATTAATGAGTAAATAATAGTGAATTCTTTGATTCTGTGTATTATATTACAGAGCTTTTATTCGCTAGAAATTAAAGTGGAGAATGGCGGTGCCATACATGCGCCTAGAAAACCATTGTGTGCCACAGTACGGATGCTGGCACTCAGCTGTGCCATGTGGATGAGGCATTAGTGCGCCATTGCCATGAGACACTTTAAATACAGGAGCCCATGAGCTGATAACATAGTGGGCGCAAAGTTAGGGGGCTGCTCAATCCTATTGCAAACCCAATAGAAAGGAAGCGCGTCTGGCACATAAGGAGGAAAGTTGCAGTGCCCTTTGGATCGCCTTTCCGTTTTTGTACGGTGACATTTATCATCACATTTGCACCAAAATTGTTATGCAAACTACAACATTTCATTTTCGTAAATGCCTAAGCTAAGTTTATCAATGTTTTATGCCATTTATTACATCATTTAGTGTATCAATTACCATACATAAAAAGTCCCAATGTTCACAAATTTTGCATGGTCTCCTAACATTTGATACATTTGTCTCCCGCTCTTATCCAACATTGTGAAGTATTCTGCCATGCTTAAACTGTTGGCAAAATTTATGCCACATTTATCATTAAAGGGAATCTGTCACCCCAATATTGCCATATCAGATAAAGATATGGCTGAATAGTGCGTCCATAACAAAGCTAACGGTAGGTATCATATATCCTGATACCACCGTTTTCATATCAAAATACCTTTGTAAACTTCGGTTTTTGCGCTGTCAATCAGGGTGGTCAGGTCAGGAGGGCGGCGGTTTCCATGTCCTCCCTCCCCCCGCTCCTCGGCATTAGTTGCGTATCGCCGTCTGTGAATCCCACAGGCGGCGTTCGGCTTCCCGCAATTGCGCAATTCAAATTCGGCCCGTCGCATGCGCAGTGTGCTTTGCCCAACAGTGAGCAAAGCATATAATCAGTACAGCGCATGCGCTACTCTTTCCTTGCCCCGGAAGTCGTCCAAGGCAAGCAGTAATTTCCGGGGCAAGGAAAGAGTAGCGCATGCTCTATACTGATTTTATGCTTTGCCCACTGTTGGGCAAAGCACACTGCGCATGCGCCGGCCCGAATTTGAATTGCGCAATTGCAGGAAGCCGAACGCCGTCTGTGGGATTCACAGACGGCGATACGCAACTGATGCCGAGGAGCAGGGGGGGGGGGAGTGAGAGAGAAAACGCAGCCCTCCTGACCTGACCACCCTGATTGCCAGCGCAAAAACCGAAGTTTACAAAGGTATTTTGATATGAAAACAGGGGTATCATGATATATGATACCTACCGTTAGCTTTGTTATGGGACGCACTATTCAGTCATATCTTTATCTGATATGGCAATATTGGGGTGACAGATTCCCTTTAAAGGGATATTCCCATCTTCAAAATTCTATCCCAATATATAGTAGGTGTAAGGGTTCATACTCACTGGCGAGAAAAACGGATTGTGTTGAAGGTTGGGAGGAGGAAAATAGGAAGGAAGACTGTATAAGGAGGAGAAGGTGATAGAGGCAAACTGGAAGGATTTTGTGAATTTAGTGAGATTCCTTGATAGTTATTACGATGTTTGATATATTTTTATATGCTAATACTTATCCTTTCTATTATACAATTTGTATATTGTATGCAAGAAAATCAATAAAAGTTGGTTTAAAAAAAAAATAAAAAATCGGATTGTACTCAGACCAATGTTATTTAATAGGTGACTTCTCATTTGCGATTTTTTTTCTCAGCCGAAATCGGACTGAGAAAAAAATCGCTGCATTCTGCGATTTGCTGCGATTCTAGGATGAGACTCGCTAATACAAGTCAATGGGTGCGAGAAATAATCAGACAGCACTCCATGCGAGTGCTGTCCGATTTATACGCACCGGTGTCCTTTGAAAAGCCGGCAATTCATCCCCGGCTACTGTAAAATCACACTGACAGCTCACAAAACACTAGATATATACACATAGAATACATATATATATATATATATATATATATATATATATATATATATATATATATATATACATACATGTCATTGAGACACACATATATATATATATATATATATATATATATATTTATAGTTCATACACTTCTACATAGCATAATAGCCGCTAATTCAATTACCGGCATCTGTAAAATCATTACAGAACCCGACATGAAATGACACATGGTTTACATACAGTAAACCATTTCATTTCATGTAGTTTGATATATTGTTTTCAATAACAATTACATGAGTGTATGTGTGCAAAATTTCATACATGTAGGTGATAATTTAATGTGTAATTTCGTTGTAGCGTGGGACCTGATTGAACGGCAGAGAGGTAAGGATAATGTTGCTTTTTTATTTTATTTTTATTACAGGAGAACAAGGGATTCAGAATGCTTACCAGTACAAGAAAATATGGTCAAAAACTATGTGTAATTATTTCATTAAAATATTTTTTAATTAATGTGTGTATGTTTTTTTTAAACCATTTCCTACAATAGGATTAATAATGGAGAGTTGTCTAATTGACAACTCTCTATTATTAACCCGGCTTATTGTCACCTTCCAATAGCAAGGTTGCATTAACCCATTATTAACCCATTAGTCACCGCTAAAGGCGATGGGAATAGATGGGCTAAGTGCCAGAAAAGGCGCATCTAATCATAGATGTGCCTTTTCTGGGGTGACTGGGGGCAGATGTTAGTAGCAGGGGGGGGGCACAAAAACAATGCTCCCTCCCTAGGCTATTAATATCTGTCTTTAGTCACTGGCTTTCTCTGTCTGGCAGAGAAAATACCGCGGGAGCCCACGCATTTTTTTTTCAACGAATTTACACATTTATATAACACCTACATGTATAAAATTTTACATATATATATATATATATATGATTATTTGCTTTTTAAACTGATGTGTACAGTTTTTTTTTTACAATGCTATTTTAACATGAGTTTTTTACAAAGAGAGAACTGCTCTATGTAAAACCTAATGTTAAAATCGCATTGCATACAGATGGAAAACGGATGGTGCGATTAAAAATCGCATACAAATCGCATGACAATCGCATGACAATTGTATAGATTCGGACCGTTTTTTCCATCCAGAAAACGGACCGTTTTTTTTTTTCGCAAATAGGTATGAGCCCTAATAATAATATTACTAGCAAACATATCCAACTACAAATGGAGTACAGTTCTTCTGATTCGCTATGTCGCTTACCCCATGTGCAGGGCATTGCAGTAGCTTAAGTATCCATGGTTTGGACCACTAACAACCGTCACTTTATGCTTGGCCATTACCATGGATACGTAAGCTACTGCAATGCCCTGCACATGGGGTAAGCGACATAGCGAATCAGAAGAACTAGTTGGAGGTATTTGCTATTATTATTATTGCTATTATTGCCCTTCACCTCGCCAAACAGACCTACTTCACCACCCTGATCTCCTCACTAGCCAACAACCCCAAGAAACTTTTTGACACTTTTCACTCCCTCCTCAGGCCAAAAGCACAAGCCCCTATCACAGACATTTGTGCTGACGACCTGGCCTCCCACTTTATAGAAAAAATAGATACTATCCGTCAGGAAATCTGCTCTCAACCACCAAGTGCTGTAACTCCCATCCCTCCCTGCATTTCCCCTGGCTCAATTTCCACATTTGATCCCATCACAGAAGAAGAAGTCTCCAGACTCCTCTCTTCCTCTCCTCCGACTACATTCACTACCGACCCCATTCCCTCACATCTCCTCCAGTCTCTCTCTCCAGTTGTCACAACTCACCTAACTACAATCTTTAATCTCTCACTCTCCTCATTTTCCCATCCTCCTTCAAACACTCCATCATTACACCATTACTAAAGAAACCCGCTCTCGACCCTTCCTGTACAAACAACTACAGACCGGTCTCCAATCTCCCCTTCATCTCTAAACTTTTGGAGCGCCTAGTCTACTCCCGCCTCACCCGTTACCTCTCCACTTACTCCCTTCTAGACCCTTCACAGTCCGGCTTCCGCCCCCTACATTCGACTGAAACTGCACTCATCAAAGTGACCAATGACCTTCTGACAGCAAAACGTAACGGCGACCACTCTCTGCTCATTCTTCTCGACCTTTCGACACGGTTGACCACCGTCTCCTACTGTCTAGGCTCCAGTCACTAGGTATTAAGGACACTGTTCTTTCCTGGTTCTCCTCCTATCTTTCTGACCGCTCCTTCAGTGTTTTGTTCTCTGGCTCCACATCATCTCCTCTTCCTCTCACTGTCGGTGTACTCCAGGGCTCAGTCCTTGGCCCCCTTCTCTTCTCTCTCTACACGGCCCCAAATGGACAGACCATCAGCAGATTTGGCTTTCAGTACCATCTTTATGCTGATGACACACAACTATACAAGTCATCCCCCGACCTTACCCCCGCTGTACTACAGAACACCACCGACTGTCTATCCGCAGTCTCCAACATCATGTCTGCTCTCTATCTGAAACTTAACCTCTCCAAAACTGAACTTCTTCTGCTCCCGCCGTCTACTAACCTCCCTAAATCTGACATTTCCCTCTCCGTGGGCGGCACCATAATCACACCCAGGCAGCAGGCTCGCTGTCTGGGTGTTATGTTTGACACCAATCTCTCCTTCACCTCCCATATACAATCTCTTGCCCGCTCTTGCCGCCTACAACTAAAGAACATCTCTAGAATCCGCCTTTTTCTCACCATGGAAACAGCAAAAACCCTCACTGTAGCATTGATCCACTCCCGCCTGGACTACTGAAACGCTCTATTACTTGGCCTCCCCATTACTCGACTATCCCCTCTCCAGTCCATCCTTAATGCAGCAGCCAGGGTCATCCATCTGGCTAATCGGTACTCGGACGCGTCCGCTCTTCGCCAGTCCTTACACTGGCTGCCCATTCATTATAGGATCCAATTCAAAGTACTGGTTCTCACCCACAAAGCTCTCCACAGTGCAGCACCCCCCTACATCTCCTCCCTCATTTCTATCGGCCTAACCGACTGCTGCGCTCTGCAAACGACGTTCGCCTAACCTCTGCACTAATCCGTACCTCCCACTCCCGACTCCAAGACTTCTCCCGCGCTGCGCCAATCCTCTGGAATGCTCTACCCCAAGAAATTAGGACTATCCACAATTTGCATGGTTTCAGGCGCTCCCTCAAAACACATCTGTTCAGAGCGGCCTATCAGATTCACTAATCAAAGTCATTCTATGTGTAAGTGTGTGTGTGTGTAGCCCATTCACTATCTCCATCCATCCCTCACTCCCTCAAGATGGCTGGACCATCATTGTAAATGCACCATTGTATATACACACCTGTACTTTGTATCTCCCCCACCTCATTGTAGATTGTAAGCTCTCACGAGCAGGGTCGGCTTATTTTGCTTTAATTATTGTATTGTTAACATAGTTACTTATGACTTGTGTTTTGAAACTGTTAAACTGTAAAGCACTGCGGAATATGATGGCGCTATATAAATAAAGATTATTATTATTATTATTACACCTACTACATATTGGGGTAGGATATAGGATCTTGGAGATGCAAACACCCATGGTGGGACATTTGATAAATATATTAGTGAATACACTAAATATTGGCGCAAATTACTTCCTTTCTGATAAGTGTTGCCCTGTGTGTAGTCACTGTTCATTGCATTGTATACAAAATACATACATAGTTGAGTTTACTAATTTTGTGAGTTTGTACATATATTCAGTATCTAATTAACATGTCATAAATATGTTTTATGGGAAAACTTCTTTAAGTAGAGCCTTTACAGCGTTGTAAGATGGTATATTCCCATGATTTTATATTCCGGGTTCGTCAGTGTAAATACTAGAGACGTGTTCTGCTGCGCCTCATCAATTGGAATATAAATGTGTGTATAAATATGGATGTATGCCTGTAATATTCCTGTGCTGTGCTGGAAAAGATGACAGCTTCCATTATAGCTCTAGGGCTCGTGTATTCGTAGTGTGGATGGTAGGAAATGCCGTCATTTCGGCTTTTACAAATGGACTAGGTTCGTTCGCTCAGTGGTTAAATGTCGTTTGAGATTTTCTTTTTAATAAATACTAGATTATCAGATTTTAAACCCTGATAAAACCCATTGAAGATGCGTTCGACATTGACATATGCAGAAAAGTGTCTGAAATGTACTGCGAAGTTTATTGCTATACATAACTCAGTAATGTGTTTTATGTGAGCACATTATTAAACCCTTGGCATATTTGGATGCACCAGGACATCCATGATGGGGTCCACAAGGGTGGAGAGGTCTCAGGAGCACAGCTTTCTCCATAACAGGTTGACGCTAGCTGTGTTATGCAGCCAGCATCTTTCTCTAACAGGAGCAACTGGAGCTGAGCTCCGATCGCTGCTGTTAACCATTTAGATGCTGCTGTCAATAGCTCACAGCACCATTTAAACGGAACACTTACTGGTACACATTCCTTCGCAGCTGGTTTGTGGGGTGCCAATGGGTTACTGTAGCTGCCATCTCGGTACTCTTGTGAAGCCCAGCCAGAGGTTGAGCTTCATAGGTGACAGTGATTCGCACTGAATAGTGAAATACTGTGGTACAGTAAATCGATCAAAAGCGCGCAGATTCAAAAATAGATAAAAATTCATATCATCACCCCACTCCCACTTCCCTATTAAAAATAAATGGAAAAATATGTGGGTGGGCGGGTAGCAGTTGGGGTATAAAAAAGTATTTTTGTGTTGTTCTCTCTTATAAAAATATTTTTTTGTGGTTAATAAAAATTATCTGACTTAAAAAAAATTTAAGAAATCGAAAAACCAAAACATATTTGGTATCTGTTCATCCGTTAATGTACGATCTATCAAAATATAAAAATTAATTTACCGTTACGGTAAAACGCTATAAAGAAAAAAAAAATCAGACTTACTGATATTTTTTTTTGGTTGCTGCACCTCCCTAAAATATACAACAAAAAGCTATCCAAATATTGTATGTACCAGAAAATGGTATCAATTAATTGCTAGCTCAACACGCAAAAAACTAAGCCCTCACAGAGCTTCATGGATTTAAAAAAAAAAGTTATAGCTCTTGAAAAGGTGAAGAAAAACAGAAGGTGCAAAAATACAATTTTTCCCCAGTCCTTGAGGGCTTAAAAAGTTATTCTCAAATTTTACTCTTCTGTAATGTTCAAGATTGTACGGAGATACTAGTCAGAACTGTGCCAATTTTACTTTGACCTAAGGGGCAGAAGAACAGTGGTGGGAGAACAGAAAGTGCATGTTACTTCTTTGAAGAGGCTCCTGATGTAAAATGCTCCAAACTAGGTGCTGTCCAATCAGAAGGCTGGCAGAAAAAAAGTCTTTCAAAACACTTAAAAAAATAAATCTTCAAAATTGCTTAAAGGAGTTACCTGATAAAAACAAGTTATCACCTATTCAAAGGATAGATGATAACTTAAACAGTTGGGGTCTGACCCCTGGATCCAGACCACTCGTCAGAATGGGGCAGTTTTATTCCCCTTAGAATGGAGCAGTCACTCCCTTTCTTCCCTGTGAGGCTACCCCTTTAGAAAGGAGATCTTCCTGAAGTTTCCGCTAGAAAACTCATAATTTTTGACCTCCTATAAAATCACCATGGCCACATACCCTAAGGCTTTGTTCACACAGAATTTTTTGAGCATTTCAGTTTTTGGAGGTATTTTTCTTTTTCTGATGGGGTTTCCTGAAGTGGTTTTGCGGTATGTGCAGACGACACCGCAAAATACACACGTGGTCAAAATTGTTGGTACCCCTTGTTTAATGACAGAAAAACCCACAATGGTGACAGAAGTAACTTGAATCTGAATAACTAAAAAATCTATGAAAATAAACAAATGAAAGTCAGAGATTGCTTTTCAATCATGCTTCCACAGAATTAAAAAAATAAAATAAAACTCATGAAATAGGCCTGGACAGAAATGATGGTACCCCTGAAAATAATGTGACAAAAGGGACATGTTAAATCAAGGTGGGTCCACTAATTAGCATCACAGGTGTCTACAATCTTGGAATTAGTGAGTGGGCCTGTATAGAGGGCTACAGATACTCACTGTGCTGTTTGGTGACATGGTGTGTACCACACTCAACATGGACCAGAGGAAGCGAAGGAAAGAGTTGTCTCAGGAGATTAGAAAGAAAATTATAGACAAAAATGTTAAATGTTAAAGTTATAAGACCATCTCCAAGCAGCTTGATGTTCCTGTGACTACAGTTGCACATATTATTCAGAAATTTACACTCCATGGGACTGTACCCAACCTCCCTGGACGTGGCAGCAGGAGGAAAATTGATGACAAATCAAAGAGACGGATAATATGAATGGTAACAAAAGAGCCCAGAAAAACTTCTAAACATATTAAAGGTGAACTTCAAGCTCAAGCAACATCAATGTCAGATCGCAACGTCTGTCGTTGAATGAGCCAAAGTGGACTTCATGTGAGACGACGAAAGAGGACACCATTGTTGAAAAAAAATAATAAAAAAGCCAGACTGGAATTTGCCAAACTACATGTTGACAAGCCACAAAGCTTCTGGGAGAATGTCCTATGCACAGATTAGACAAAAATGGAACTTTTTGGCAAGGCACATCAGCTCTATGCTCACAGACGGAAAAATAAAGCATAACAAGAAAAGAACACTGTCCCTACTGTGAAACATGGAGGAGGCTCTGTTATGTTCTGGGCTGCTTTGCTGCATCTGGCACAGGGTGTCTAGAATCTGTGCAGGGTACAATGAAATCTCAAGACTATCAAGGGATTCTACGTAGTAGTAGAAACGTATGCACAGCCTCAAGAAGGTGCCAGAGTAGGTGCCCAAACCACAATATGTACTAAGAAACTCTGCACTCAACTTTAGGATGAAATTATATTTATTATTGGTCCAGAAAAATAGTATGCAGGGAGGGACGATTCGGTCAACACGACCTTCATCAGCTACCCTGTTAAGTTACAACCGTCGTTCATGGACGCAATGGGAAATTTTGTTAGCAAATAACAGCTTGTGGTTTTCATATACGGATGTAGGTGAGTACCGATGGAAAGTAGAAATCTTGTGAGAGATGAGATGCCGTCTGGTGCAGCTGCAGAGACGCGGTGTCCACCGCTTGTCTATCTCTCTGTCCATCGGTACTCACCTACATCCGTATATGAAAACCACAAGCTGTTATTTGCTAACAAAATTTCCCATTGCGTCCATGAACGACGGTTGTAACTTAACAGGGTAGCTGATGAAGGTCGTGTTGACCGAAACGTCCCTCCCTGCATACTATTTTTCTGGACCAATAATAAATATAATTTCATCCTAAAGTTGAGTGCAGAGTTTCTTAGTACATATCAAGGGATTCTAGAGCTAAAAGTGCTGCCCATTGTCAGAAAGCTTGGTCTCAGTCGCAGGTCATGGGTCTTGCAACAGGATAATGACCCAAAACACACAGCTAAAAACACTCAAGAATGGCTAAGAGGAAAACATTGGGCTATTCTGAAGTGGCCTTCTATGAGCCCCGACCTAAATCCTATTGAGCATCTTTGGAATGAGCTGAAAGATGCCGTCTAGAAAAGGCAACCTTCAAACACGAGACAACTGGAGCAGTTTGCTCTTGAGGAGTGGGCCAAAATACCTGTCGAGAGGTGCAGAAGTCCAAAGATAGTTACAGGAATCGTTTGATTGCAGTGATTGCCTCAAAAGGTTGTGCAATAAAATATTAAGTTAATGGTAACATCATTTCTGTTCAGGCCTATTTCATGAGTTTTATTTTTTTTAATTCTGTGTAAGCATGGTTGAAAAGCAATGTCTGACTTTCATTTGTTCATATTCATAGATTTTTGATCTATTATTACTTTTGTCAGATTCAAGTTATTTCTGTCACCATTGTGAGTATTTCTGTCATTAAACGAGGGGTACCAACAATTTTGACCACGTGTGTATGAACTAGTGCACAGGAGTGTAAAAATGACATTGTTGTGTACATTTTCAGTCTTTTGTTACTTGTTTTAACTGGTTAAGGATTCATAAATCATAAAGCAGTTAAAAGAAGTAAGATATTCAGTCTTCACTCATTCGTTATAGTGTAAAACAGAATATCAAGACACCGGAGGCATTGTTGCCACAGAAAAGCTGCCAAAGACCGCAAGGATTTTCCTGAAGTGGCTTTGCCTAGGAATAACTCGGCGATTTCACCATTGAACTTGTTTGTGTGCACAAAGCCTTGATGAAGTTTTGGAAGAGTTTTTTTTACTGAAATGTTCTTTACAGCTTTTTGATTGAACATTGCAAAGTTTGGAGAAGTTTACTTCGGTGTAACTCAAATGCCTCCTCAGTGGCCCTCTACTCACTGTGCCGTTTCTCCTCTCAGGCAGTTTAACCCTGCTGTGTCCTGCAGAGATTAGGTTCCCTGGCCTATCCTGTGCTAGCAGGACCTATACCAGGCAGGTCCTCCCTACCACTCCTCGCCCGAACATTGGTTCCTATTCCTATTTATGTGTTCCTCCATAGACTGTATCACATTAGCGCCTGTTTACCTGTCATGTCTGACCTCTCTGCCCCTGACCTCAGCTACATGTATTGAACCTCTACTGCCTACCCTGACCTTCTGACTACGCCTATGCCTCACCCTTCTGTACCTCGTACCCCCGCCTCTGACTCTTCGGTCAGCTGCTGCAGACTCGAGGACTTCCCTGGAGTGGTACCTGGTGACTGCCAGCGGCAAAGCTTGTCCTCACCATCCCTAGTGAAGACTCGGTAGACACTTAGTTGTGCCCCTCCAGGTTAAGCGCAGCCCGTGGTACTGTTGGTCCAGACCCACCAGCGTTACAGTCAGGATGTGCCTCAAAGAAGTAACATGCACTTTATTTTTTACACCCGGCTTTCTTCAAAATCTCTGCAGGAAAAAAAAGCTAAAAAAAACATCTAATGAACAAACGGCAAAGTGGATTTCTGATAGAAATGGATTGGAAGAGTTTTTCGGAAGTTTTTGAAACAGTTTTTTAGAATGATTTTGGTGAAGATCACCATCGAAAAACTCAAGTGTGAACATAGCATAAGTCTAAGGTTATGTGTGCACAACATCTTTTTCAGGCGGATTCCGCAGCAGTAACGGATTGAAAATCCTATTAAATGACTTGCTATACATATTTTGGGTGTTTTGAATGTCTTTTAACCTCTTCATGTTTCTAAAAATCACAAGCAGTTAAACAAAAGTGACATGTCCATTCTTCTGGTGTTTTGCGCTCGAAATATGTTCTGTATTTTACTTCTGACAAAAAGTCAATGGGAAAGCTCAATAGACGCCCAGAAGATTCCAAGGCGTTTTTTTGGAGCTTTCAGCCATTAATTCTTGCTTAAACATTATATAATGAAGTGAAAGAAAAAAAAAAGCCATGGAAAAACCCTCCAAAAATATGAATCAAAATGAAAAAGTCAGGGTAACAGTTGCTGCATAAATCCACTCGATACATGAAAAAGATATCTTTAGAAAGTGACTACACGGTTTTGGGTCTCACCAACCTTTTTGTCAAACATTTTTTTCATCAATCTATTGGATTTAGTGTTAACTTTTTTAATCTAAATTCTACACGGTCCTGCTAGTGTTGGCAGAAGAGATGCGAGCGCCAATTTCTACACTATCTCTGGAAGCTCCATCAGATGTGTTAACGACCCCAGATGAAGACCGTTCTTGGGTGGGAATAATAGGTCACCATTTAAGCTACATTCAATACAATTGGTTCGCCTTATGAAGCTCTCTCTGTAATTTTTATAGAAATTCACAACTGGTATAAAAACTGTCAGAAAAATGGTCAGAAAGAGACTGAAAAAAATTATACAAAACACTAAAGGAGAAAAAAAAAAGCTACTTTCCCTAATTGTCTTCTGCTTAAAAAAACTTGGTGGATTCACCTGAGTTTAAAAGATGTTGTGTGCACTTATCCTTACAGACAGAAGATAATTCTGAGATTATCCCTCTAGAGTTTAGCATTGCGAGACAGAAAAAAAACATATTTAAAAGTTTTACTCATACCTCCAAAATAGGTCCCCATTTGGGAAAAAAATGGCCAAAGATCAGCTGCCGGCCACAGTTCCAAGGTCTGGTAAGATAATATTTAACAGGATGTCTTGTAGATGAACATACATGGAAATGCTCAGCATTCAGCTGATGCATCCACTGCAGAGGTTGCTTTCACCATTATATATAATAGGTCTCTAAACCACAGCGAGCCGTCTTCTTCTTCATCATATACACCTTAAATTTTTCCTCCTTACCTCCTGACAATGGTTCTCTAGAAGTGACCCTACACACAGCTCTTCCCCTGTTAACGCTCTGCGATTTCTATAAGGCTATGTTCACACTGGGCATTTTTGTTGCGTTTTTTTCCTGCAGCAAAACCTGATTTCTTTGCAAGAAAGAAGCTGCAGCATAAACACGTTTTGGTGTGTTTTTTTGTTTGCGTTTTTTTACGGTTTTGGTGCATTTTTTGTGTCTCTTTGTGCATGCTAATAAAGATAGAATAAAAACCAGCAATTCAGTAGATGTGTACAGTGAAATCATAGCAGGATCCGACAGGATAGAACAGATGGATTACGGTACATACAGTCTATACACATAGAAAAGATGAATATACAGATGTCAGTGACATATACAATTAGTACAGTGTGTGTGCAGCTTACTGTATATGTATTTAATTATTAAAAGATTATTTTTCTGAAAAAATGGCGTTGACTCCCGCATAGTTTTCTTAACCAGCAGAGGGAAAGCCAATGGCTGGGGGCTGTTGTTTATAGCCTGGGTAGGGGGTAATACCCCTTGAGCTTCCCAGGCTATTAATATCAGCTCATAGCTGTATACTTAGCCTTTACTGGCTATTAAAATGGGGGACCCCACAAAAAAAATGACGTTGCGTCCCCCTATAGTTAATGACCAGCAAAGGCTATGCAGATAGCACTGTGCTGATATTAATAGCTTAGGAAGGGGCCATGGATATTTTCCCCTCCCCCAAGGCTAAAAATATCAGCTCTCAGCTTCCCCAGAAAAGGCGCATCTATAAGATGTGCCAATTCTGGCACTTAGCCTTGCTCTTCCCACTTGCCCTGTAGTGGTGGCAAGTGGGGTTATAGTTGGGGGCGGGTTGATGTCACCTTTGTATTGTTAGGTGACATCAAGCCCAGAGGTTAGTAAAGGAGAGGCGTCTATAAGATGCCCCCATTACTAACCCTATAGTCATATTGTATAAAAACACACACACCCAGAATAAAGTCCTTTAATTGAAAGAATGACACTTTTGATAAAGAATGACTCCTTTAATAAATCTTAATTATACCATTCTTACAGCACCACTCATTCCAGTGATGTCATTGCCCCTTACAAGAGAATTAAAATAAAAAAAACAGCAATATCCCTCATCTGTCCATCGTTCTGTCCCACGCCGTAATCCATGTCAGGGGATTAACAGTTTTAAACCTGGACAGTGCCAAGATGTGACCGTCCAGGCTGAAAACCACTGTTGAATGAGCTGCTGCGAGCGCAACATCAGTGTAAGGAAAAGGTTGTCGCCATTTTGTATAGGGCCTGTACCAGCCTCCATTTTGTCAGTTCACACAGCCACAGACTTTTAGCTACACATTGCCTATTAGCATATCCAGTACGACAGGTTTTGATGTCCACTAGGAATCAATAGGCCTTTACATGCTAATTAGTCTAGGCCAGTGACTGAATGAGATGGTCAGTCGTATGGTAAATAGCCCAAGCTCAGGCATTGTTTCCTGTTCCATATGAATTGCAGGCCAATTAATATGCGTGCTTCAAAGCAATGGGGATGGGCCTAGCAGGTCTAAAAAACTAGCCATGACCAGGCTGCTGGTCTCATTCCATTTCTCACACAGATTCCAAGAAGATGGTCTAGGAAAGACCAAGGGACTATTCAGGAACTGAAGACTGTACCTGGGAATGGCAGAGCCAAGGCCTTCCCAAGACCATAATACCCGGTAATATTGATCCATAGCTTATACCTTTTAGCCTTGTACATTATTGTTGTATTTTTACTCTGACTGCCATTCCATTGTAATTACGTTGTATAGCTTTACTGTATATTTTTGTAATTATCTAGTGCGCCCTTAAGGCAAATTAAACCATAAAATTAATCTTGGGCTGATACTTTTACTCTGATCACGAATCTTAGAATACCCAGTGGGTAGCAGGACACCTTCCCCGGCGGCCATTTGCTCTAGGTGCAGTTCTCTTACTGACCTGAGAGACAAAGGGGGGCGCCGGAGAGCTGTACCTGTGGAGTTACGTCCCATTGGTGACGTGGGAGGAAAGGGATCGTCCGTCACATTTGGTAGCGGCGGTGGTATCAGAAGCTGTGATACCCGAGCTACCGTGTGGCGGCCGGCTGAGTTCCTCACAAATTGGTGGCAGCGGTGGGATCAGAGTAATAGTGTGCGTGGGACCCCTACTCCCAGACACTAGAGACTACCAGCAGTACTTTCACTGCTGGGGTCTTAAGGTCAGCCCAGCACTAGACGGTCAGAGTGTAAATATAACAAGTTGTGTGCAAGGTCAGGGTTGCAGCTGTGTTTCAGTGACCAAAGGTTCCCAAGATGGCGGAAGGCACCAGGAGTAGGGCAAAGGGGAGGCCAATGCTGTGGTCTATGATGAGTTCGATACCGATGGAGGCGAGGGGGAGCTCAGCCAGGGCTCCCCAAGGAGCCCGACCCCCGTGCTCAGTCTCACAGTGGACTGCCCACCCCCTGCCCGTCCCAGCCTGTCCAGATCGGAGACCCTCTTCCAAGCGGCTATGGCGCAGCTCGAGGCTGGTAATGACGCCGCCTATGAAAGACTCCTGGTGGCGGCAGAGACAGCAGCAGAGCGTGAGCAAGCAGCGGCAGAGAAAGCAGCAGAGCGTGAGCAAGCAGCGGCAGAGAAAGCAGCAGAGTGTGAGCGAGCAGAACGCCATGAAGCTGCGGAGCGTGAGCAAGCAGCGGCAGAGAGAGCAGAGAGAGCAGCGGAGCGGGAGCATACAGAACGCCGTGAAGCTGCGGAGCACCGGCACCGACTGGAGATGGCTCAGCACGGGCCCCCACTGGATGCACCAGGCCCACTGGAGACAAGGGCTCCCAAGGTCCGGGCGGAGGACTTTCCCTTGCTTGAAAAGGATGGAGACCTGGATTCCTTTTTGCTGGCTTTTGAGAGGACATGCCTCCAACATCATCTGGCCCCGGATCAGTGGGCAAGGTACCTGACCCCCCGTTTGAGGGGTAAGTCCCTGGAAGTTTTGGGGGACTTACCTGCCGGGAGGAGCAGGACTACAACAGCATCAAGCGGGCCCTGATCCAGCACTACAACCTCACCCCGGAGTCGTACCGCAGGAAGTTCAGGAGCCTGCAGCGGGGTTCAAAGGACACCTGGACCGACCACATGCGGGCCCTGTTGAGAGCTGCGGAGCACTGGACCTCGGGTCTAGAGCTCACTACCCGCCAGGAGGTCCAGGAACTGTTTGTCGTGGAGCAATTTTTGTGGAACTGCCCAGAGGACCTCCAGCAGTTCCTCCGTGACCGGAAACCAAAGGGGGCTTCTGCTACAGCTGCCCTGGCAGACGAGTATGCCAACAACAGGGCGCCGGAGCCAAAGAAGCCTGCCAGCAGCACCTGGAGAGGGGGTAAGCCCAATCCTGCCCCAGCCCCATATCCAGCCCCCAGAGTGCAAGGGGCGTACCCCCCTGCTGCCCTCTCCAGGCCAGGAACAGACCCCAGACGTTGCCATAATTGCAATCAGCCAGGACACTTTAAGGCTGCATGTCCCCAGCGCCAGAAGGCCCCATCCCTGTCCCAGAAACCGTCCACTGTTTTGTGTGTGGGAGGGGGTGGTGGGAGGTCCCTAGACAATTACCAACCCGTCACCATCGGCCGCTCAGCGGTCATGGGACTGCGGGACACAGGCGCTGAACGAACCCTGGTACGCCCTGAGGTGGTGTCCCCTCAAGACTTGGTACCTGGGAAAACCCTTTCCGTCTCCGGAATTGGAGGCGTTGAACCGGCGCTGCCCGTTGCCAAGGTGTATTTGGATTGGGGTGCCGGGAGGGGGATGCGGGAGGTGGGAGTAACGCCGAATATTCCTGCAAATGTGTTGCTTGGGACCGATTTGGGGCGGCTAGTGTCCCAGTATGTGGCCACTGAACCCCCAAGTCCGGCTCCCCAAGAATGTCATGACTCTACTGTGAATGCTAATGTTAATGTATTGAATGTGCCTCCAACAGTGGAGGAGGGAGTGAAACCTGATGGTAAGCCATGCACTGACACTACACACACAGGGCTCACAGTGAGGACAGGTGAGGAGGCTGTAGGGGAGAGCTCAGAGGTGGAGGGAGGGGCTGCTATGGGCAGTGTAGGGCCCCTAAGTGAATCCAGCCTGCTGAGTCTAGAGCCCCTGCAGGAAGAGGAACAGGCCATGGGGGGAGGGGGTGTCCCGGGAGAGGAGCCACCAGGTAGGACCCCAGGTCAGGAGTTCCCCACATCCGGGATGTCAGGAAGTCAGGGAAGTCTGCCTGACCCGGCGACTTGGTCAGAGGAGGAGGGAAAGCAGGCGCTACCCGTGGTCTCAGCGGTCGTAGCCGCTGTTACCAGGAGTGGGAGCGCTGAAGCCCAAGGAGCCTCGCGGAGGTCCGACGGTTTCCCCCTCTCTGACCAAGTGGCTGCCGAGTCAGACAGTAGCCAGGAGACAGATCCCGGGGAACTGACAGAGGACAGGGCAGTTTCGTCAATTCTTGCCATATCTAGTCAGGGATTTCAGGCAGCGTTGGAAGCTGACCCTAGCCTGAAGACTCTCAAGGAACAGGCGGCACAGCCTCCCCTGGAGTCCGACCGCGAGCGAGTGGTCTGGGACCAGGGACGGCTGTACCGGGTAACGGTCCAGCAGGGTTCACCGGAGGCGTGGCCCAGGGACCGACAGTTAGTGGTGCCCCATCCGTTCAGGGCGGAATTGTTGCGGATCGCACACGAGATTCCAATGGCCGGACACTTAGGGATCACTAAAACCAGGGCCAGGCTAGCTCAGCATTTCTACTGGCCTGGAATGAGGACCGAGGTGATAGCCTACTGCCGTTCATGTGACACCTGTCAGAGGGTGGGGAAGGCGGGCCGCGCCCCAAAGCCCCACTGGTAACTCTGCCCATCATCGAAGAGCCTTTCTCGAGGGTGGCTGTGGATCTCATTGGACCTCTGTCCACTCCCAGCCGCTCCGGGAAATGCTTCATACTAACGGTAGTGGACTATGCCACCCGGTACCCGGAGGCGGTAGCTTTGTCGTCCATTCGGGCCGACAAAGTGGCCACTGCCTTACTGGAGATTTTCTCCAGAGTGGGGTTTCCCAAGGAAATGCTCACCGACCGAGGGACCCAGTTCATGTCGCAGCTGATGGAGTCTCTCTGTAAGCAGGTACAGGTGCAACATCTGGTGGCCAGCCCGTATCACCCACAGACCAATGGCTTGTGTGAGCGGTTCAATGGCACCTTAAAGCAGATGCTGAGGATGTTGGTCGACTCCCACGGGAGAGACTGGGAGCGGTATCTCCCACACCTGCTGTTTGCCTACCGGGAGGTTCCACAGGCCTCAACGGGGTTCTCCCCCTTTGAGCTCCTGTACGGGCGACGTGCACGGGGGCCCCTTGCTCTGGTGAAGGAAGCATGGGAAGGGGATTTAGCCACCCCTGGAGTGTCGGTCATTGAGTATGTCTTGCGCTTCCGGGACCGAATGATGGCCTTGACACGGCTGGTGCATGACAATATGGCCCAAGCTCAGGCTGACCAGAAGCGATGGTACGACCAGAATGCTTGTGAGCGGACCTACCAGGTGGGTCAAAAGGTGTGGGTACTGGTCCCCGTACCACAAAACAAGCTTCAGGGGCCTGGGAGGGTCCATACCTCGTGCACGAGCAGCTCAACGCCGTCACCTACCTGGTCACCCTGGACCACGCCCGTGGAAGGAGGAAGGCCTTCCATGTGAACATGATGAAGGCCCATCATGAGCGGGAGGCTTATGCTCACCCAGTGTGCAACCTTCCAGAGGAAGGAGAGGCAGAAACCCTCCTCGATCTGCTCACCCAAGCCAAGGCGGGTGGATCCATCTAGGATGTGGGGGTTGGCCACCAGCTCTCGGAGGACCAACGTTCCCAGCTGGGGGCCACCCTACACCCCTTCCGGGAGCTGTTCAGCAGCCTGCCCGGAAGGACTGAGGCAGCAGTCCATGACGTGGACACTGGTAACCACCCCCCAATCCGGCGTTCAGCATATCGGGTCTCTCTTGAGGTGCAGCAGCAGATGCGCCAAGAGATAGACGAGATGCTGAGGCTGGGGGTGATCCAAGCGTCCAACAGCGCGTGGGCTTCGCCTGTAGTCCTCGTCCCTAAAAAGGACCGAACTACGCGGTTCTGCGTGGACTACAGGGGGCTCAACGCTGTGTCGGTCACCGATGCGTACCCAATGCCGCGCATCGATGACCTGCTCGACCAGCTGGCCGGGGCCAAGTACCTGACCATCATGGATCTGAGCAGGGGGTATTGGCAGATTCCCCTGACCCCTAGGGCACGGGAACGCTCTGCCTTTATCACCCCATTCGGACTGTACGAGTCCACGGTGATGCCCTTCGGCATGAAGAATGCCCCTGCCACTTTTCAGCGGATGGTCAACCCGCTGCTCGAGGGACTGGAAGGGTATGCGACCGCGTACCTGGATGACATTGCCATCTTCAGTCCCACCTGGGAGGATCACCTAGAGCACCTGGCGCAGGTGCTCGGGCGGATCCAGCGAGCAGGCTTGACCATTAAGCCGGAAAAATGCCAGCTGGGTATGAGTGAGGTCCACTACCTGGGACACCGGGTAGGTGGGGGAGCTCTGAAGCCAGAGCCCGGGAAGGTGGATGCCATCGCATCCTGGCCCACCCCCAGGACCAAGAAGCAGGTGATGTCCTTTTTGGGTACTGCTGGGTACTATAGGAGGTTTGTTCCGCACTATAGTGCCCTGGCCAAGCCCCTAACGGACCTCACCAAGAAAAGGCTGCCCGTCGCAGTCGACTGGACAGTCGCCTGCGAGACAGCTTTCCAGGCGCTCAAGACCGCCCTTTCTAGTTCTCCTGTACTACAGGCAGCCGACTTCACGCGGCCATTCTTAGTGCAGACCGACGCCAGCGACTTCGGCCTCGGTGCTGTGCTCAGCCAGGTTGACACTACGGGCCATGAACACCCCATTTTGTACCTGAGCAGGAAGCTCCTGCCGAGGGAAGTGGCCTATTCCACGATGGAGAAGGAATGTCTGGCAATTGTGTGGGCCCTGCAGCGTCTGCAGCCATACTTGTACGGACGCCAATTCACCGTGGAAACAGACCACAACCCCCCCAGCTGGTTACACACGGTCTCTGGGACGAATGGGAGGTTGCTACGCTGGAGCCTCGCTCTCCAACAGTACCATTTCACCATTCGCCACAAAAAGGGCAGTGACCATGGTAACGCTGATGGGTTGTCCCGGCAAGGAGAGGGTGCGGTAGGGCGCACGGGGGAACACAGGAATGTGATACCCCCTAGCGCCCTCAAAAGCAGGGAGGTGTAAGGAAAAGGTTGTCGCCATTTTGTATAGGGCCTGTACCAGCCTCCATTTTGTCAGTTCACACAGCCACAGACTTTTAGCTACACATTGCCTATTAGCATATCCAGTACGACAGGTTTTGATGTCCACTAGGAATCAATAGGCCTTTACATGCTAATTAGTCTAGGCCAGTGACTGAATGAGATGGTCAGTCGTATGGTAAATAGCCCAAGCTCAGGCATTGTTTCCTGTTCCATATGAATTGCAGGCCAATTAATATGCGTGCTTCAAAGCAATGGGGATGGGCCTAGCAGGTCTAAAAAACTAGCCATGACCAGGCTGCTGGTCTCATTCCATTTCTCACACAGAAGCCAAGAAGATGGTCTAGGAAAGACCAAGGGACTATTCAGGAACTGAAGACTGTACCTGGGAATGGCAGAGCCAAGGCCTTCCCAAGACCATAATACCCGGTAATATTGATCCATAGCTTATACCTTTTAGCCTTGTACATTATTGTTGTATTTTTACTCTGACTGCCATTCCATTGTAATTACGTTGTATAGCTTTACTGTATATTTTTGTAATTATCTAGTGCGCCCTTAAGGCAAATTAAACCATAAAATTAATCTTGGGCTGATACTTTTACTCTGATCACGAATCTTAGAATACCCAGTGGGTAGCAGGACACCTTCCCCGGCGGCCATTTGCTCTAGGTGCAGTTCTCTTACTGACCTGAGAGACAAAGGGGGGCGCCGGAGAGCTGTACCTGTGGAGTTACGTCCCATTGGTGACGTGGGAGGAAAGGGATCGTCCGTCACATTTGGTAGCGGCGGTGGTATCAGAAGCTGTGATACCCGGGCTACCGTGTGGCGGCCGGCTGAGTTCCTCACAATCAGTGACTAGCACTGACGTCATCAAGGTTATTGCATGTCACTGAGGCTGTCTTCCCAGTCGGGCTGAACTGCAGTGACCTCGGTGAGATCTCTGCTAGCACCTTGAAAAAGTTGCCCAGTGCCAAGGCGAGTTCACTGTAGTTCACCGGGAGAATTTCACTGCAGTGAATTTGAACTTGAGACAGGCTGAACTTGTCTCTGCACCGTGAGACTTTCTCATGGTGCTAGCGGGGATCTCACCGAAGTCACCGCGGTTCAGCCAGGTTGGGAACGCAGCCTCAGTGACCTGCCGTAATCTCGATGACGTCACCGCTAGTCACTGAGGCTGCTTTCGCAGCAGTTCAGTCACCATTGGTTCTCAACCTGGATGGTCACATCTTGACACCATCCATGTTGAAAACTATTTATCCATCAGACATGGATTACGGCGTGGGACAGAACGACGGACAGGTGAGGGATATTGTTTTTTATTTTTGTTTTATTACGGGAGACAAGGGATTCAATGAAATGGGCGTTAGGAGAGTATAACTGTGTTTGTTATTTTTAAATAAAAAAGTAAAAGTGTGTTTTGTTTTATTTCAAATAAAGGACTTTATTCTGGCTGTGTATTTACCACGTAACTATAGGATTAGTAATGGATAGGTGTCTTATAGAGGCCTCTCCATTACTAATCCGTGCGCTTGATGTCACCGGACAATACAAAGGTGACATCATCACCACAAATATGAACCACACTTGCCACCGCTACAGGGCAAGTGAAAAGAGCCAGGCAAAGCGCCAGAATTGGCGCATCTAATAGACGTGCCTTTTCTGGGCGGTTGCGGGCTTCTGTATTTAAGCTTGGGGAGGCAATATCCATGGTCCCTTACCAGCCTGAGAATAGAAGCCCCAGCTGTCTGCTTTAGCAAGGCTGGTAGTCATAAATGGGGGGACCCCACGCCATTTTTTAAAATTATTTACTTAAATACCGTATATACTCGTGTATAAGCCGACCCGTGTATAAGCCGACCCCCCTAATTTTGCTACAAAAAACTGGGAAAAATTATTGACTCATGTATAAGCCGGGTGTATAAACTGCCCTCCTGCTCTGTGCTGCCCCGTCCTCCTCTATGCTTCCCCCGTCCACCGATCTCCCCCCCCGTCCTGCTCCACGCTTCCCCGTCCACCGATCTCCCCCCCCGTCCTGCTCCACGCTTCCCCCGTCCACCGATCTCCCCCCGTCCTGCTCCACGCTTCCCCGTCCACCGATCTCCCCCCCGTCCTGCTCCACGCTTCCCCCGTCCACCGATCTCCCCCGTCCTGCTCCACGCTTCCCCCGTCCACCGATCTCCCCCCGTCCTGCTCCACGCTTCCCCGTCCACCGATCTCCCCCCCGTCCTGCTTCACGCTTCCCTGTCCACCGATCTCCCCCCCTCCTGCTCCACGCTTCCCCCGTCCACCGATCTCCCCCCTGTCCAGCTCCATGCTTCCCCTGTCCTCCGTTCTCCCCGTCCTCCTCTATGCTTCCCCCGTCCTCCTCTATGCTTCCCCCGTCCACCGTTCTCTCCCCCCCCCCGTCCTGTTCCGTGCCCCTTGTCCTCTCCTCCATCATACTCACCCCTCCCCGTGCCATCGCTGAGGGTCCCTGCAATCCTGCGTTCTCCCCGTCTTCCTGCAGCTCTTCCTCATTGAGCGGTGATGTAATACCGCTCATTAAGGCCATGAATATGGAGGCGAGGCCCATGGGAGTGGCGTCGCGTCCATATTACATGACCTTAATGAGCGGGTATTACGTCACCGCTCAGTGCTCAAGAGCTGCAGGAAGACGGGGAGAACGCAGGATTGCAGGGACCCTCAGCGATGGCACGGGAGGGGTGAGTATGATCCCAGCCACCGGCTCCTGCCGCGGCATCCCCTCCCCCGCTGGTTTCTGCCCTATGACTCGTGTATAAGCCGAGGGGGCATTTTCAGCACGAAAAAAGGTGTTGAAAATCTCGGCTTATACACGAGTATATACGGTAATTAAAAAATATGATGTGGGGACCCCTCTATTCTTGATAACCAGCCTTACTAACGCTGACAGCTGAAGGTTGCAGCCCCCAGCTCTGAGTTTTGTCCGGCTGGTTATCAAAAATACTGGGGAACCCAAGCCTGCTTTTTTTAAAATTATTTATTTACAGCACAGGAGCCAGCTGATGAATACTATCAGCCGTTCCTGCTCTCACTGTTATTAGCGGCATCAGGCGTCAGCTGATGGGAGCAGTAGTCCCATCAGCTAACACCAGTGACCAGAGGTAACCTTTATACCTCCGATCACAGCTGCTGGCTTATGCTGTCTTTTGACAATTTGGGAACCGCAGCTGTCTGACTGGCGGGGATGGTTTTACCGCCAATCAGAAGCGGTGTTTGCCGTGCTGTCATGCACATGACAGCATGGCAAACACTATGTTCGGGCCACCCATTCAAGTGAATAGGGTTCAGGTCTGCAGCTCAGTGTCTGCTGGATGACAGGCTGTATAGTTGCATCATGCAACCATGCAGCCTGCCATCTAGATGTAGCGAAGCTAACTGTGAGGTTACATCCTGCTGTCTTTTCTGCGGCAAATACGCTGCAAAAAATGTCAACAAGGGTTTTTGCAGTGTTTTTTTCACCATACATTCAAGTCAATGGGTGAAAAAAGCTGAAAAAACGCTCAAAGAAGTGACATGCTCTATGTCAAAAAAACGCAGCAAAGCACAAAATCTTGATGGCAAAAAAAAATAACGTGTGTGCATGAGATTTCTGAAATCTCATAGGCTTTGCTGGTACTGTAAAAGGCAGCTGAAAATTAGCATAAAAACGCCCACTGTGAGCATACCCTAAATGTTACTTTTTCCAGAGTCATATTTTAACATTATACAGTTCATTTTTTTCTTTTACATCTTTTGCTATTTTACAATTTACATAAGATAATTTTGTCTCATACTGGTCCTGACTTATAAAATCAAGAGCTGCAGTTACTACTCTACTATCTTCTATCTTCAGAGCTTGAATTTCTTAAAATTACTTTGCTCTTTTGAAGTTGGTGAAGTATAACTTACACCAGACATATTGCAATAATCCATTGATGGAAAAACTATTATAGAATTCTGTTTAAAGTGAACATGACAGCAGATACGTGTTGCCCAATCGAGGGGACGAAAGTATGAGCAGTCAACTGTACGATCTCACCCAGGTATGTGTCACGATCCACATTTGGATCTGTGGCATGGCTCTCTGCATGTTGAAACCGTGTTTCTGTATGGCCAGCGGGGTTAATCCTTGTCTTTGCCCCGGTGGCCGCTGGTGGAATTGCATGTCTGATTGCTTGTCAGGAGTAGGTGGGACCACTCCCACTTCCTTTATAAGGTCACCTGAGTTGTCATCTGGTGTTGGTGATATTGCTTCCTATGGAGACCAACCTAGTTGGAGTCAGGAGCTGCTGAGCGCAGTGGTGCTTCTTCAGTTCCCCAATTTTGGTGCCTTACTCTGCTGTGCGGAGCTAACAGCAGAGAAAGCTAAGTGTTTGTTGTTTTGTTGTTTTACCCTTAAGTTTCTGTCTTTCCTTTTGGTTGTGTTTGGTGTTTCTCACATTATTCCCTGTCTCACCTCCGGGGAGGGGGTTGGTGGGTTTAGCTCAGGGCTAAACAGGAGACAGGGACAGGTCGGGGACTTGGGCCTTGCTACCATTAAGCATACCCCCAAGTTAAGGAAAGACAGGTCCTCCCTTAGCTTTAGGGGCAGTTCAGGGGCCCAGGTTCCTTGTCCCCTGCATTCCTACAACTGCCCCGTTACAGTATGTTTGACTTTGAAATGCTGCTGTGTTTCAAAGAAGAACGCAATTTTAACAGATGCCGGAGACCAAGTAGTGCAGCAGACTAGTTGAGCGGGCAGATCACGGCAGCTTCTCCCTGTCCCCTGCCCTGGATTGACAGGTTTTTGCTTATGTGCGCATATAGGGTCAAATATACCTGACCGAGATCGTACAGCCAGTGCCTGAAACATGCTGCCCCTGGATTAGGCAACATGTATCAGCTGTCAGGTTCACTGTAAAGGGATGTTTTCTCAGAAAATGGCCTATTGATTATATCATTTTTTTTTGTTGTTGAATGTATTAGTATTATTCACTTATTTATTTTTATTTTTTTATATTTTTCTTTTGCAAGTTTCCTTATCACTATATACATATATTAAAAAAATTCTGAAATGTTTCAATCTTCTCACTGGCCACTAAGCCTAATACACTGCTCAAAAAATAAAGGGAACACTTAAACAACACAATGTAACTCCACGTCAATCACACTTCTGTGAAATCAACCTGTCTAGTTATGAAGCAACACTGATTGTGAATTAATTTCTCAAGCTATTTTGCAAATGGAACAGACAACAGGTAGAACTGATTGGCACTTAGCAAAACATCCCCAATAAATGAGTGGTTCTGCAGGTTGGGACCAGAGACCATTTCTCTGTTCTCAGCCTTTTTTGACTGTTGTTTTGGTCACTTTTGCATTTTATCATTGGTCTCCCCACTAGAGGTACAGTAGCACAGCATGAGGCAGTGTCTACAACTCACAGAAGTTGCTCAGGTAGGGCAGCTCATCCAGGATGGCACATCAATGCGAGCTGTGGCAAGAAGGGTAGCTGTGTGTGTTAGCATAGAGCGTGGATCAGATACCGGGAGACAGACCAGTATACCAGGAGACGTGGAGGGGGCCATAAGAGGGAAACAACCCAGCAGCAGGACCGCTACCTTCTCCTTTGAGTGAAGAAGAACAGTAGGAGCAGTACCAGAGCCCTGCGAAATGAACTCAGGCAACTAACATTCATGTGCTCAAACTGTCAAAAACAGTCTTGCAACGGATGCCATACGCTAATGTGACATCAGTCTTAGGCTGGGCTTCATAGGAGACATATACAGTGGGTACGGAAAGTATTCAGACCCCTTTAAATTTTTCACTCTTTGTTTCATTGCAGTCATTTGGTTAATGCAAAAAAGTTCATTTTTTTCTCATTAATGTACACTCTGCACCCCATCTTGACCGAAAAAAATACAGAAATGTAGAAATTTTTGCAAATTTATTAAAAAAGAAAAACTGAACTATCACAGTCATAAGTATTGAGACCCTTTGCTCAGATATTCATATTTAAGTCACATGCTGTCCATTTCCTTGCCATCCTCCTTGAGATGGTTCTACTCCTTCATCGGAGTCCATCTGTGTTTAATTAAACTGATAGGACTTGATTTGGAAAGGCACAAACCTGTCTATGTAAAACCTCATAGCTCACAGTGCATGTCAGACCAAATGAGAATCAAGAGGTCAAAATTACTGGCCAAGGGGCTCAGAGACAGGCAAGGCACAGATCTGGCCAAGGTTACAAAAGAATTTCTGCAGTACTCAAGGTTCCTAAGAGCACAGTGACCTCCAGAATCCTTAAATGGAGGAAGTTTGGGACCAACAGAAGTCTTCCTAGACCTGGCTGTCCAGCCAAACTGAGCAATTGTGGGAGAAGAGCCTTGGTGAGAGAGGTAAAAAAGAACCCCAAGATCACTGTGGCTGAGCTCCACAGATGCAGCAGGGAGATGGGAGAAAGTTCCAGACAGTCAACTATCACTGCAGCCGTCCACGAGTTGGACCTTTATGGCAGAGTGGCCAACGGAAGCCTCTCCTCAGTGCCAGACATATGAAAGCCCGCATAGAGTTTGCTAAAAAACGCATGAAGGAATCCCAGACTATGAGAAATAAGATTCTCTGGTCTGATGAGACGAAGATAGAACTTTTTGGTGATAATTCTAAGTGGTATATGTGGAGAAAACCAGGCACTGCTCATCACCTGCCCAATACAATCCCAACAGTGAAACATGGTGGTGGCAGCATCATGCTATGGGGGTGTTTTTCAGCTTCAGGGACAGGACGACTGGTTGCAATTGAAAGAAACATGAATGCAGCCAAGTACAGAGATATCCTGGTTGAAAACCTCTTGCATAGTGCTCTGGACCTCAGACTTGGCCAGAGGTTCACCTTCTAACAAGATAATGGCCCTAAGGACACAGCTAAAATAACAAAGGAGTGGCTTCAGAACAACTTTGTGACCATTCTTGACTGGCCCAGCCAGAGCCCTGACCTAAACCCAATTGAGCATCTCTGGAGAGACCTGAAAATGGCTGTCCACCAACGTTCACCATCCAACCTCACGGAACTGGAGAGGATCTGCTAGGAAGAATGGCAGAGGATCCTCAAATCTGGGGGGAAAAACTTGTTGCATCATTCCCAAGAAGACTCATGGCTGTACTAGCTCAAAAGGGGTTTCTACTTAATACTGAGCAAAGGGTCTGAATACTTATGACCATGTGATATTTCAGTTTCTCTTTTTTTAATAAATTTGCAAACATTTCTACATTTCTGTTTTTTTCAGTCAAGACAGGGTACAGAGTGTACATTAATGAGAAAAAATGACCTTTTTTGTGAATTTACCAAATGGCTGCAATGAAACAAAGAGTAAAAAATTTAAAGGGGTCTGAATACTTTCAGAACCCACTGTATTAGATTAATACTGCAATACACTTGTATTGCAGTAAATAGAACAAATTAAGAAAGAATCACAGGTTCAAGTTCCCTAGGGGGACTTAAAAAAGGTAAAAAGAAACGTTTTTAAGAACTTTTTGAATATTGAATAATAAAAACATTTGAATCACCTCTTTTTCCACCCATTAAAAATAAAGGCAATAAGGAAAAAAACATTCAGTATGTCTGCATCTGTAAAAGTCTGATCTATCATATTATGAAATTATTTAACCCATACCAAAAATGCTATAATGGAAAAAAAAATTGAAACACCAGGATTGACATCTTTCTGTCTCTGCACCTCCACTAAAAAAACGCAATAAAAAAGTTTGGTATCTCCATAACCGTAGTGAGAGATCCTGTCCTGTCATTTTAATTGCACAATACCGTAAAAACAAAACCCCCAAAAAACAATGGATGATTTTTTGAGGGCAATTTTGCAAGATCTCACAAGGTCGTGTGCAGGAAACATGAAGCCCTGATACATAGCCCAACATAATATATGGTGGCATACTTACCAAATTCTTACAGTCATGGCCAAAAGTTTTGAGAATGACACAAATATTATATTTTCACATGATCTGCTGCCCTCTGGTTTTTATGTGTGTTTGACAGATGTTTTTATCACAGACAGAAATATAATTGCAAACATATGAGTAACAAAAGCTTATATTGACAGTTAGAATGAGTTAATGCAGCAAGTCAATATTTGCAGTGTTGACCCTTCTTCTTCAGGACCTCTGCAATTCTCCCTGGCATGCTCTCAATCAACTTCTGGACCAAATCCTGACTGATAGTATTCTTGGACAATCAATGCTTTCATTTTGTCAGAATTTTTAGGTTTTTGTTTGTCCACCCGTCTCTTGATGATTAACCACAAGTTCTCAATGGGATTAAGATCTGGGAGTTTCCAGGCCATGGACCCAAAATCTCTATGTTTTGTTCCCTGAGCCATTTAGTTATCACCTTTGCTTTATGGCAAGGTGCTCCATCATGCTGGAAAAGGCATTGTTGATTGCCAAACTGCTCTTGGAGGGTTGGGAGAAGTTGCTCTTGGAGGACATTCTGGTACCATTCTTTATTCATGGCTGTGTTTTTAGGCAAGACTGTGAGAGAGCTGATTCCCTTGGCTGAGAAGCAACCCCACACATGAATGGTTTCAGGATGCTTAACAGTTGGCATGAGACAAGACTGGTGGTAGCGCTCACCTTGTCTTCTCCGAATGAGGCGTTTTCCTGATGTCCCAAACAATCGAAAAGGGGATTCATCAGAGAAAATAACTTTACCCCAGTCCTCAGCAGTCCACTGCCTGTATTTTGCAGAATATCAGTCTGTCCATGATGTTTTTTCTGGAGAGAAGTGGCTTCTTTGCTGCCCTCCTTGAGACCAGGCCTTGCTCCAAGAGTATCCGCCTCACAGTGGGTTCAGATGCACTCACACCTGCCTGCTGCCATTCCTGAGCAATCTCTGCACTGCTGGTAGCCCGATCCCTCAGCTGAAACACTTTTAAGAGACGGTCCTGGCGCTTGCTGGTCTTTCTTGGGCGCCCTGGAGCCTTTTTGGCAACAATGGAACCTCTCTCCTTGAAGTTCTTGATGATGCGATAGATTGTTGACTGAGGTGCAATCTTTCTAGCTGCGATACTCTTCCCTGTTAGGCCATTTTTGTGCATTGCAATGATGACTGCACGTGTTTCTTTAGAAATAACCATGGTTAACAGAAGAGAAACAATGATGCCAAGCACCAGCCTCCTTTTAAAGTGTCCAGTGGTGTCATTCTTACTTAATCATGACACATTGATCTCCAGCCATATACTCATCAACACCCACACCTGTGTTAATGGAGCAATCACTGAAAAGAGGTTAGCTGGTCCTTTTAAGGCAGGGCTGCAATGATGTTGAAATGTGTTTTGGGGATAAAGTTCATTTTCTAGCCAAATATTGACTTTGCAAGTAATTGCTGTTAAGCTGATCACTCTTTATAACATTCTGGAGTATATGCAAATTGCCATTAGAAAAAGTGAAGCAGTAGACTTTGTAAAAATTGATATTTGTGTCATTCTCAAAACTTTTGGCCATGACTGTACACTTAAGCCCAACTGTATTGATATATGGACACGCCTGATGCCCAAATGATGCCAAAGGGACACACTGTTGGGTCTATGAACCCATCCATCATTGGGTGCAGGAATTTTTCCCTACACAAGAACGTGGCATGAAAATAGCCTTGGAATTATGTACAAGCGACAAGATTGGAAGGTGATAATCCAATTTTTGTTAAATTTTCTGACAAATTTGCACTTGTACGATTCTGGTACATAATTATGCCATAAAATGTAATACTACATTCGGATCTAATTAGCCCGTACTGAGCCAATTCCTATAATAATCGATTGGATTAGCCGAAAATTATTTGTTTTGGGAAGAGTAACAGATATTTCATTGGAAATTAAGGTAAATTAATTTGGAGCTTGAGGGGAAAAAAGACTGAAGTAGCCTGAAAGCCCTCTGAATTCCAAGCTAGCGTAACCTTACAGTGTTAACTCCCTAACGCTATGATCACACACTGCGACGGTGCACGTTTCCAACGCACGGTTTAGGACCCATGGGCTACATTGACCACAGATTGAGAATCCCACACTTATTTGGTGCCAACTGGAGTTCTTAGGTCCCTTCCACAGCACGATTTGGAGGCATAAACCCATATACACTGTGTGCAGAATTATTAGGCAAATGAGTATTTTGATCACATCATCCTTTTTATACATGTTGTGCTACTCCAAGCTGTATAGGCTTGCAAGCCAACTGCCAATTATGTAAATCAGGTGATTTGCATCTCTGTAATAAGGAGGGGTGTGGTCTAATGACATCAACCCCCCATATAAGGTGTGCTTAATTATTAGGCAACTTCCTTTCCTTTGGCAAAATGGGCTAGAAGAGAGATTTGACGGACTCTGAAAAGTCAAATATGGGAGATGTCTTGCAGAGGGATGCAGCAGTCTTGAAATTGCAAAATTGCTTTTGAAGCGTGATCACCGAACAATCAAGCGTTTCATGGCAAATAGCCAACAGGATCGCAAGAAGGGTGTTGATAAAAAAAAAAAGGCGCAAAATAACTGCCCATGAATTGAGGAAAATCAAGCGTGAAGCGGCCAAGATGCCATTTATCACCAGTTTTGCCATATTTCAGAGCTGCAACGTTACTGGAGTATCAAAAAGCACAAGGTGGGCCATACTCAGGGACATGGCCAAGGTAAGGAAGGCTGAAAAACGACCACCTTTGAACAAGAAACATAAGATAAAACGTCAAGACTGGGCCAAGAAATATCTTAAGACTGATTTTTCTAAGGTTTTATGGACTGATGAAATGAGAGTGACTCTTGATGAGCCAGATGGATGGGCCCGAGGCTGGATCAGTAAAGGGCAGAGAGCTCCACTCCGACTCAGACGCCAACAAGGTGGAGGTGGGGTACTGGTATGGGCTGGTATCATCAAAGGTGAACTTGTGGGACCTTTTCGGGTTGAGGATGGAGTGAAGCTCAACTCTCAGACCTACTGCCAGTTTCTGGAAGACACCTTCTTCAAGCAGTGGGTACAGGAAGAAGTCGGTATCGTTCAAGAAAAACATGATTTCCATGCAAGACAATGCTCCATCACATGCATCCAAATACTCCACAGCGTGGCTGACCAGTAAAGGTCTAAAAGAAGAAAAAATAATGACATGGCCCCCTTGTTCACCTGATCTGAACCACATATAGAACCTGTGGTCCCTCATAAAATGTGAGATCTACAGGGAGGGAAAACATTACACCTCTCGGAGCAGTGTCTGGGAGGCTGTGGAGGCTGCTGCACGCAATGTTGATCGTAAACAGGTCAAGCAACTGACAGAATCTATGGATGGAAGGCTTCTGAGTGTCATCGTAAAGAAAGGTGGCTATATTGGTCACTGATTTGAATGTCAAAAAATGTTTATTTCTAAATATTGTGTTATATTGGTTTACCTGGTGAAAATAAATAAGTGAGATGGGTATATATTTGTTTTTTATTAAGTTGCCTAATAATTCTGCACAGTAATAGTTACCTGCACAAACAGATATCCTCCTAAGATAGCCAAATCTAAAAAAAAACCACTCCAACTTCCAAAAATATTGCGCTTTGATATTTATGAGTCTTTTGCGTTGATTGAGAACATAGTTGTTGTTCAATAATAAAAATAATCCTCTCAAATACAACTTGCCTAATAATTCTGCACACAGTGTAGATTTAAGTCTATGAGTTGTTAAAATGTTATTCGGCTGTATATATATGTTTTCAGTAAAAGCCACTATAGTTTTACACTCCCTTCTCATGAAGGCAGATTTAATATTCGCTACTCAGGAAAGCTGCAAAAGGATTCCTACGGGAGCTGCGCGAGAACAACACAAGAACCTATAGTTATTGGGGATTTTATGATTTTAGAAGCATTTAAAATAGTAAGTAGATGTGATTTCCCAGCAGTTACACCCAGATGCATCTCCGTAGTGTAGAGCCATATGTGATGTTTCCCACATTGCAGTGAGGAATGTGCCTAATTACAGAGCAGCCAAAATCTCTATTATATGGTGGAGAGCCCTCTACTTTATATACCAGGCGCGGGCCTAATTATCTGAAAGATCTATACTGTAATTCACCGCCTAACCTGTAGTGCACAGCAGTTTGTATTGTTTACCTATATGTCAAGTGCAGACGAAATCTCGCTCTTTCGTTACATTACCGGCTGGTAACTAATTAGGTCTGTAGATTATGGAAACCCCTCGCTGCTCGAATAGACGGCTAGTACCGTATATGAAATGTGCTAGACCAGGCTATGTAGAGGTAAAGCAAGGATATACAGAGTGGGAATATACAGTGGGTGTACAAAGTGCATATAACTAGTAATATAAAGTACAAATGGGAAAAGACATCATCCACGCCATGTAGGTGTAAGTATTGGCGTTTCTGAAGTTACAGTGGCTATATGTCAGTTAGTAGTCCCAGTCATGGAAACAAGGACATTCTGTGGCTGTTTCTGTAAGTTTATATGCACTTGATTAAGACCTAACGAAACACGTTGGATTACGCTGCCATGTGTGTTGTGCTGTTAGTGCTTCTTTTGCATTGAAAATAATTTGTTCTGATTTTATGACACGAATAAAAGTTATTTTTTAAGCAATCAAGATTTCCTGTGGATCCTGCTGGAATTCACCTGCTTTCTGATTACCTCCTTTGTGGCTGCTCAGCCCAGTCCATGCGGGACCAGGAACTTGGAACTATGGATAATCTGGGTGAGCTGATGAACTTTCATTCTTTTCTATATCATTGACAAACTCTTGAAAAACTTCCGGTGCATTACTGAGACCGAAGGGCATCACTCGGTATTCATAATGTCCGTCCCTGGAGTTGAAAGCTTTCTTCCATTCGTCTCCCCAGCGAATGCGGTTTAGATTGCCTCTTAAATCTAATTTGGTGAAGATCCTGGCACCTCTTAATCAGTCAAATAACTCAGGGATCAGTGGGATTGGATATTTATTTTTCACAGTGATCTGGTTGAGGCCCAGATAATCTATACAGGGTCAGAGTGAGCCGTCTTTCTTTTTAGCGAAGAAAAACCTGGCCGAGAAGGGGAAGAGGGCTGTGAATGAACCCCCTGGCCAATTTATCCTGAATGTAGTCCGACATACCTTGAGTCTCAGCTGGGGACAGAGGGTAAATTTGGCCTCTAGGGGGTGTAGAGCCGGGAATCAAGTCGATAGGGCAGTCATACGGCCTGTGGGGCGGCAAAGTCTCTGCTTCCTTTTTGTCAAATACATCGGCAAAGGACCAATAGGCAGATGGCAAACAGGGCTGCGATGCTGGAAAAGACGAGGCCTTAGCCGGACGTGTTATGTTTCGGTAGCTGAGGAGTGCAGGCAAAAAAGGCAATACACCAGAGCAGTTGGAATCTATGAGATTGCAGTACCCTGACTAACCACAACAACTAGAGGCAGCCGTGGAGCGTTCCTACATTGGTCCTAGACGCCTCGTCACAGCCTGAGAAACTAACTACACCTAAAGATAGATATAGGAAAGCTATCTGCCCCGGAGCAGAACCCCAAAGATAATAGAAAGCCTCCAAACATGTAATGGCGGTTAGACAAGAAGAAATACTGACACAGACAGAAAATAGTATGAGCAAACGTTGGGGCCCAAACTAACTAAATAGAAAAGGATAGGAAGGGTACTTACTGCAATCCCAGAAAACCCTGAAAAGCACCAACTCTACTAATTTCAAAAACACCTGAGATCACACGACCTCTACCACCTAAATTAGTTCTCTGGTGTAACAAAATCAAAACAGCAGCCACTGAAAAAACTGGAAAAAGCAAAAGTACAAACATCAGTGGCTGAACTAAACTGAGAGGGCAAAAGCCCTCGGAGGGGACCCTGAAGGCCCCCACAGAAGTGCAGGACAAAATGCAAAAATCAAGCACAAAAACAAAAAGAAGAAAATGTCTTATCTGTTAGCAGGAGATGCAGACACGACACAGCAGGCTACAAGGGAAACAGGAATCAAGGATAGAGACCAGAACAATTGATCACCGGCAACCCTGATGGGAAGGTGACTCCCTTATATAAGACCAGTCAGTAACACCCGATTCCCAATCCTCACAATCTTCACAATCTTCACTGGACAGACCAGTACCGCTTGTAACCACCAGAGGGAGCCTCTGCTCAGAACTCATCTCAAGCCCATTCACAACACGGACGTACTGGAGCCAGACACTTCTCATGACAGGAATGTCCCCAGCGGAACACCTCTCCAGTTCTCCAGTCCAACACAGGTTCGTGCTGTCGTAGCCATGGTAGCCATTTTAGGCCTAAGAGAAAGGCGTGAGACATGTGGGAAAGAACATAGAAGCCTATCCTCTCAGTTTGAAGCATTACAATACGGACCTCAAGTGGCTCAGTAACCAGACAAACAGTCTCCCGAAGAGTTCTCCCATCGACAAATGTTATTGCCAGAGGGTTTTGGAGCGGACAAACTGGGATTTGGAACCGATCCACTACAGCCTGGAGGATAAAATTTCCTGCTGCCCCGGAATCCAAATA
>JARQOD010000004.1:470466185-470501893 GCA_033576555.1 Oophaga sylvatica
GCCCATACAGTAGTTTTCTCCCACATATTGGGTATCAGCGTACTCAGGACAAATTGGACAACAACTTTTGGGTTCCAATTTCTTCTGTTACCCTTGTGAAAATAAAATATTGGGGGCGAAAAAATCATTTTTGTAAAAAAAAAAAAAGATTTTTTATTTTACGGCTGTACGTTATAAACTTTAGTGAAACACCTGGGGGTTAAAAGTTCTCACCACACATCTAGATAAGTTACTTGAGGGGTCTAGTTTCCAAAATGGTGTCATTTATGGGGGTTTCCACTGTTTAGGCAGATCAGGAGCTCTCCAAACACGACATGGCGTCCAGCCAATTCTGCGTTGAAAAAGTCAGACGGCGCTCCTTCCCTTCCAAACTCTGCCATGCACCCAAACAGTGGTTTACCCCCACATATGGGGTATCAGCGCACTCAGGACAAATTGCACAATAACTTTTGGAGTCTTGTTACCCTTGGAAAAATAAAAATTGGGGTGAAAAGATCATTTTTGTGGAAAAAATATGATTTTTAAATTTTACGGCTCTACGTTATAAACTTGTGTGAAGCACTTGGGGGTTCAAATTGCTCACCAAAGATCTAGATAAGTTCCTTAGGGGGTCTAGTTTCCAAAATGGGGTCACTTGTGGGGGGTTTCCACTGTTTAGGCTCATCTGGGGCACTGCAAACGGAACATGACCCCCATCAACGTCTGCATTCCAAAACGTTACTACTTCCTTTCCAAGCCCTGCTGTGCACCCAAATAGTTCCCCCCCCCCACATATGGGGTATCAGCGTACTCAGGACAAGTTGGACAACAACTTTTGGGGTCCAATTTCCTTGGGAAAATTCAAAAATTTGGGACTAAAAAATCATTTTTGTGGAAAATTGTTTTTTTTTTTTTTTCACACCCAGGCATTATAAGCTTTTGTGAAACACTTGGGGGTTCAAAGTGCTCACAACAGATCTAGATAAGTACCTTAGGGGGTCTAGTTTCCAAAATGGTGTCACTTGTGGGGTTTCCACTGTTTAGGCGCATCAGGGACTCTCCAAACACGACATGGCGTCCAATCTCAATTCCCGCCAATTTTAGTTTGAAAAAGTCAAACGGCGCTCCTTCCCTTACGAGCTCTGCCGTGTGCCCAAACAGTGGTTTTCCCCCACATATTGGGTATTGGCGTACTCAGGAGAAATTGCATAACAACCTTATCTGTCCATTTTCTCCTTTTACCCTTGTGAAAATAAAAAAAAAGTTTGTAAAAGATCATTTTTGTGGCTAAAAAGTTAAATATTCATTTTTTCCTTCCACGTTGCTTTAGTTCCTGTGAAGCACCTGAAGGGTTAATAATCTTCTTGAATGTGGTTTTGAGTACCTTGAGGGGTGCAGTTTTTAGAATGGTGTCACTTTTGGGTATTTTCTGCCATATAGACCCCTCAAAGTGACTTCAAATGAGAGGTGGTCCCTAAAAAAAACGGCTTTGTAAATTTTGTTGTAAAAATGAGAAATCGCTGGTCAACTTTTAACCCTTATAACTTCCTAACAAAAAAAAATTTTGGTTCCAAAATTGTGCTGATGTAAAGTAGACATGTGGAAAATGTTATTTATTAACTATTTTGTGTGATATATTTCTCTGTTTTAAGGGAATAAAAATTCAAAGTTTGAAAATTGCAAAATTTTAAAAATTTTCGCCATATTTGCGTTTTTTTCAAAAATAAACGCAAGTTATATCGAAGAAATTTTACTTCTAACGTGAAGTACAATATGTCACGAGAAAACAATCTCAGAATCGCGAAGATCCGTTGAAGTGTTCCAGAGTTATAACCTCATAAAGAGACAGTGGTCAGAATTGTAAAAATTGGCCCGGTCATTAACGTGCAAACCACCCTTGGGGGTGAAGGGGTTAAAGTGATACCTTTATTGGCTAACCAGAAAATTATATGTTCGCAAGCTGTGTGTGTGTAGCCCATTCACTATCTCCATCCATCCCTCACTCCCTGAAAATGGCTGGACCATCATTGTAAATACACCATTGTATATAAACAACTGTACTTTGGAGCTCCCCTCCTCATTGTAGATTGTAAGGTCTCACGAGCAGGGGCGGCTTATATTGCTTTAATTATTGTATTGTAAACGTTGTCACTTATGACTTGTGTTATGAAACTGTTAAACTGTACAGCGCTGCGGAATCTGTTGGCGCTATATAAATAAAGATTATTATTATAGAGGCCCACTCAGTAGTGGTGAAGTGAACGGCGCAAATTGCGAGTTGATTGCAACTGATGCAGCTGATACTCCATTACTGCTGGCTGCTGCTCACACAACCGCTCCAACATATGTAACGTGGAATTCCACCTGGTGGGTACGTCACATATGATGCGATGTTCAGGAAGGCAAAATCTGCGTTGCAGAGCTGCAATGCGCGATCTGGCCATGGTGGAACGTCGCAAGTTAGCGCACTGTAGGCGGACCTTGTGCAGCAGTGAATCAAGATCCGGAGAGTCCCTCAAAAAACTGTGGACGACAAAGTTTAGCACATGTGCCAGACATGGTATGTGAGTGACGTTGCCTAGGCCCAGACCTGCCACCAGATTTCGGCCATTGTCACACACTACCAAGCCTGGCTGGAGATTCGCTGGCAAAATACACATGTCGCTCTCTTGCTTTATGGCATTCCAGAGCTCCAGCGCTGTGTGGCTTTGATTCCCCATGGAAATTAATTTCAGGACGGCCTGTTGACGTTTGGCCACGTCTGTGCTCATATCGGTCAACAGGCTCGCTGTCTGGGTGTTATGTTTGACACCAATCTCTCCTTCACCTCCCATATACAATCTGTTGCCCGCTATTGCCGCCTACACCTAAAGAACATCTCTCCCGAATCCAAGACTTCTCCCGCGCTGCGCCAATACTGTGGAATGCTGTACCCCAAGAAATTAGAACTATCCACAATTTGCATGTTATTGGGCGCTCACTCAAAACACATTTCTTCAAGGTCTTCCCTCTCCTAGTGTATCCTCACCCATCCCTGTAGACTCTGAGCCCTTGCGGGCAGGGTCCTCTCTACTTCTGTACTTGTGTATGCCTTGTATTGCTCATGTTTACTGTACTTGTCTATACTTGCCCCTCTTCACATGTAAAGCGCCATGGAATAAATGGCGCTATAAAAATCTATAATAATAATAGCGGCCTATCACCTTCACTAATCAAAGTCATTCTATGTGTAAGTGTGTGTTTGTAGCCCATTCACTATCTCCATCCATCCCTCACTCCCTCAAAATGGCTGGGCCATCATTCTAAATACACCATTGTATATAAACACCTGTACTTTGTATCTCCCCCACATATTTGTAAATTGTAAGCTCTCACGAGCGTGTGCGGATTCTATTGCTTTCATTATTGTATTGGTAACGTTGTTACTTATGACTTGTGTTCGGAAACTGTTAAACTGTAAAGCGCTGCGTAATCTGTTGGCGCTATATAACTAAAGATTCTTATTAAGCGTTCACGGGTCCATGTGGAGGTAGACCGTGACGGCTCCTGCAACGATGTTTCTGAGGAACTGGAGAAGGAGGAGTCAATGTGTACAGACTTGATTCCCGCAATCCTTGTAGTTGCCTGAACACGTACAGCGCCACTCGCAAGATCTGTACCCGGCTACACAACATTGACCCAATGGGCAGTAAGGGAAAGGTATCGTCCCTGGCCATGGGTACTGGTCCACGCAGCGGTGGTCAGGTGGACATTGCTACTGACGGAGTTTAGTAGCGCATGTTTAATTTTAACCTCAACAACATGCTTTTGCAGACCAGGGACGGCTTGCGTGCTGAAATAAAATCAGCTTGGCACATTGTATTGTCGGACTGCTAATGCCATTAAGTTCCGTAAACTGTCAGTCTCCACCAGCCTGAATGACAGCATTTCAAGGGACAGGAGTTTTGCAATGCCAGCATTCAGAGCCTGTGCTCGTGGATGGTTTGCCGAGATTGGGCCTACACCCGATACGCCACAACCTGACACCCACAGATAAACAAGCCATAAAATCTCTGAAAGATAACCCCAACATTATTATTAAACAAGCAGATAAGGGGGGTGCTATCGTTATTATGAATAAGACCCAATCTATTGCCGAAATTCATAGACAACTGTCAGTTAACCTAACCTACAGACAACTAAATTGTGACCCTACGTTTTACATCTGTCAAAAAATTGATCGTATCCTGACAAAACATCTTTAATTGATCACCATAGACTGTAAGACTATGACATTCCTTAATATTCAATACCCCATCACCCCTGTTTTCTACACACTCACAAAAATCAACAAAAAACTACATTATCCACCCGCATACCCTAGAGGGATAATTCTCCGTGTTCTACAGTATCACCCAAATGTTTAACATGTTGCCTAATTCCTATGTATATATATTCTTCACCCTATGTATGTATTGTATATATTATACATTGTCATTGACTGTAAATTTTTCTATCTCTTCCAGCGACTATTTGATAAAGGCCACTGCGTTGCCCAAAACGTCAGTCAGTCGTCTCATAGCTATTTTCTTTTTTCACATCAAGTGTGCAATAAAAATTTCAAATTTAATCATGACATATGCAGTTAAACTTGTGCTGTGATTCTCTATAGACTGTACATCTTCAGTGTGTCTTTGTAACTCAACTACGTGTTTTCTACGCACTATTTTAGACATATTTGTGGTATTGAGGTTACTGACACTTTACCTCTTTTACTTTTTGATTACACAGCTTGCATTTGACATAGCAAATATCATCTGCAAGTGTGTTAAAAAAGGACCACGCAGTGCAAGTCCTGGGAGCGTCCGTTTAGACTTTTGGAAGAGAAATCCGAACAGGTGCCAAAATGGAGGCTACAGGCAACAGAGTATGCAGCCTAACTCTCCCTCCTGTTTGTACCGTTGGGGCAATCGCTTCCTCAGAGCTGCTACCACCACCTTCCTGTTCCTCACGCCATGTTGGGTCTTGGACCTCATCATCTCCACTAACCTCTTACAACACCTGCTGCTGTTGGGTGGTCTGGCCACCACCATGCTCAACAGAAACTGGCACCTGAGTCTCATCATCATCAGATGCGTTCTGCGGTGTGCTGACCATCGGCACTGTCTCACCCGCCTCTTCAGATTCAGAGAGACACAGCTGTTGCGCATCACTGCATACTCCCTCTTCTTCACATTCCAGAATGCTGCTTGGCTATGCCCCTGTTTGCAAACCAACAGATTCTGAGAACAGAAGCAGAGACTCAGCTGGCTCCTGTACAGAACTCTCTGACTGACTGGGCAATTTGGCAGGCGGTGAAGAGACAGATGGTTGATCAACAGTGCTGTGTTACTGAGAGGAGGTGGAAGCAATTGAAGTCGATGCATTGGACCCTGGGCTCCAACACCGCCAGTTGTTGCCTGTAAGTGCTGTTAGCACAGTCAACACTTGCTCCTGTGTTACTGGGGTTGAGTAATGGCAGCTGTTCCCCTGCTGTGTGTACGACAAAAAGTCATGCTGCCTTCACCCTGTCCTCCTCTCATCCCTGGGCTCCAACACCGCCAGTTGTTGCTCGTAAGTAATTGGCACGGGTACTGACTCATGCCCACCCTGTTTACAGCACCACAGCTGTTTCCCGGCAGTGTCAACGTAAATTAGCCTCCAATAAGTTGTCCTGTCATGTTGCTTTCCGGTTATCCGACTCTATGGTGCCTGCAGTTTAGGTGATTCCTATGTGTGCTGTGGGATATGTAAATAAAGGCTCTTTCCGTTGTGAAAATAGGACAAGCACCCACTCTAGGACTGTGTGATTTGGTAACTGCAGACGGCTTGCGGCCTGTCAACTTACATTTTCATGGGTGCCTTATGGTACCCGTCCGAGTTCCAGTACCGTTAGCTGGTTCTCCACAGTGCCTTTGGCCTAGGTGCCTCCATCTCGGTATTCGAGTTCCAGCAACATCTGCTGGTCCTTGGTATTGCTTTGGAGCACAGGTACCTCCTGCTTAGTAACCGTGTCCCAGTAACGTCAGCTGGTCCTCGGTTGTGCCATTGGCTCTTTTCCTTCTGCTGCCCCTCCGGGTTCCAGCACAGTCAGCTGGTCCTCGTTACTTGCATTGGCTCTTGTACCTTCTGCTACCCGTCCGGGTTCCAGTACCGTCAGCTGGTTCTCCGCAGTGCCTTTGGCCTAGGTGCCTCCATCTCGGTATCCGAGTTCCAGCAACGTCTGCTGGTCCTTGGTAGTGCTTTGGAGCACAGGTACCTCCTGCTTAGTAACCGTGTCCCAGTAACGTCAGCTGGTCCTCGGTTGTGCCATTGGCTCTTTTCCTTCTGCTGCCCCTCCGGGTTCCAGCACAGTCAGCTGGTCCTCGTTACTTGCATTGGCTCTTGTACCTTCTGCTACCCGTCCGGGTTCCAGTACCGTCAGCTGGTTCTCCGCAGTGCCTTTGGCCTAGGTGCCTCCATCTCGGTATCCGAGTTCCAGCAACGTCTGCTGGTCCTTGGTAGTGCTTTGGAGCACAGGTACCTCCTGCTTAGTAACCGTGTCCCAGTAATGTCAGCTGGTCCTCGGTTGTGCCATTGGCTCTTTTCCTTCTGCTGCCCCTCCGGGTTCCAGCACAGTCAGCTGGTCCTCGTTACTTGCATTGGCTCTTGTACCTTATGCTACCCGTCCGGGTTCCAGTAACGTCAACTGGTTCTCGGAAGTTAGACGACCCTAAAGACCACCCCGAAGAAGATGACGACCCCAAGGACGACGAGCATCAAGCCAACCAGCCTGAACACCATCACAAAGAAGAAATATAAGATTACCCAGAAGAAGATCACCAACAGGAAAAAGAAGGTTACGACAAACTACAAGATACAGAACAAGAGACAGAAGAACAATAAGCAGAAGATCAAAAAGCAGAAGAACATGAAGTATAAGATCAAAATGAAGAGCAAAATATATGCTCTAAATTATAAGCAGAAGAAGACTAAGCAGTGTATGGGGGTGAGTCCGTTCCTCCTCGTGGTGCCCCTGGAAAATGCCTGCTGCTGCAGGCTAAACTGAACACGGACAAATACTGTTGTAATTTAAATCTTTTGTGACAGCAAGAACGGAAGGATGAAAAATTCATACTTTGACAGATTACAAGTACAGGAATCTCTGTCACAAATAAGAATATGATGAAGAAGATGAAGAGGAAGAAGATGAAAATGTAGAATATGAAGAAGAATAATAGTTTAATAAGAACAATATGAGTAATGTTAACAAAAAGATGAATAACAAGAAGTTTACGAAGAAGATAAAGAAGGTGAAGATGAAGAATAATTTTATGACAAAGATGATGCTGCTGAAGATTATGAAGGAGAAAGTGTGTCAAAAGTTAAAAAGGTGAAGAGCATGGAAGTTGTGAAACATACATATTTGCCAAAATAGAAAAAAGGTTAACAACATAGTCAATTTCTTCGTCAATCCAAACGTATTTCCAAAAAAAAAATATTAATGCTATTCCATTGGATTGGGTTAAACATCTATGCCTTTAATGTTTCCTCAACCTCCCCCAATACATTCTACATTACTCTTTGTTGTTTTCCTTCATGTACAATTAACCAACAAGGCAAGAATGTTTTTTTTTTAATTCCGATATTTTGTTCCCATAGACTTACATTGGATTTCCGGTATCGGTATCGGGTATCGCCGATATTTTAGTGATATCGGCGATACCATTCCGATTCCGATACTTTTGGATATCGGAAAGTATCGCTCAACTCTACTGACGGCCCTTTGCTGGTTCATCCGACAGCTATCTTTCCTGACTCCATATATGCATGTGTGCTCGGCTCTGCAAATTGTCCGTGTTCCCAGTAAGAAAAGGAAAGGAAGCCAGACACCTCTAACATCAGCTTATCTCCAGAGAACAACCGGATCTCAACCTTACTTGTCGTCATACATGGGAAGTTATAGTACGTCACACATCAGGTGTCATACCATGGAGTGGGCTCAGGAGCTGAGTCCGCACCCTACCTGGAAGACGCCAGCAGCTTCAATCTCTACCGCGTAACCAATTAAATGCCACTGTCAATCACCTAGAGTGGAATTTAAAGTGAACCTGTCATGTAAAATTATGCTATTAACCTGCAGGTATGGGGTTAATCTGCAGGTCAATAGCGTTCTGACACTGTACGTCGCCCGCACTGAGAGCCCCGCTGCCTGGTGGAAATTAACTTAATTCCTTCCAGCAGCCTTGCTTTTTCAGTCACAGGGGTGGGTCCCATGCGGTTTTAACCATCGCTCTGTGCATAGTGAGCGGTGACTGAAACTGCGCAGGTACCACCCCCTGTGACTGAAAGACCGAGCCTGCCGGGAGAAATAAAGTTCATTTCCTCCCGGCAGAGGGGCTCTCAGTGTGGGCACCAGGCAGGTTCACAATGCTATTAACCTGCATATTAACCCCATATATATACCGTATATAACCCCAGTATATTGATGAATTGATCATATTATTATTATTATTACACATTTATATAGCGCCATTTATTCCATGGCGCTTTACATATGAAAAGGGAAAATATAGACAGGTACAATAAACGTGTGCTAGACAAGGGACACACAAGTACAGAAGGAGAGAGGACCCTGCCCGCGAGGGCTCACAGTCTACCATATTGATAAATAATGATAAAAACATTTTCTTCAAAAATGTAAAAGTAGAAAAAAATAATCATCCCACTTTTCCCCCTTTAATAATAAAAAAATGAAAAATAAATACTTACAAACACCACATCTGTAAGGCTATGTTCAGATTTTGCATTTTTGCTGCATTTTTTAATGCCAATTTTAAACTGCGTTTTACAGTACCAGCAAAAGCTATGAGATTTCAGAAATCTCATGCACACACAATGGTTTTTTTTTCCTGACTGAATTGAAAAACTGCTGCGTTCTTGAAAATTGCAGGATTCCACTTCTTTCAGTGTTTTTGCTGCGTTTTTTTCACCCATAGAAAGCAATGAGTAAGTGCTAAAATGTCGCAAAAACGAATGTATCAGGTTTTGCTGCATTTTTGGTGCGAGAACCTAAGGAAGTTGCATCATGTTTTTTTGTGGGGGCACTAAACTTTATCAGCATGCACAAGAGACAATAAAAACGCAGCAAAAAGCGCAGCGAAACCTATTGTAAGCAACTTCTTTACTGCAGAAAAAACGCAGCAAAAATGCAACCTGTGAACATAGCCTAAAAGTCTGTTCTATCAGAATCTAAAATTAATTACTGTAACCCTTGTTGTAAAGAGAAGAAAGGAATCAAAATGTCAAAATTGTGTTTTGAATTCACTGCACCTCCATAAAAAAATGCAGCAAAGTGCAAATAATAGGTCATATATATTTACTGCAAAATGGCTTAAATTGAAGCCCAAAAAAACCCAAAATCCTAAGGCTAGGTTCACATTGCGTTAGTGCAGTCAGCTCAACACATGCGTTAAACGGACAGCGCTAACGCAAGTGCCTTTTAAAGATCGCGTTATGCGATCACGCTAGCGCAGATGCTCCATCTGTTCTAGTGGTGACGGACCCCCGAACGCTGCAGACCGCGTCCAAGGGTCCGTCACAGAATGACGGCACATCGCTAACGCATGCCGATTATGACATGCGTTAGCGATGCGCTACATAATGGCAGTCTATGGGTGCGCTAACGCATCCGTTACATAGTGTTAGTGCCACTATGTAACGGATGCCGTCAGCGTATTGCCATTAGCGCAATGTGAACCCAGCCTAACACAGGTCCATCAATGTAAAAAATAAAAACGTTACATGTGACACAAACTATTTTTTTTTCTACAAATTTCCAATTTTTTTTCACCACTTAAATAAAAAATATGTCTATACATGCTTGATATCTCCATAATGAATGTTTCCGGGTTACTTTCACTGCACAATGAAAACTGTAGAGACAAAACCTATAAAACAATGATAGAATTGCTTGTGAGTTTTTTTTTCTATCTCACAGCACTTGGAATACTGTATATACTCGAGTATAAGCCGACCTGAGTATAAGCCGAGGCACCTAATTTTACCTTTAAAAAAACTGGGAAAACTTATTGACTCGAGTATAAGCCTAGGTGGGAAATGCAGCAGATGCTCCATACAAAATATGCTCCATATAATGCTCCATAAAGTTGATTATTGGCCCCATAACATGCTCCATACAAAATATGCCCCATATAATGCTGCACAAAGTTGATTATTGGCCCCATAAGGTGCTCCATACAAAATATGCCCCATATAATGCTCCATAAAGTTGATTATTGGCCCATAACATGCTCCATACAAAATATGCCCCATGTAATGCTGCACAAAGTTGATTATTGGCCCCATAAGGTGCTCCATACAAAATATGCCCCATATAATGCTCCATAAAGTTGATTATTGGCCCCATAACATGCTCCATACAAAATATGCCCCATATAATGCTGCATAAAGTTCATGATGGGCCCCATAAGATGCCCAAATACTGTATAATGCTGCTGCAAAAAAATGATATACTCACCTCTCGTCGCTGGGGGACAGGTGCCGGTGTCCTGAGCAGGCGGGACACCAGCGCTATGGAGGCCAGGTGCCGATGTCGCCGTTGGCTCAGGCCCCCAGCACTTGCGATATTCACCTGTTCCACCACCGCGCGCCACTCTGTTTTCCGGCTCTCTGCAGTGACTGTTCAGGCAGAGGGCAAGTACTAAACACGTCATCGCACCCTCTGACCTGAAAGTCACAGACAGAGGACACGGAAGACACAGCGTGGCGGTGGAACGGGGACAGGTGAATATCGCAAGTGCCGGGGGCCTGAACAAGCGGCGACACCGGCACCTGGCCCCCATAGCTCGCCAGTGTCCCCTCCTGCACTTGTCCCGGTGCCGACCGCAGGCCCTGTCAGCAGCTGCAGGGGAGCGCGGACATGTTCCCTTCCCGGGGACCTCCGCACTGGGACCATGACTCGTTTATAAGCCGAGGGGGGTCTTTTTCAGCAAAGAAAAGGGGCTGAAAAACTCGGCTTTTATACGAGTATATACGGTAATTTTCTGACGCATTTTGCGGTAAAATGCCATTCAAATGTGCAGCTCATTCTGCAAAAAACAAAAACAACAAGCTTTTGAATGGCTATGTCAACATAAAAATGAAAAACGGTAGTTATGGCTCTGGGAAGAAGAAAGGGAAAAAATGGAAGCGCAAAAATTAAAAATTGCTTGGTCATGAAGAGGTTGCATTCAATTACTTAAAAACTCCAGACTGAACCAATTTGGAACGGCTTTTCTTTGAATTGTGGAGACAGGTTGTAGTAGTCCTGTAACAACACCCCCCTCTACCACAACCAGAGATTCCAGATAGCACATCATATATGGAGTCAATGTCCTGTTTTTCCTGTGGCAAATAACAAGTGAGGCTTATCTATAGGATGGGAGGCTTCTGCTTACTCATGCTCCATCGACTGAAACTCATGCCAAAAGCTTGGGCAAAGTTCAGTAAGTGCACTCAAATAACAACATGTCATTCTCACTACTCTGATCCGTCCTTATAATTCACTTCAAAACTAAAGTCGAATATTCAGCTTCCATTTATCCTGCAGTTGACCATTCAGGGCTATAGTTGGGCATCTTACCTAAACAGCTTTCTACGACTGGCATCCCTGATATCAACATGGTGCTAAAGTAGGGTGATTGTATGATTTATTGGATGTTCTTAAAGGGAATCTGTCACTGGGTTTTTGCTACTTCATCTGAGAGCAGCATAATGTAGGGGCAGACACCCTGATTTCAACGATATCTCAATTAGTTTATTGGGTGCAGCAGTTGTGACACAATTTGAGTTTTTAGATGTAGTTTTTGGCAGAGCTCAGAAAGCTAACTCCGCCCACACCACACCTCAGCTTTATGTGTACATTGTCTATTTACAGTGACTTCAGAAGAGGGGGCGTGGTCGGATCTTTTGGCACAAGGGAGCTAGTCTGGGCAGTACAATATACATAATTGCCCTATTACTATGTTTCCTAATTTTTTAAAGCTAGAAGTAGCACTTAAGGGGGTTAACCAGCAGGGAAAAATAAAATATTGCATTTACTAAAATATGTTACTAATCAAATATGGTGTGATGTCCTGCTATCAGCAGCCCCTTCTCCCCATCCTGGCACCACCACTTCTAGCTTGGTCTTAAAATAAGAAAGCGTTATGGAATGTTTTGACCTATGATGTGTGTAAAAATCACCTACTAAAAACCCGTTTCAATAACTAAGCCAGCTCCCTGTTCTGTCACTTAGTTATTGAAATCAGCCCGCCAACCAGCCCCCTTCACACTCAATTGTCACATTAGGACGTAAGAAACTCTCCTGTATCAAAATGGTGACAGAAATGGTGGAGCCATCTATGCCATTAGGGTTTGATGGTGGGACCTTAGGGTACACTTGATCCATGATGTATAAGTACGACAATATTGCATTTCATACAAGATAGAACATATTTTTTCTGAATGACAACCCTTTTAAAGTGAACCACAATTAAGGCTATGTTCACACGTTGCGTTTTTGTTGCATTTTTTTCCTGCACCCAGTATTTGCTCTCTTGGCAGTAAAAAAAAAGTTGCTTACAAAAAGCAGAATTTGATGTTTTTTTTCGTTTTTGGTGCAGATTGTTTGTGTCATTTGTCTACAGCACATGTTTAGTAAAGTTACTGTTTTGTTTTTTTTTTTTTGCGCTTTTTCATTGCTTTCTATGGAGAAAAGACGCTGCAAAAACACTGAAAGATTTAAAAATGCAGCAGTTTTCCAATTCAGTGAGGAAAAAAAAGCAATCATGTGCATGAGATTTCTGAAATCTCATAGCTTTTGCCGGTACTGTAAAAAAACAGCTTCTAATTTGCTTAAAAAAAAAACTGCTGTAAAAACGCAATGTGTGAACATAGCCTAATACTGTAAAAAAAAAAAAAACATTTTGGAACGACATGGTTACTTGGCAATACCTAAAATGTAGTGTCATTCTATGACTGGTCTGCTTATACATGGGCATCAATCCATCTCTAGTATGCTGGCTGGCCTCATTCTGCTGACAGTAGGGATTTCAGGGAGTTTTATTTCCTTATAGTCTTGCGTTATCGATTTCGTTATTTTGATCTTTCGCTTAACAAATGCCTTATAATGAATAGCCTCATGTAAAATTTAAAGGAGTCGTCCAATTCAGGACAGCTGATGACACTATGTGATGCCATCTTTGCCACTGTCCCTGGGGAAGCTATTGGTGACTGTCCAGAAGGAATGTATGGCCACCCAAAGCATCCTTAGTAATGATGCGCGAACGTGCTGGGATAAGGTGTTATCTGAGCATGCTCGGGTGCTAACCGAGTGACTTCGGCGTGCTCGAATAATATGTTTGAGTCCCGCACCTGCATGTCTCACGGCTCTTCGACAGCCGCAACACATTTAAGGATGGACTAAAAAACTAGGAAATCCCTGCATGTGTTGCGGCTGTCGTACAGCTGCGAGACACGCAGGCGCGGTGACTTGAACATATTATTCGAGCACGCCGAAAACATTCAGTTAGGACCTGAGCATGCTCATATAACACCTTATCCCAGCACGTTCCCTCATCACTAATCCTCAGTGATCAACTACAAATCAGTTTTGTTTTTTAGCTGCTTGACCCTCTGAGATCAGTTAAACACGAGTTGGTCCTCATGATCTCATTTCGACAAAGGGCACATCCTACAGATCTAGTAACCCTTTATTGCACAGTTTAGATTTAGAGCTTTTTTATTTAATCTAATTTTCTTTGGAGCTGTTCAAAATCACAACCTGAAAAGAAGCATTTTGGCTGCTAGTATTGTTGTTGTTGTCACCTTGTATCATCTTTCACGGAGATTGTGTTACACGGGGAGAACACCTTTCACCCATCAGTGATTCTAATCACTATATCAGTTTTCATCCTAATGTGCAAAGCAAACACATTTAGGGGAAAAAGATTAATTGGGCATATAATCAGAATTTGCCCTATAGAAATTTGTTGTTAATGTGCAAAATTTTTAGGCAGGTATGGAAAAAAATGCTGCAAAGTAAGAATGCTATAAAAAAAAATTGAGGTGCTATATTTTCACACAGAATTTGATGTAACTGGACAGAAAGGTTATTCCAAACATCTTGGAGAACTAACCACAAATCTGCTTGTTCAAATCCTTCTGTCTTGTGAAAAACAATATATAGTAGGTCAGTAGCCTACAGCTGTTTCATGCCAAGAAAATAAACAGCTAGTTTTCTAAAACTACGCGGTGAGTGACATTCTACTTTTTGATATGGTAAACTTTTGCTTTGCTCCTAAGAATTTCATTGGGGTGTACTCTTTTTTGCAACACTGTGTTAAATGAATTTATTAGGAAAATTACTTTTTTTGGGTGTGCAAAATAACAAATCTTTGCAATCAATGGCCCACATTTAAGAATGTATTTTACAATTTGATATCCCATGAAAAATGTTGATTCTCAAAGGAAAATCTATTGGGGTGTACTAATTTATGCTGAAAACTGTGTATGTACATATACACAGCAAAGGAAATAATTATTTGATCCATTGCTGATTTTGTAAGTTTGCCCACTGACAGACATGAACAGTCTATAATTTTAAGGGTAGGTTAATTTTAACTTAGAGATAGAATATCAAAAATAAAATTCAGAAAATCACATTCTATAAATTATATAAATTATATAAATTTATATTCTAAGTAATTGATCCCTCTGGCAAACAAGACCTAATCCTTAGTGGCAAAACCCTTGTTAGCAAGCACAGCAGTCAGACGTTTTTTGTAGTTGATGATGAGGTTTGCGCACATGTCAGGAGGAATTTTGGTCCACTCCTCTTTGCAGATCATCTCTAAATCATTAAGATTTTGAGGCTGTCGCTCAGCAACTCGGAGCTTCATCTCCCTCCATAAGTTTCCTATGGGATTAAGGTTTGGAGACTGGCTAGGCCACTCCATGATCTGAATGTGCTTCTTTTTGAACCGCTCCTTTGTTGCCTTGGCTGTATGTTTTGGGTCATTGTCTGGCTGGAAGACCAAGCCACGACCATTTTTTAATTTTTTAATGTCCTGGCGCAGGGTTTGAGGTTGTCACTCAGGATTTTATGGTACATGGCTCCATCCATTCTCCTATTGATGCGGTGAAGTAGTCCTGTGCCCTTAGCAGAGAAACATCCCCAAAACATGTTTTCACCTCCATGTTTGACAGTGGGGATGGTGTTCTTTGGGTAATAGGCAGCATTTCTTTTTCTCCAAACACGGTGAGTTGAGTTAATGCCAAAGACCTCAATTTTTGTCTCATCTGACAACAGCACCTTCTCCCATTCACTCACTGAATCATCCAGGTGTTCATTGGCAAACTTCAGATGGGCCTGCATATGTGCCTTCTTGAGCAGGGGGACCTTGCGGGCACTGCAGGGTTTTAAACCTTAACGGCGTAATGTGTTACCAATGGTTTTGATGGTGACTGTAGTTCCAGCTGCCTTGAGATCATTAACAAGTTCCCTCCATGTAGTTTTAGGCTGATTTCTCACCTTCTTCATGCTCAAGGATACCCCACGAGGCGAGATTTTGCATGGTGCCCCAGATCGATGGCAATTGACAGTCATTTTGTATTTCTTCGATATTATTTCTATTGCACCAACAGTTGTCTCCTTGTCACCCAGCGTCTTATGGTTTTGTAGCCCATTCCAGCTTTGTGCAGGTCTATGATCTTGTCCCTGACATCCTTATAAAGCTCTTTGGTCTTGCCCATGTTGTAGAGGTTAGAGACTGACTGATTAATTGAGTCTGTGGACAGGAGTCTTTTATAAAGGTGACTATGTAAGACATCTGTCTGGTAACGAGTTGATTAGGAGTGTCTAACTGGTCTGTTGGAGCCAGAAATCTTAATGTTTGGTAGGGGATCAAGTACTTATTTCTCACTGCAAAATGCAAATAAATTTATATAATTTATACAATGTGATTTTCTGGATTTTATTTTTGATATTGTATCTCTCAATGTTAAAATTAACCTACCCTTAACATTATAGACTGTTAAAGGGATCAAATAATTATTTCCTTCACTATATATATATATATATATATATATATATATATATATATATATATATATATGTTACTTAGTTAGCGCACTATCTTGATAAAAAAAAAGTGTTAAACCCATCTTATTGGGGTGTACCCATTCGGGATGTTCCTTTCTCTAGTATTAAAACCCTACCTTGTCTCAGCCAACCGCAGTATAGAGAAGGGCAGAGCAGGACCCAGGCCCATCTGGTCACACACCTGCTCATGGGAAGCTATATAGATGAAATGCCTAGCTCAAAAAAGAGGAGCCATATCCCTGTTTGTGCAAAGTACAAGAGACTACAGCAAAATCAAAGAAATGAGCCGGAGTAAAGTTGCTATACATACAGTTTGTATGAGCACGTTCACACTGTGGCCATTTTGTAACACCACTGCCTGCATCCCAGCATAGCTTACCATCCCCCACCATGCAAGGACACCAATGAGGCTGTGCAGTAGGCTCTTTGTCTTCTGCATGCTGTATGTTGTAAGCTCTGTGTCCTCTGCTGGCTGTGCATGTTTCCTGGCTTCATGCTTAGGGCGCACAAGCGGGAACTTCCTGATTCTTAAAGAGACAGTGCGTGCACTCCTAATGTGTCCTCAGCCTATTGCTGAGAGGCACTTGGTACTTAAGGCACCTCCACCTATTGGAAGGTACATGAGCAACATGTTCTTTTAGTGTGTCTACAGCTGCTGAGTTGCCAGGTCCTTTCCTGGTCCTGCCTCCCTGTACCCTAGGGGCTGAACACCAAGGCCTGAACCTGTACCTAAACCTGTGTCTGTCCTTGTCTGAATTAGGACCCATGCCTGAATTAGTTTGTATCCAAGTCTGGATCTTTCCCAAAACCTCCTGTGTCTGTACCTATCCCTAAACTTGCAGTGTCTGAACCTGTTGCTATCCCTAAAACGTGCAGTGTCTGAACCTGTACCTATCCCCAAAACCTGCAGTGTCTGAACCTGTTCCTATTCCTAAAACCTGCAGTGTCTGAACCTGTACCTATCCCTAAAACCTGCAGTGTCTGAACCTGTTCCTGTCTCTAAAACCTGCAATGTCTGAACCTGTCCCTATCCCTAAATCCTGCGGTGTCTGAACCTGTTCCTATCTCTAAAACCTGCAGTATCTGAACCTGTTCCTATCTCTAAAACCTGCAGTGTCTGAATGAGTGCCTATATCCAATCTGTTGTCTCTGTGTAACATTAGTGTTTAGTCAGTACACTTGCTTCTTCATTGTAAGTACCCTGTGTGAACTTGTCACAGTCTGTCTTGTCCGTACCAATCCTTGAATGTGTCCTGTGTGAACCTGACCCTGTCTACTCCTTGTGAACAGAGTCCTGTCTTTCCTGTCTGCATCTGTGGTTCCCTGTCTGTCCGCACTTTCGGTCCAGCAGCCCCTTGCCAGAGATCCAGTTCTTCCTTAAGCCGTTCCTATCCATACTGTCTGAACTGGGTCCTACCCGTTCCTGTATTCCAGTCATACCTGCCGGTAAGCCAGTTTTTCCTGAAGCTGTTTCTGCCCGTTCAGTCTGAACTGGGTCCTACCCGTTCCTGTATTCCAGTCATACCTGCCGGTAAGCCAGTTCTTCCTGAAGCTGTTCCTGCCCGTTCAGTCTGAACTGGGTCCGACCCCTGCCTGCCTGTATAACAGTGGTGTCCGCCAGCACCTTCATCTCTTGTAGAGGGCTCAGCTGCCGTGTGACCGAGTCAGTCCTGGTGTAGCACCTGGTCGCGCCTCCCTGGGCTGTCCTCGGATCGCGGCGCTGCCAGTTGCCGTGCATCCTGGGTCAGTCTTGGGGAGGCACTTAGTCTAACCCCTCTAGGCTCTTCCTGGTCCACAGCACAGTGGGACCACAAATCCACACTGGCGCTAAACAGTCCGAGCGTGAGCGTAACACATTTAGCAGCCAAATTCCAAGATAAAAAACCAAAATGAGCATATACCCTGTAGTAAGTAAATCATAATAGTACATGTAAACAACATAAGGTACCTAGATAACACTATTTTGATAGAAAAAAAAGTGTAAAAACCATCCCACCGCAACAAGTTGTACCCATCGGGAGGGCCCTATCTCTAATATTAAAACCTGAGCTTGTGTCATACACATACATAAGCATGTCCTACAAACAGTGTCTGTAGATTCTCGTCCCTGTTGACCTCATACTATTGCGCAGTTGCTGTGGATGTATCGTCTGTGCATTCTGGCTGCAAGTCTAAAGTTGCTTGACATACAAATGAGACAAATCCGGGTCATAGATTTGGTGATTCTTCTGGCCATTGGAGTGTTTTGAACCTTTTGCCATGTCTTTATTTATTTATTTATTTTACTCACTTATATAGCACCATTAATTCCACCACGGTTTACCGATATCGGCACTGTCCCCACTGTGGCTCACAATCTATTAGTATATCTTTGGAGTTTGGGATGAAACCGTGGAACCCGGAGGGAACCCACGTAAACACGGGAGAACATATAAAGTCCTAGCAGATGTTATCCTCTTTGGAACCATCCTAGGATAATGTGTAACAATTCTACAATAGGCTCAGATGGTATTAAAGAATTTTAAGTCTGCCAAGATAACAGTATAATACCACCACACCATCCCAGGCCTCCACTATCGATGCTTGGATGGACCTCTGCAGTCATATGGTTTTACGCTTGAACCAGGCCGACCTTTCTCCTATAACCTTTCTGATTGCCAAACACAGATCTGCTGCTTACAGTGTTTCTTTGCTCTGGGCATCATTGTTTGTAAACTCCAGAGACTGTTGTGCATGAAAATCACATGAGATCAGCAGATTCCGAGATTCACAATCCACCCCGTCTGTCACAGTTCCATGGGCACTTAAGTTACATTTCTTCCACTTTTTTAAAGTTTGCTCTCTGCACCAGCTGAATCTCTCAGAAATGTCTGCTTCTTCCTATGCACTGAGTTTCTGCCACATGGTTGGCGGACTATATATTTGAATTTAACATGTTGTTTTATTAACACATCCCATTATTATATCCTATTAAAGCTACCATTGACCCTGGCACTGAAAAGTGACTATACATTTATCAAGTATAGTCATGCTACCTGGTGCTGTCTGTTTCCTACCAGTGCCTTCCCTGAGACTGGTGTTCTGGTCCACCACATTCTTACAAGATCTCCATCATAGTGGTATAGGGGACAGTGTTAAGTCTGAACCGTGCCTCTGTAGCAAAGGTACAACAGAGGATGTGTAGTTCAGACTTACCGCTGTGTTCCCCAAGTCACTGCAATGGCGATCTAGGATGTAAGGGCAAAATATTGGTCTTGGTGAAGAATCCTATGGGAAGAAAATAGAGGTCACCAGGTAGGGTGACTATACATAATGTTTGGTCACATTCCAGTGTCAGGGCGGAGGTTCGCTTTGAGGAATAATGACGTCATACAGAGGGAGCCCCCTGCCCAGTACTTCCTTCCATGTACCAGAAAGGTAAGCTGCTCTGGTGATCCAGCGCATGTCCGTTCATTACATAGACACAGCCATCCATTTTACTAGCGCTGCAGGTCTGTGTTAGTAAGCTCTTCTCCTTTGCCGAGATAATCCGTCCACCTCACCGCAGGTCTGTATTAGTGAGCTCTTCTCCTGTGCCGAGATAATCCGTCCACCTCACCGCAGGTCTGTGTTAGTGAGCTCTTCTCCTTTGCCGAGATAATTCGTCCACCTCACCGCAGGTCTGTGTTAGTGAGCTCTTCTCCTTTGCCGAGATAATCCATCCACCTCACAGCAGGTCTGTGTTAGTGAGCTCCTCTCCTTTGCCGAGATAATCCGTCCACCTCACCGCAGGTCTGTGTTAGTGAGCTCTTCTCCTTTGCCAAGATAATCCGTCCACCTCACCGCAGGTCTGTGTTAGTGAGCTCTTCTCCTTTGCCGAGATAATCCATCCACCTCACCGCAGGTCTGTGTTAGTGAGCTCTTCTCCTTTGCCGAGATAATCCGTCCACCTCATCGCAGGTCTGTGTTAGTGAGCTCTTCTCCTTTGCCGAGATAATCCGTTCACCTCATCGCATGTCTGTGTTAGTGAGCTCTTCTCCTTTGCCGAGATAATCCGTCCACCTCACCACAGGTCTGTGTTAGTGAGCTCTTCTCCTTTGCCGAGATAATCCGTCCACCTCATCGCAGGTCTGTGTTAGTGAGCTCTTCTCCTTTGCCGAGATAATCCGTTCACCTCATTGCATGTCTGTGTTAGTGAGCTCTTCTCCTGTGCCGAGATAATCCGTTTCACCTCATCGCATGTCTGTGTTAGTGAGCTCTTCTCCTTTGCCGAGATAATCCGTCCACCTCACACAGGTCTGTGTTAGTGAGCTCTTCTCCTTTGCCGAGATAATCCGTCCACCTCATCGCAGTCTGTGTTAGTGAGCTCTTCTCCTTGCCGAGATAATCCTTTCACCTCATTGCAGGGTCTGTGTTAGTGAGCTCTTCTCCTGTGCCGAGATAATCCGTCCACCTCACCGCAGGTCTGTGTTAGTGAGTTCTTCTCCTTTGCCAGATAATCCGTCCACCTCACCGCAGGTCTGTGTTAGTGAGCTCTTCTCCTTTGCCAGATAATCCGTCCACCTCACCGCAGGTCTGTGTTAGTGAGCTCTTCTCCTTTGCCGAGATAATTCGTCCACCTCACCGCAGGTCTGTGTTAGTGAGCTCTTCTCCTTGCCGAGATAATCCGTCCACCTCACCGCAGGTCTGTGTTAGTGAGCTCTTCTCCTGTGCCGAGATAATCCGTCCACCTCACCGCAGGTCTGTGTTAGTGAGCTCTTCTCCTTTGCCGAGATAATCCTCCACCTCATCGCAGGTCTGTGTTAGTGAGCTCTTCTCCTTTGCCGAGATAATCCTCCACCTCATCGCAGGTCTGTGTTAGTGAGCTCTTCTCCTTGCCGAGATAATCCGTCCACCTCACCGCAGGTCTGTGTTAGTGAGCTCTTCTCCTGTGCCGAGATAATCCGTCCACCTCACCGCAGGTCTGTGTTAGTGAGCTCTTCTCCTTTGCCGAGATAATCCATCCACCTCACCGCAGGTCTGTGTTAGTGAGCTCTTCTCCTTTGCCGAGATAATCCGTTCACCTCATCGCATGTCTGTGTTAGTGAGCTCTTCTCCTTTGCCGAGATAATCCGTCCACCTCACCGCAGGTCTGTGTTAGTGAGCTCTTCTCCTTTGCCAAGATAATCCGTCCACCTCACCGCAGGTCTGTGTTAGTGAGCTCTTCTCCTTTGCCGAGATAATTCGTCCACCTCATCGCAGGTCTGTGTTAGTGAGCTCTTCTCCTTTGCCGAGATAATCCGTCCACCTCACCGCAGGTCTGTGTTAGTGAGCTCTTCTCCTTTGCCGAGATAATCCGTCCACCTCATCGCAGGTCTGTGTTAGTGAGCTCTTCTCCTTTGCCGAGATAATCCGTGAACCTCACCGCTGGTCTGTGTTAGTGAGCTCTTCTCCTGTGCCGAAATAATCCGTCCACCTCATCGCAGGTCTGTGTTAGTGAGCTCTTCTCCTCTCCTTTGCCGAGATAATCCGTTCACCTCATCGCAGGTCTGTGTTAAGGCCCCGTCACAACTAGCGATACCAGCGATCCCAACAACGATATGAACTTGTCAGGATCGCTGGTGTCGCTACATGATCGCTGCTGAGCTGCCAAACAGGCAGCGATCAGGACAGGCAAACTGCGGGTAACGTCGCTTAGTTACCTGCAGTGTACATTGGATACCAGCCCACTGGTGCAGGGAGCTGGTAACCAAGGTACACATCGGGTTTCCAGGCGCTGCGCGGCACCTGGAAACCCGATGTGTACCTTGGTTACTAGCTGATCGCTGGTCTCCTGCCTGCCACATGCAGCGATGCGTGCCTGCCAGCAGGAGACCAACAATTAAAAAATGTCCAGGACATTCAGCGACAATCAGCGATACCCAGCAGGGGGCTGATCGTCGCTGAATGTCACACACAGCGATATCGCTGGGGAGATCGCTGTTGCGTCACAAAACTAGTGACTCAGCAGCGATCTCACTAGCGAGATCGCTGTGTGTGACGGGGGCTTTAGTGAGCTCTTCTCCTTTGCTGAGATAATCCATCCATCTCACAGGTGTGACATATCAAGATGCTGATTTGACCCTATGATTATTGCCCAGATGTGCCTTAGGGTGGCCACAATAAAAGACCACTCTGAAATGTGTAGTTTTACAGTATTATAGAATCCGGGTGGATCAGAAAACCAGTCAGTACCTGGTGTGACCACCATTTGCCTCACGCAGTGCCACACATCTCCTTTGCATAGAGTTGGTCAGGTTGGTGATCATTGCCTGTCGAATGTTGGTCCACTCCTCTCCAATGGCTGCGCACTTGTTTGCTGTCTTGTTTACAAAGGCCGAAGAGCAACGATGGGGACAGAACAATCATCTCCATATACAGCACGTGCTATCGGCAGCAGATCACCTGTTCACATTGGGTGATGTGCTGAGAATATCAATGACTTTTACACATGCATAAAAATGCAATCATTCAAATATGAGCGTGTCGCTGGCTAGTCGAGTGATTGCCTGCATGAGCGCGCTGCTAAATAACTGGAAACAAGTGGTCGTCAACTGCTGTCTCCCATTATGGGCTCGTGTAATTGGCTCTTTACTGAAAGGTTAACGTCTACCTACCGTGAGATAGATTGTGAGCCCCACCGGTGACAGGGACTGACGTGTGAAATGGCAGCCTGTGGTAATGTATGTGACTAATGTATTTACAGTATGTACATATTCACACACACACGTTTATGTACATATATACAGTATATGTCTAGATACATATATACCCTATTTCAAATTGAAAATCTCTGTGTATATGTAATTCCAGTCTTCACGCAGCCAGTAATCCATCAACCACACTGCATAATTATGTGATTAAACTGCGTACCTGCATCTGCGCCTTTGTCAGTAAGTAGGGCGGTACAGAATCTGATTTTCTACAAGATGTGCAGTAACCGTCTCAGGATTTTCTCTAACACTTTAGACATCTTTTTAGCAGCGGATAAGAAAAAAATACTAACAATAGTAATTATAATAAGAGCACAATGAAATATTAATGCTTGTTCCAGACACTTTACCTTATTCATATACAGTTCTCCTATTTTTAAACCACCTCATGCAGTTGCTTGGAGACAATGATGTCCGGCACTCCGCTCCTCTTTCCCTTCCGCTCCGGAGAGATTTTCTGCCTATCTGGTTTCTGATCCTGAGTCATAATTAAGCATCAGATTTATGGACCTTACTAAGTTACTTAGGGAAAAGTGAACTTCTAAATATTTTGATTTGGCCATTTCGAAAGTGTGGGGTACTTTAATTCCATTAAGTATTTGTTTGCTTTGTAACGAATTATCCCGTTATAAAGACATACGGTACATATGTATGGCTGACAGCAATTGGATGATCTGCTTTCTCTATATATACTCCTCGACATTGAAATTGCAAGACCAAGGGGGAAAAGTTGTCGAATTATGGAAACCACAGCAGCGCTAGTAACGTGCGGCCTGGTGTTGACGTTTGGAAATTAGGTAGCTTATAAGAAATGGTTCCATCATGGATCTATTCAGTGCTGGAAATAAAATTAGATGTCACAAACCATTCCTAAGGTGTCAAGCAGTGTCTACACAAACCATCAGAAGACATCTGCTCGACATTAGGCTACGCGCCCAGTGTCCAGCTAAAGGTATTCTATTGACCTCGTGCTACTGTGAGCTACCTACGTGGTCTAAATGTGTTACCGTGGATGCAGCGTCTCAGGACTTGTCTCCCATTGAGCACATCTGGGACGCCGTTGGTTGGCAATTGCACAAGGAGCTGCCAGAAGCAGATCTTGATGATTTGTGTGCCCAAGTGTATTTAGAGTGACAGAACTTGCCTCAAGCAACCATTAATAACCTCAGGGACAGCGTGCCAAGGTAGTGTAAGTGCAGGGATTTCTGCACGTGGTGCTCATACTCTGTACTGAATAAACTGAGATGTTTTGAAAATGACTTGGCACCTGTCCACACTGCCGAAAGTACCAATATCTGGTTTAAAAACAACAGTATCACTGTGCTTGATTGGCCAGCAAATTCGCCTGACCTTAGCCCCATAGAGAATCTTTGGGGTATTGTAAAGAGGAAGATGAGAGACACCAGACCCCATAATGCAGACGAGCTGAAGGCTGCTATCAAAGCAACCTGGGCTTCCATAACACCTCAGCAGTGCCACAGGCTGATCGCCTCCATGCCACGCCGCATTGATGCAGCAATTGATGCAAAAGGAGCCCCGACCAAGTATTGAGTGCATTTACTGAACATACTATACATCTCCCGAGGTTTGCGTGACATAACTTTCCCTGGGGATAATCAGTGACCACTTCACTCTCCCCACCTTCTGACATAATTGACACTCGAAAGAGAGAGAGAAGTGGCCGCTGATTAGTCGCACGGATATTGTTATGTCACGAGAGTCCTGGTAGAGTCAGTGCTGATCGCCGAAATGGGGCCCACACCAGAGGTGAGTATAGGGATTATTATTTTACTTGGGGAAAACGGCCACTTCTTACTGTTTAGAGATCGGTGGCTGTAACCACTCCGTGCACGTCCCTATGGGCTCCTTTCCATTTGTGGGAAAAAAACGGTCCGAATATATGCAATTGTCATGCGTTTTAATCGCACCATCCGTTTTCCATCCGTTTTCCATCTGTATGCAATGTGATTTTAACATGACATTTTACATAGAGCAGTTATCTCTATGTAAAAAATCATACAAAAATCACATTGTTAAAAAAAAATTTACACAAAAACAAATAATTATATATATATATATATATATATATATAATATAGGTCATACACTTCTACATAGTATAATAGCCTAGAAAACTAGATCGGAACTGAAAAAGTAAGTTGATGTGTATACAAAATGTAAATGCATATTAACACATGACCATTACACAGAAAACCAGGCACAAAAAACAAATGTCCTAAAATAAAATAAATAAAAAAATTTTTTATTTATTTTATTTTAGGACATTTGTTTTTTGTGCCTGGTTTTATAGTATAATGGCCGCTAATTCAATTGCCAGCTTTTGTGAAATTACAGACCCGACATGAAATGACACATGGTTTACATACAGTTAACCATGTCATTTCATGTAGTTTGATATATGGTTTTCACTAACAATTACATGAGTGTATGTGTGCAAAATTTCACACATGTAGGGGTTAATGAAAGGTGTAAATTCGTTGTAAAAAAATGCGTGGGCTCCCGCTGTATTTTCTCAACCAGACAGACAAAGCCAGCGAGTGGGGGCAGATTATAGCCTAGGGAGGGTGCATTTATTTTGTGCCCCCCCCCCCGGCTACTAACATCCGCCCCCAGCCACCCCAGAAATGGCAAATCTATAATTAGATGTGCCCCTTCTGGCACTTTGCCGGTCTATTCCCATTGCCCTGTAGCGGTGGCGAATGGGTTAATAATGGGTTAAAGCCACCTTGCTATTGGAAGGTGACTTTAAGCCAGGTTAATAATTGAGAGTTGTCAATTTGACAACTATCAATTATTAATCCTATTGAAGGAAATAAAAAAAACACACATGAAAAATAAATAATTTTAATGAAATAAACACAAATTTTTTTGACCACCTTTTATTTAACTGTTAATCCTTGTGAAGCCATTGGTCTCCTATAATAAAGAAAAAATAATAAAACAACATTATTCTTACCTATCCGCTGGTCTGTCAGGTCCCACGCTGTAATCCTTCACAAAGGGTTAACTAGCTTTCAGCTAAGCAGCGCAGCTAATGCTTGCCGCTGAGCTGAAAGCTCCTGAATGAATGAGTTCCTCTCCCGGCGACAGGAGAGGAAGTGATTACTGTGTGAAGTTTCACTAATTGCTTCCCACTGCAATCAGTTCACTTCAGGTCAGCGGGGACAACGCACAGCATCAGTGATGTCAGAGGGAGTCCCCGCTGACCTGAAGTGAACTGATTGCAGTGGGAAGCAATCAGTGAAGCTTCACACAGTAATCACTTCCTCTCCTGTCGCCGGGAGAGGAGCTCATTCATTCAGGAGCTTTCAGCTGAGCAGCCAGCATTAGTTGCACTGCTTGGCTGAAAGCTAGTTAACCCTTTGTGAAGGATTACAGCGTGGGACCTGACAGACCAGCGGATAGGTAAGAATAATGTTGTTTTATTATTTTTTCTTTATTATAGGAGACCAAGGGCTTCGCAAGGATTAACAGTTAAATAAAAGATGGTCAAAAAAAAAATGTGTGTTTATTTCATTAAAATTATTTATTTTTCTCCCGGTTTATGTTATGTAATGTAATGGGATGGATCATGGTCTTTGAGACATTTTTGGTTATTCAACTATTGTTGTTACATTTCTGTCCAGTGGACATTCTCTCAATGTTATCTGTATTCATGCGTTCATATTCATATAAATAAAGAATATACAAAAAAAAAAAAAAATTATATATTTTTCATGTGTGTGTTTTTTTTATTTCCTTCAATAGGATTAATAATTGATAGTTGTCAAATTGACAACTCTCAATTATTAACCTGGCTTAAAGTCACCTTTCAATAGCAAAGTGGCTTTAACCCATTATTAACCCATTCGCCACCGCTACAGGGCAATGGGAATAGATCGGCAAAGTGCCAGAAAGGGCGAATCTAATTATAAATTTTGCCTTTTCTGGGTTGGCTGGGGCAGATGTTAGTAGCCAGGGGGAGGGGGCACTAAATAAATGCACCCTCCCTAGGCTATAATCTTCCCCCACTCGCTGGCTTTTTCTGTCTGGTTGAGAAAATAGGGCGGGAGCCCACACATTTTTTTTCAACGAATTTACACCTTTCATTAACCCCTACATGTGTGAAATTTTGCACACATACACTCATGTAATTGTTAGTGAAAACCATATATCAAACTACATGAAATGACATGGTTAACTGTATGTAAACCATGTGTCACTTCATGTCGGGTCTGTAATTTCGCAAAAGCCGGCAATTGAATTAACGGCTATTATACTATGTAGAAGTGCATGAACTATATATATATATATAAATATATATATATGTAGTGTTTTGTGCGCTGTCAGTGTGATTTTACAGTAGCCGGGGATGAATTGTCAGCTTTTCAAAGGTCACTGGTGCGTATAAATCGGACAGCACTCGCATGGTGCGAGTGCTGTCCGATTTTTTTATCGCATCCATTGACTTGCAATAGCGATTATCATGCCAAAATCGCTGCAAATCGCAGCATGCTGCGATTTTTTTCTCAGTGTCACGCTGTCTAATGATATGACTACAATGTCAGTAAACTATTTATACAGGAACCACACTCTATACAACATATAGTTTAGCAACATAAGAATGTAAGTATAAAATAGATTTACCTGACACAATATCAGCAGAACTTAGGGTTAATCTTGAGGACTAGATGTGCAGAGACGATATCAGTTGAACTCAGGGTTAATCTTGAGGACTTGATGAGCTGTAACAGGAAAGAGGAGGACCGGGGTCTAACCTGACCCTATACTGGGGTCCTAACTAATCCCTTACCTTGGAGGTACTGATAATGGTTCAGAGGTCCAAGTCTCCAGCCTAACCCTGTCTCCTATCAGACCCTGAACCCTGTAATCAGTCGTAAGAAGGATCCTGATTACCACCAAAGGGATATGGGCTGATCTCAGCTAAATACACAGATTAGACATATAAGACAGACAGGATAGCACTCTCTTGCATACACACTCAAACACCGAAGGAACATAAATGGTCTGGGAAATAAACTCTAAGCAAGTTAAGCTTAAAACAACTAAGGAGCTCTCAACTAGAGTCTATACAGATTCATTCCTATCTGTGGTCTGCATGAAGTGTTTCACTGGCAACTCCCAAAGCAGACAACCAGAAACTTAAAGGAAACCAATCAACAAATAATCAATTGCAGCCGGGAGAAACTGCACCCAGTCCCAGCACCGAGCACAGACAGAATTAACTCCCTAGCTGCCAAACACAAAGAAACAGCAACTCAGCTGTGAGAAGTCAAAATGTGCAACCGCGACGATCTTCGTGGCAATGCACACATGACAGTACCCCCCTTCTACGAGGGGCCTCCGGACCCTCAGGGCCAGGCCTGCCGGGTGTAGTTCTGTAGAAGGTCCGAACCAAACGATCTGCGTTAACATCAGACGCAGGGACCCACGTCCTCTCCTCCGGACCATACCCCTTCCAATGCACCAAGTACTGAAGGGACCGGCGATTCAGGCGAGAGTCAATGATTTTTGATACTTGAAATTCCAAGTTACCATTGACCAACACTGGAGGAGGAGGTAGAGGTGACGGTATGACTGGTGCCACATACCTTTTAAGTAATGACTTGTGGAACACATTATGAATTTTAAAAGTAGAAGGGAGTTCCAGACGAAATGCCACAGGATTAATTATGGAACTGATCCTGTACGGCCCGATGAATCTGGGACCCAGTTTCCAGGAGGGCACTTTAAGTTTTATATTCCTGGTAGACAACCATACCAGATCGTTCACATTCAGATCTGGACCAGAAACTCTCCTCCTATCAGCCATACGTTTGTAACGGTTCCCCATCATACTCAAATTATTCAATACACCTCGCCACACAGAAGCAAGTGACGACGAGAAACGCTCCTCCTCAGGAACCCCAGAAGGACCCCCCCCATTGAAAGTACAAAACTGGGGATGAAAACCATATGCCCCAAAAAACGGGGACTTACCAGTGGACTCGCTCCGCCTGTTGTTAAGAGCGAACTCTGCCAGAGGCAAGAAAGATGACCAGTCCTCCTGGTTCTCCGAGACAAAACACCGGAGATATGTCTCTAAACTCTGATTCAGACGCTCTGTCTGACCATTGGTCTGTGGATGAAAAGCCGAGGAAAACGACAATTGCATCCCCCGACGTAAACAAAATGCCCTCCAAAATTTGGACACAAACTGAGACCCCCTATCTGACACCACATCAGAAGGCAACCCATGAAGTCTCACGATCTCCCTAATGAACACCTGCGCCAGAGTTTTAGCATTAGGGAGTGCAGGAAGAGCAACGAAATGTGCCATCTTACTGAACCTGTCAACAACCACCAGTATGACAGTATTCCCTGACGACGGAGGAAGATCCGTAATGAAGTCCATAGATAAATGAGTCCATGGACGCTCCGGAAGTTTCAAGGGTAAAAGGGTCCCAGATGGACGGGTATGAGGAGTTTTAGAGCGAGCACAAACCCCACAGGACGCGACAAAAGTTATAACATCTTTATTAGCGTTAGGCCACCAAAATCGGCGAGAAAGGAGATCTAAAGTAGCCTTACTCCCTGGATGTCCTGCTAAAGCAGAATTATGATGTGCCTCAATAACCTTTTGTCTCAACTGATTCGGGACAAACAGTCTCCCTGGAGGTCCTGCAGGGGCGTCCCCCTGAGCCTCTAACACCTCCTCCTCAAGCTCAGAACATACAGCCGACACTACCACCCCCTCCTGAAGGATAGGAATCGGGTCATCCGTTTTCCCAGCCCCTGGGAAACTGCGAGACAAAGCATCAGCCTTTACATTCTTAGACCCCGGACGATAAGTGACGACAAAATTAAACCTGGTAAAAAACAACGACCATCGAGCTTGTCTGGAATTCAGACGCTTAGCGGATTCTAAATACAGCAGGTTCTTGTGATCAGTAATAACGGTGACCGGGTGGACTGCCCCCTCCAAAAAGTGACGCCATTCTTCAAAAGCCAATTTAATGGCCAAAAGTTCCTGTCACGCTGTATAGCAGATATATATATATGTGATGACAGTAATCTATATCAAAAGGGCAACATACAATATAACATGCGCATAGATATATGATAACATAGAATTACCTGACAGAAAGTCCAGTGGGTCAATACGGAATCCGTTATACGCTGTCTCCGGCTAGAGGGTGACCGGGGTCTATGCTGACCCTAAACTGGGGTCCTAACTAATCCCTCTACCTGGAGGTACTGTTAAAGGTACAGAGGTCCAGGCCACCAGCGTAAACCCTGTCTCCTATCAATCCCTGCCAACTGTAATCTAGTCCTAAGAAGGACCCTGATTACCACCAAAGGGAATGAACAGGTAACGGTTAATGAACAGAAAGACATACAAGAAAGACAAGAAATAAAGTAAATAAAGTCTTACATACAACACTCACACACAGTAGGAACACCTAAGGTCTCAGAGATAAACTATAAGCTATAAGAGTAAAAACAACTAAGGAGCTCTTAGCTTAAGTATTCTCAGAACCGATCCAGTCTGCTAGACTACATAAAGGCTTTCACCGGCATCTAACAAGCAGACTGGCAGGTATATGAAGGAATCTAATTAGAACATAATCAAAAGCAGCCGGGCGAGGCTGGACCTAGTCTTAGCAAAGAGCTAGGTAAAATTAACTCCCTCATTACCAAACACAAAGAAACAGCAACTCAGCTGTGAGAAGTCAGAGTGTGTAATCGCGACGATCCTTGTGGCGATACACCCATGACAGTACCCCCCCCCCCTCTACGAGGGGACTCCGGACCCTCAGGGCCAGGTCTGCCGGGGTGAGTTGTGTGAAAGGTCCGAACCAATCGATCTGCGTTAACATCAGACGCAGGGACCCACGTCCTCTCCACAGGACCATACCCCCTCCAATGAACCAAGTACTGAAGGGATCGGCGACTGAGACGTGAGTCAATGATTTTCGACCCATGAAATTCCACGTTATCATTGACCACCACTGAAGGCGGAGGTAGAGGTGACGGTATGACTGGTGCCACATACTTTTTAAGTAATGACTTGTGAAACACATTATGAATTTTAAACGTAGGAGGGAGGTCCAGACGAAATGCCACAGGATTAATTATGGAACTGATCCTGTACGGCCCGATGAATCTGGGACCCAACCTCCAGGAGGAAACTTTAAGTTTTATATTCCTGGTAGACAACCAAACTAGATCGTTCACCTTCAGATCTAGACCAGAAACTCTCCCCCTATCAGCCATCCGTTTGTAACGGTTCCCCGTAACCTTCAGTCTTAACCGATCTGGAACTATCAGTCTCCCTGGAAGTCCCACCGGGGCGTCCCCCTGAGCCCCCAATACCTCCCCCTCAAGCTCAGAGCATACAGCTGACACTACAACTCCCTCCTGAGGAATAGGAACCGGATCATCTGTCTTCCCGGCCCCTGGGAAAGTACGAGATAAGGCATCAGGAAGCAACTTTATTGAGCAGTCATATGCGCGATGAGGAGGTAACTCTTTACACCCCTCCTCTGAGAACATCTCCCCAAAGTCCTCCAGAAAAGGAGACAAAGTCCTAGGCACAACCGCACCGATGACCGTGCTCATGCAGTTATTCCTGCAAAATTCACCCCACTGGCTTATCTTTCCGGATTGCCAATCAATCACTGGGTTATGTTTAGCCAACCAAGGAAGTCCCAACACAATAGGAGTAGGTAGACCCTCCAACACATAACAAGACAATTGCTCTTTATGTCTTGCCCCTACTCGAAGATCTATGTTATGAACAGCTTGTACCAAGCTACCTTGACCGAGAGGTCTAGAATCAATAGAGACTATAGGGACCGGTTTGGCCAATACACTCAGTTGCATACCATGCACCTGGGCAAACCGAGCGTCCACCAGATTAGCCCCGGACCCACTATCAAGAAAAACAGAAATCCTCTCAGTTCTAGTACCAATCACCACCTCCGCAGGCACGAGAAACTGAGAGGGATTTGGGGACGAAATACACACTCCCAGGTTAACTCCTTTGCTCGAAGAGGCCCGGGATGGACACCCCCCAACAAAATGTCCCTCTCTCCCGCAAAAGAAACACCTTCTAGTCTTGCGGTGCACCGCCAATTCCTTCCTACAAAAAGATGTCCCTCCCAACTGCATGGGTTCCTCAGAACAGACCAGGGGAACCTCAGTATAAGGGACTTTAGTAGTAGGTGGAGTCATCACGGGAGGCGGAGTTACCTCGCGTCTTCCCCGAATTCGTCTATCCATGCGAATAGCGAGGGCCATAGCAGCCTCCAGTGATGGAGGAGAATCATACTGAGCCAACACATCTTTTAATTTGTCAGACAACCCTTGACAAAACTGGCTCCTAAGAGCTGGGTCATTCCACTGAGTATCTGTTGCCCATCTACGGAACTCAGAAGAATATTCCTCCGCTGGACGATTTCCTTGCCGTATTTTACGCAACTTTGTTTCAGCAAGGGAAACTCGATCCGGATCATCATATACCAGACCCAGGGCAGTAAAAAAATCGATCCACTGACTGGAGATCTGGGGAGCCTGGAGGAATAGAGAACGCCCAAGATTGAGGGTCCCCTTGTAAGAGCGAGATAACAATTCCCACCCTCTGCTCTTCACTCCCAGATGACCGAGGCCGCAGCCGAAAGTACAATTTACATGCCTCCCGGAAAGTAAAAAATTTGTCCCGCCCACCAGTGAACCTGTCCGGGAGAGCAACCTTAGGTTCACATCTGGTTTGCTTCGGGGGGAACAAAACCTTGGACTTAATGTCTGCAAACTCCATGGACAACCCCTGCAACTGCCGGGCCAGCTGGGCTACTGGATCCATGACAGCTGGAGAGAATCTTTTGTATGGCCGGTGAAAATGTCACGCTGTATAGCAGATATATATATATGTAATGACAGTAATCTATATCAAAAGGGCAACATACAATATAACATGCGCATAGATATATGATAACATAGAATTACCTGACAGAAAGTCCAGTGGGTCAATACGGAATCCGTTATACGCTGTCTCCGGCTAGAGGGTGACCGGGGTCTATGCTGACCCTAAACTGGGGTCCTAACTAATCCCTCTACCTGGAGGTACTGTTAAAGGTACAGAGGTCCAGGCCACCAGCGTAAACCCTGTCTCCTATCAATCCCTGCCAACTGTAATCTAGTCCTAAGAAGGACCCTGATTACCACCAAAGGGAATGAACAGGTAACGGTTAATGAACAGAAAGACATACAAGAAAGACAAGAAATAAAGTAAATAAAGTCTTACATACAACACTCACACACAGTAGGAACACCTAAGGTCTCAGAGATAAACTATAAGCTATAAGAGTAAAAACAACTAAGGAGCTCTTAGCTTAAGTATTCTCAGAACCGATCCAGTCTGCTAGACTACATAAAGGCTTTCACCGGCATCTAACAAGCAGACTGGCAGGTATATGAAGGAATCTAATTAGAACATAATCAAAAGCAGCCGGGCGAGGCTGGACCTAGTCTTAGCAAAGAGCTAGGTAAAATTAACTCCCTCATTACCAAACACAAAGAAACAGCAACTCAGCTGTGAGAAGTCAGAGTGTGTAATCGCGACGATCCTTGTGGCGATACACCCATGACAGTTCCCTATTACCGATATCATAATTCCTTTCGGCGGACGACAATTTCTTAGAAAAGAAAGCGCACGGATGCCATTTACCAGGGGACGGACCCTGGGACAATATAGCACCCACCCCTACGTCAGACGCGTCCACCTCCACAATGAACGGCTGAGATACATCTGGTTGGATGAGAACGGGTGCCGAAGCAAAACATCTCTTTAAAGAGGAAAAGGCTTGGCAAGCTTTGTCCGACCACCTAGAAAAATCCGTCCCTTTTCTCGTCATGTCCGTGGGAGGTTTGACGACAGACGAGAAATTACAAATAAATTTCCGGTAGTAATTAGCAAACCCCAAAAAACGCTGCAGAGCCTTAAGATCCCCTGGCTGATCCCATTCAAGCACTGCTCTCACCTTTTCAGGGTCCATACGGAAACCGGAGGCTGACACCAAAAAACCCAAAAACTGAAGTTCCTGTACAGCAAAAACACACTTCTCCAGTTTGGCGTATAGTTTATTGTCTCGCAAGATCTGTAACACCTGTCTCACATGCTCCTGGTGAGACACAAGATCTGGCGAGTAAATTAAAATGTCATCCAAATATACGACCACAAACACCCCCACAAGGTGACGAAAAATGTCATTAACAAAATGTTGGAATACTGCTGGTGCAGTAGTCAGACCAAAAGGCATAACCAGGTTTTCATAATGTCCCTCCGGCGTGTTAAATGCCGTTTTCCACTCATCCCCCTCTTTTATTCTAATCAGATTATACGCCCCCCTGAGATCCAATTTAGAGAACCATTTGGCGCCAACAATTTGATTGAAGAGATCAGGAATAAGAGGGAGTGGATACGGATCTCGAACAGTAATCCGATTAAGTTCGCGGAAATCCAAGCAAGGGCGTAGGCCTCCATCTTTTTTCTTCACAAAGAAGAACCCCGTGGCTACAGGGGAAGATGAAGGTCTAATATGCCCTTTGGCCAGACTTTCGGAAATAAATCTTTTACCTGTTTTTCGGCCAGAAAAAATTATCAACCTACTTTAGGAAAACTTAGCATCGGGAAAAAGTTTAATAGAGCAGCAACACACATGGGGGGCAACCCCGACACCCCTCCTCAGAAAAAACACCCCCAAAATCCTCCAAAAAGAAGGCAATGTACTAGGACCCGCACTGATGACGTGTTCATCTTTGCTTTGAAAAACCACCCCCATTGGCTTTCTCTCTGGACTGAAATTTAATTTACAGGGTTATTTTTAACCAGCCGGGAAGCCCCAAACAAGGGATAGGTAACCCTCCAAACAAAAACAAGAAAATTTGTTCCCATGTATTCCCCCTACCCGAAGGTAAATGTTATAACCCAGAACAAAGCTCCCTTTGGCAGAGGGGGGGCGTAAATGGAAAAAAAAAGGGATGGGTTTTACCTACACTAAATTTGCTTCCCTTTACCCGGGCAAATGAGCGTCAACCAGATTGGCCCGGGAACCACTATCCAGAAAACAGACATCTTTTAAAATCTAGTCCCAAAAACCCCACCCCACGGTACAAGGAATGAGAAGAACCGGCGGAAAAATACATACTCCCATTTGGTATCCCCCACTAACCGGGGATTAGCATTTTTCCGGGCACTTTTTATTAACAAACAGGGGGATGGACTTTCCCAAAAAAATCCTTTTTCCCCCGCAGAAAAAAAACCCCTTCAGCCCTGGGGCGTGCCCCCAACCCCTATACAAAAGATGTCCCTCCCAACGCAACTCCCGAACAACAAGGGAACCCTCAACATAAGGGGTTTAGTAGAGGGGGAGTAAAAACAGGAGTGGATACCTCACCCCTCCCCGAAGCCTCTACATGCGGATAGTAGGCCATAGCGCCCCAGAAAGGGGGAACTCATACGAGCCAAAAGTCTTTTAAATTTTTCAGAAACCCATGACAAAACTGGCTCCTAAGAGCGGTCAATTTCCCCGAGTATCCCGGGGCCCCTTACAAAATCAGAAGAAATTTCCCCCCCGCCGGCGATCTCCCGTGTATCTTTTTTAATTTTGTCTCAGCAAAGAGAACCCATCTGGGTCATCAATACCAATCCCCGAGCAGTAAAAAAAAGATCACAACTGTAAGCCGGGATCCCGGGGAAGGGGAAAAAGCCCAGGAATTGAGGGTCCCCTTGAAAAGTAGATAAAATTCCCACTCTTGTCATCATCCCTGATGATCGCGGCCGAAACCGAAAATATAATTTAATGCCTCCCAAAGGAA
>JARQOD010000004.1:470501993-470581375 GCA_033576555.1 Oophaga sylvatica
CAGTGTGTGCATCATTGAGGACAGTGAAAGTGTTGCATCATTGAGGACTGTGCGTGGGGTGCATCTTTGGGAGGACGTGAAAGTTTGAAACATTGAGGACGGGTGCAGGTGGGCCATCATTGAGGACGGAAATTGTGTGCATCATTGAGGACGGGAAAGGTGTGCATAAATTGGGACGTGCAGTGTGTGCATCATTGAGGACGTGCAGTGTGTGCATATTGAGGACGTCATTGTTTTGCATCATTGGGGAACGTGCAGTGTGTGCATAAATTGGGGACGTGCAGTGTTTTCATCTTTGGAGGACGGTCCCAGTGTGTGCATCATTGGGACAGTCAGTGTGTGCACCATTGAGGACAGTGCAGGGGGTTTTGTGCATCATTGAGGACGGGGTTTCTTTTTGTTGGACTGGCTTGAAATACTGGGTATGTTTTGGGCTGTGCGTGTTTGGAAAGGGAAAGGCGTGCAAAAACAACCTGGGGGGCCCCCGGGGAAATTTTCTTACTGGAAGGTTTTGGGCGCTCTTACATCACTAGCAGGATGAGCTGGGGCTGTTGTGTAATGTCAGTCCCATCAAGGTGCTGCTGTTTCCATAGGTTTCTCATTCAACTCCTTTTAAATTTCCCCAAGCGATAAAAAAACCCCAAATTTTTAAATCTTTTTTTCTGGATAAGCTCTTCATCAAAATTTGGGGTCCGTTTTTACCATCAGTTTTTCTTGCTGAAAAAAAAATAAAAAGTAAAAAAAAGGGGGAAAGTTTTTCCGGCTGCAAATTTATTCCATGGCTTATTAGAACATTTTTAAAAAATGGAAAACCCCCTCCAAGGTTAAAATTTTAAAACCAATAGAAACGCTTTTTCCAATTTGTTCCCCAAGCGTCCCCCTATCAAAGCAAAATAGGGGCTCTCACAAAAATTTTTAAACCCTTTAAATGCCACCGACAAAAACCCCTTTAAAACCCCAATGAGATTAAAAAAAAATTTGAAAAAACCAAAACACACAAAAATTGAAAAAAAAACTCATAAATAAAAAAATAAACAAAATCCAAAAAAGGGCCACAAATGAAAACAAAAGGGCCCCAATGTTAAATTTTAGTAATGAAACACCCTCCTTGTGGGCATTAAACCTCCAGAATGACAAGTTCCCAAAATGCCTCCCTGGCTAGTAGGCGTCTCCTGATGTCTCCTCCTCTCTGTGATTTCTTCACACGTTCAATGCCTGAATCACGGAGCATCAAAGAGATATTATTTCCTCTTCTAGTTTTAGTTGGACCATTTCCCATGCATTTAAGCACTTCATGAAAGACATGAAAGACCATGAAAGACAGGAAAGACCATACCATGAAAGACACACGACATCCTCCAGAGTTTCAGACATTGAACGGGTGAAGACATAACACTGTGTCACTGTGTAGCCCCAGCCCAATGGGTACATGTGCTATCCATGGAAAACACGGGTAGTACATGTAGACGTATCTCAGTCATCTGTACGAGGCATTACTTCTAGGACTGCGGTGTATATTCATGGAAGGACTGTATGCGGTCTGGCATATTCACGCCTCTTTCAGACGAGTGTGGTTCATGCTCCAAGGCAATGCACAGACCGGCTGCGGATCTCTCGACCTGAACAAACAGCCTAATATACACTGGGGAAAATAAGTATTTGATACACTGCCAATTTTGCACGTTTTCCCACCTACAAAGAATGGAGAGGTCTGTAAGTTTTTACACTTCACCTGTGAGAGACAGAATCTAAAAATAAAAAACAGAAAATCCCATTGTATGATTTTAAAATAATTAAATTGCACTTTATTGCATGAAATAAGTATTTGATCACCTATCAACCTGCAAAAATATGGCTCACAGACCTGTTAGTTTTTCTTTAAGAAGCCCTCTTATTCTGCACTCATTGCCTGTATTAATTGTACCTGTATGAACTCGTTACCTGTATAAAAAACACCTGTCCGCACACTCAATTAATCTCACTCCAACCTCTCCACCATGGCCAAGACCAAAGAGCTGTCTAAGGGCACGAGGGACACAATTGTAGACTTCCACAAAGCTGGGATGGGCTACAGGATAATAGGCAACAGCTTGGTGAGAAGGCAATAGCTGTTGGCATAATTATTAGTAAATGGAAGAAACACAAGATTACTGTCAATCTTCATTGGTCTGGGGCTCCATGCCAGATCTCGCCTCGTGAGTAAGGATGATTCTGAAAAAGGTCAGGAATCAGCCTAGAACTACACAGGAGCACAGGCTCAATGACCTGAAGATAGCTGGGACTACAGTCTCAAACATTATAGTTAGTCACACGCTATGCCGTTATGAATTGAAATCCTGCACTGCACACAAGGTCCCCCTACTCACGCCAGCACATGTTCAGGCCCGTTTGAAGTTCGCCAGTGACCATCTGGATGATCCAGAGGAGACATGGGAGAAAATCATGTGGTCAGTTCAGACCAAAATAAATTTTTGGGTATCTACTCCACTCACCGTGTTTGGAGGAAGAAGAAGTATGAGTACAATCCCAAGAATACCATCCCAACCGTGAAGCACGGTGGGGGAAACATCATACTTTTTGGGTGCTTTTCTGCAAAGGGGACAGGACGACTGCATCGTAATGAAGGGAGGATGGATGGGTCATATATAGTGAGATTTTGGCCTACAACTGCCTTCCCTCAGTAAGATCATTGGAGATGGGTTGTGGCTGGGTCTTCCAGCATGACAATGACCCGAAACACACATCCAGGGCAACTGAGGAGTGGATCCGTAAGAAGCATTTCAAGGTCCTGGGGCTGCCTAGCCAGTCTCCAGCCCTGAACCCAATAGAAAATCTTTGCAGGGAGCTGTAACCTGAAACCTGAAAGATCTGGAGAAGACCTGTATGGAGGAGTGGACCAAAATCCCTGCTGCAGTGTGTACAAACTTGGTCAAGAACTACAGGAAACGTCTGACCTCTATAATTGCAAACTAAGGTTTCTGTACCAAATATTAAGTTCTGTTTTTCTATTGTATCAAATACTTATTTCATGCAATAAAATGCAAATTAATTATGTAAAAATCATACAATGTGATTTTCTGGATATTTTTTAAGATTCTGTCTCTCACAGTTGAAGTGTACGTGCGAAAACTATTACAGACCTCTCCATTCTTTGTAGGTGGGAAAACTTGCAAAATCGGCAGAGTATCAAATACTTATTTTCCGTATGTAGAGTATGGAGTATGCTCACCTGAAAGCAACCATACTTTTGCAGTGATTGTGTAATGTTACATGTGTGTATGTATATATATATATATATATATATATATATATATATACAGCTCTGGCAAAAATTAAGAGACCACTGCAAGTTTTATAAAAATCAGCTTCTCTACATGTCTGACAGCCATTCCATTCCAGTGTCAGTTGAATGCCATCCAGAGTACATCTCATTCTACTTAATGTGCTTCTGATTAGGTGATCACCTGAAACAAATCTTATTTAACAAAGTAAATTACAAAACACACTGCTGTGGTGTTCACAATCCTCTTGCAATAGGACAAGCTGGATGGCAAAACAAGTGCTAGTAATATCCCAAAAGTAATAGGAATGAAAAAATAACTTTTAACCATGCCAAAGGAGTTGAGAAGAAAAGTCTTGAGTGAGGAAAAGAAGGGCGCAATTCTGGCTTTACTAGCAGAGCGATACAGTGAGCGTCATGTTGCCTCCATCCTTAAAATTTCTAAGACGTCAGTCCATTACAACACGGTCAAGCAGCAGACATTGGGGACAACAAAGCTACAGACCGGCAGAGGGCAAAAACGACTCTCCACTGACCGGGATGACGGCCATCTTATTGAATGTCACTCAGCAACCGCAGGATGACATCAAGTGACCTACGAAAGGAATGGCAAATGGCAGCTGGGGTGAAGAGCATGGCAAGGACAGTTCGTAACAGGCTCCTAGAGGCAGGGCTCAAGTCATGTAAAGCTAGAGAAAAAAGCCTATCATCCCATGAGAAATAAAGGAGAGCCAGGCTGAAGTTTACCAAAGACCATAAGGATTTGACCTATAGAGGACTGGAGTAAGGTAATCTTCTCTGATAGGTCTAATTTTCAGCTTTGCCCAACACCTGGTCGTCTAATGGTTAGACGAAGACCTGGAGAGGCGTACAAGCCACAGTGTCTTACACCCACTGTGAAATTTGGTGGAGGATTGGTGATGATCTGGGGATGCTTCAGCAAGTCTGGAATTGGGCAGGTTAATCTTTGCGAAGGACGTATGAATCAAGGCGCATACAGGGTTATCCTGGAAAACAGTTGATTCCTTCTGTTCAGGCAATGTTCCCCAACTCTACATTTACATTTTACTCAAAAATATACCTATAAAGAGAAAATCAGACAAACTGCAAATTTTGCAGTGGTCTCTTAATTTTTTTTTCTCTACATATTATTTAATTCTAGGGCACTTTGGTATATGGAATATTAATGTTTCTCTTTTATTGGTGCCCTCTTCTGTCTACTGTAATTCAGCAGTTGGATAAGAGCCTGAGCATGGCTGCCAACATTCTGTTAGTTATATATAGAGGGGAATGGGCACTGGAGCGGTGTATAAGTGTAACAGACCTTCAGCCCCTAATAAAATAATAAAAGTGTCATGGAATTAAACTATCCGAGGTGCGAAGATTGTGCAGAACGCTTGACCGTACATTACTTGAAGAGGTGTATAATGTATTACCGGCTGGATGGCATGTATTACTATTGGACGACTGGCACAGTGTTACCGGCGAGCGTTTTATGCTTTCCTGGAAGGATGGCCCAGTGTTCGTTTGGAATGATGACACATTGTATTACCGGCTTGATGACTTGCGGGTTGGCACAGTTTATTATCAGTTGGATAGCCAAGCACTCGAGTTACTGGAAGCATGGCTTGTTCCTAACTGTTTTGATGTTGCGGTCTTTGGGGCTGATTCATTATTGCTTTCGTGCCTTTTTTGTTTTTCTTTTCACCTATTTTTCATCTGGGTCTAATTGTTCTTTTATTTTGCACCATTTTAAAGTCCATTTTATTTGTGTTTAACTGCTGTGTGTTTTTTTTAATGTTTCATAAATGCCATTGTGGACAGAATTTATTATTTCCCTATGCTTTCTCCTGCTTTGTCTTTTGCAACATTTTGAAAATTTGCAAAATTTATTACAAATGTACTTTAGTCCCCCCTGAAGACATTTTAAGGACACCAGATGTTTTGTTGCAATTTTGCAAAATGTGTGACTTTTTCTGCAAAAAACTCATAAAAATAAAGACCATTTTGACTTTACACAACACTCATGAACCACGTTCACCATTATGAAGAATTTGGCATAAGTAGTATGAGCTAGAAGTGAGCTAGAAGTTCTCCACCTATGGAGTGCGTCCCTGATTCTGGAGACCTCGGCTCAGAAGTTCTGTGTTATGTTTCAGGATCATCATCCTTCCTTCTGGTGTCCTGCAGATCATTGGCGTCCAGCAGGAAGATGAGGGGTTATATCGCTGTGTGGCTGCCAACTCACTGACCATTCGATATAGCAACGAAGCTCAACTTTCTGTACAAAAAGGTCATTTCATGCTTCATTTACTATTGTAAAAAAAAATCAGAGTTGTGTGCAGTTTGAAATATCTGGGAATTAATTGGTAAAGACTTAAAGAGGCGTTCACTGATGACCATGAATAGCAGAATGAAGTGACCACCGCGTGCCAGCAAGCTCCGCATCCCCTTTTTTCCACAGTCGCAGCTCCTTACGTGTGACTTGTTCTGCAGATGAATAGGACTGAGCTGCTGTACCAGTCATAGCCGTCACTATAGGGCATTTCTGGTTGTTGGAGCACTTTGGCTTTTTTATTCTGCTAAATAATGGCTCTAGGGGTCACACCAGTATAGATTAAACATACTGGCCTATCCTAAGTATACACCACCAGTATTTAAAGGGTTTGTCCACTACTCGGACAACCCCTTCTCAATCTGTATATTTCCCCAAGGAAAATAATAACACCTGTACTCACTTATGGTGGCGGAGCTGTTTCAGCGGTGTCTGCACTGGCTCTCCTGGAGATCGCGTGACATTACAATGTGAGAGAGCAAAATTATAAGTTATTCAGTATCCATACTATAATTTGCTGATCAATTGGGGTTCAACCGCTGGGACCCTTAATGATTCTGAGAATGGGACTATTTTAAACTCCATTCGGCCCCATTCAGGATGGGGTTCCTGGGCTTCTTGAATCCAATTATCAGGATTGCTGAGTTTCCCAATAGTTCTCAACATGTTAGCCCTTATCCCAAGGATTAATATAGGATAGGCGATAACTTATTATTTTGGGAAAATATCTTTAATCCCTATTTAAAGAGAACACGTCACCACGATGTTGTAATTTAAAGTAAAGACACGGCTGTAATGGCGTTGTAATACTGATTGAATTTATACCTTTGATGGAGAAATCCGCTTTGTGGTTCTTTAATCAGCATTTGAAGTTTCCTGTTAATTAGCTTTTGGTGCACTGGGGCCGAACTGTGCACTTGGTGTTCTCCTCACTGTCTGTGATCCCCTTCCTCTCCGCCTGTCCCCTCTCTGTGAATGACCTTCCTCCTCTGCTTGAAATCTCAGCAGTGACTTGTCATTCAAAGACCAGAGATAGCCGCACGGGCCGGGTATCACATACAAGGAGGAGAACACTCAGTTATTGTCCGGCCCCTGTGTACCAAAAGCAAAATAGTAGGAAACTTCAAATAATAAATGAAGAACCACAAAGCCGATTTCTTCACCAAAGGTATCAATGTAATCAGTATTACAGCGTCATTACAGTTTTTTTTTTAAATGAAAAGTTATACAACATTCTAAACCTGTACATGACTAGTTCTGCTGTTCCAAGCTGAGAAGTTGATATAATTGCATCCAGTGATGTAAATAGCTGCATTCCAGACGGGTGCATTTTAGAAAACTGGCCCAGAGATTTGTACAGCTGTCCTGGATTATTTGTATAACACATATACACATTATATGACATATACACAGCTCTACTTTTGGAAATAACTTCCTGAGACAGTCCTCATTATGAAGCAGTTTTGGGTTCTCCTGGAGTCAGAAAATGAAGACTATGCATGTAATGAGCAGGTGTAAATGTGTTCTGCTTTTGACATCATTTTCTTCCTTTATTAATAAATTTTTGAAAAATTGTTCTGACTGTACCCTGCTACTTAAGCCTCGCAGTTTTCTTGTCACTTTTGAAATGTGACCTGAAGGGCAACAATCAAAATTGTAGAGGAAAAATGTTGAGGCAAAATTTGCTAATTTTTTGTGCTAGAAAGCTGTTTTATAGACTCCTCCGTGTTGGATTGCATATGTGATGGTCTGAATATGTGCGTAATCTTGGATTATTTTCTTATTTGCTGCCTCGTCTAGATTGGAAACCATTACCTGATGAGCTTACAATTGTCAGAGCCCCGCAGAACCTGACGGTGGCAGTGGGTCAGAGCGCAGTAATGGAGTGTATAGCTGAGGGGGATGTGACACCGGTCATCTCCTGGGCTCGTCAAGGTAAGCATTGATCTTTAAACAGAAACACTATGGTACATTTTTAACTCTTTGACTGACCGGAGTTTCTCGACATCTTGCAACATTGGTAAAATTGGTAAAATTTTCAACAGTCTGACATGTACCAAATATTCCTCAGCTATCTAATTGCATGCTGTAATACCTCTATGCCAGGGATGTGAAACTCCCATAGAGGTATTATCAAATAGAACGTTCTCATATATGAATAAACTTAACTGGGTTGTCCCACGAACAAAGTTCATTTTAATAAATAGATCTTAGAATAAAATATTGGAATATTATGGTATGTAAGAGCAGTAAAAAGCATATGACCCAGTGGCCTAATTTAAATATGTAATAGCAAAGGATAAAAAACCTTAAATAATACAGAAAATAAAGTATGATGCAAATAACAGTGCTCCCAACAGTAAGATGCCCCCACAGTAAATTGCTCCACATGCACGGTACGATAACCCTACTGTACCCCTCCTCCCTCAATCCCCCGACAAACAATGGTCATCCCTCCTTACAGTACAATGGCCACAAAAAGTGCTCCATACAGTATAATTGCCTCACATGGCCTCCATCTATTATAAAGGACCCCACATAGTCCTCCATACTGTATAATGGGCCCTATATAGTGTTGATACAGTATAATGGCCACAAAAAGTGCTCCATACTGTATACTGGCTATACAGTATAATGGCCCCACATACTGCTCTATACAGTATAATGGCCCCACATAGTGCTCCATACAGTATAATGGCCTCACATAGTGCTCCATACAGTATAATGGCCTAACATAGTGCTCCTTATATTACAAAGACCCCACATAGTGTTCTACTCAGTATAATGGGCCCACATAGTACTCCATACAGTATAATGGGCCCCATATAGTGTTCATACAGTATAATAGCCACAAAAAAAGAGCTCCATACAGTATAATGGCGCCACATAGTGATCTATAGAGTATAATGGTCCCATAGTTCTCCATATAGTATAATGGCTCCACATACTGCTCTATGCAGTATTATGGACCCGCTTATGGACATACAGTATAATGGCCTAACATAGTGTTCCTTATATTACAAAGGGCCCCACATAGTGTTCTATTCAGTATAATGCTCCAAACAGTATAATGGCCCCATGTATTGCTCCAAACAGTATAATGGCCCCACATAGTGCTCCATAGAGTATAATAGGCCCCACATTAAAAAAACATAAATGCTCACCACTGCGGGTTCCCCCTCTGCTCCAGTCTCTTCATGGTGTCTTCTGATCCTCTGCATATCTCGGTACAGGGGGCACATTGTAACGATGTTATCTTGTGTGTTGAGCCGTCAGTCGCAGAGAGGGAATGATGGGAGAGGGAGGGTCACCACCTGAGGAAGCAAGAGGGGTGGAGGGAAATGCGCATGGGGGCTCAGTTGGTGGTCACGTTGCATAATTATTATTATTTATTTATATAGCACCATTAATTCCATGGTGCTGTACATGAGAAGGGGTTACATCAAAATACAAATATCACTTACAGTAAACTAACAATGACAGACTGGTACAGAGGGAAGAGGACCCTGCCCTTGTGGGCTTACATTCTACAGGATTATGGGGAATGAGACAGTAGGTTGTGGGTTGCAGTAGCTCCGATGGTATTGAGGTGGCCGCGTGGTCATTACAGGTTGTAAGCTTTTTTGAAGAGATGGGTTTTCTGGTTATGTCTGAAGGATCCAAATGTGATGGATAATCGGACTTGTTAGGGCACGGAATTCCAGAGGATGGGGGATATTTGGCATCCTATTATGGGTAAGATTGTGTCTATTACCTACATACACACGTGGTCAAAATTGTTGGTACCCCTCATTTAATGACAGAAAAATCCACAATGGTCACAGAAATAACTTGTCTGACAAAAATAATAATAAAAATGAACAAATGAAAGTCAGACATTGCTTTTCAACCATTCTTCCACAGAATTTAAAAAAAATAAAACTCATGAAATAGCCCTGGACAGAAATAATGGTACCCTTAACTTAATATTTTGTTGCACAACCTTTTGAGCCAATCACTGCAATCAAACGATTCCTGTAACTGTCAATGAGACTTCTGCACCTCTCTACAGGTATTCTGGCCCACTCCTCAAGAGCAAACTGCTCCAGTTGTCTCATGTCTGAAGGTTGCCTTTTCCAGACGGCATGTTTGAGCTCTTTCCAAAGATGCTCAATAGGATTTAGGTCAGGGCTCATGGAAGTTCTCTTCAGCATAGTACAATGTTTCCTCTTAGCCATTCTTGGTTGTTTTAAGCTGTGTGTTTTGGGTCATTATCCTGTTGCAAGACCCATGACCTGCGACTGAGACCAAGCTTTCTGACACTGGGCAGCACATTTCTCTCTAGAATCCCTTGATAGTCTTGAGATTTCATTGTTCCCTGCGCAGATGCTAGACACCCTTTGCCAGATGCATTAAAGCAGCCCCAGAACATAACAGAGCCTCCTCCATGTTTCACAGTAGGGATAGTGTTCTTTTCTTGATATTCTTCATTTTCCGTCTGTGAACATCGAGCTGATGTGCCTTGCCAAAAAGTTCCATTTTTGTCTCATCTGTCCATAGGACATTCTCCCAGAAGCTTTGTGGCTTGTCAACATGTAGCTTGGCAAATTTCAGTCTGTTTTTTTTTCAACAATGATGTCCACTTTGGCTCATACAATGACGGATGGTGCCATCTGACACTGATGTTCCTTGAGCTTGAAGTTCACCTTTATTCTGTTTAGAAGTGTTTCTGGGCTCTTTTGTTACCATTTGTATTATCCGTCTCTTTGATTTGTCATCAATTTTCCTCCTGTGGCCACGTCCAGGGAGGTTGGCTACAGTCCCATGGAGCTTAAATTTCTGAATAATATGTGCAACTGTAGTCACAGAAACATCAAGTTGCTTGGAGATGGTCTTACAACTTTTACATTTAACATTTTTGTCTATAATTTTCTTTCTAATCTCCTGAGACAACTCTTTCCTTCACTTCCTCTGGTCCATGTTGAGTGTGATACACACCATGTCACCAAACAGCACAGTGAGTATCTGTAGCCCTCCATACAGGCCACTCACTGATTCCAAGATTTTAGACACCTGTGATGCTAATTAGTGGACACACCGCAATTTAACATGTCCCTTTTGTCACATGATTTTCAGGGGTACCATCATTTCTGTCCAGGCCTATTTCATGAGTTTTATTTTTTTTTAAATTCTGTGGAAGCATGGCTGAAAAGCAATGTCTGACTTTCATTTGTTCATTTTCATAGATTTTTGATCTATTATTACTTTTGTCAGATTCAAGTTATTTCTGTCACCATTGTGGGTTTTTCTGTCATTAAACGAGGGGTACCAACAATTTTGACCACGTGTGTATGTATTACATCTATATATTATTAATGTGATTATCTAGTTACGAGATTCAGTGTCTTTCTGTTATATGTGATATGCACTTGCACTGTTACTTATGTTATGACATGTCATCTTTAATGTCCTTTCCTTATGGCTAGTTTAATGTGGATAATAAAATATAAATATATTTAGCTTTAAAGACCCCCTTTGTTTTTTGTTTTTTTGTTAAAATATTGATTTGAAGTTGCTAATGATTCTATGATGTTCCTTGTGGGTTGATTATTTCTAATGCATACATTGCATTGGCCCTGTGTATAGGAAAATGCTTTCCTATACAGTAAAGCAAACAATATGCAGCCATATACCTGCTAGATGGAGGCCGAAAGAACGCACTTTTGGCTTCCGTCATCTCGATGTGGACCTTTGGCGAGATTACAATATATGTCGGGAAAAGTTCCTGAGTAAGTGCACAAATGCAGTGTAGACCTACCTTATGTACATGATGTCTGTGCCTCCATCTACTTACTGTCTTGCAGGGTTTGTACCTCCATCGAAGGTTCTACCGTATTTGACAGGAAAAATTGCACAACACTCAGCACTATTTTTCCTGTCAAAACAATGGAAAACATGGCAGAACTAAATGGATGCCGTTATAGGTGTATGTTGGTCACTGTTGGAGATCCAGCACTGTGGTAGACTCACTGTTTATCATACACATCTGAACAGAGTCTTAGAGGCAAGCATCTGATCCCAACATTGCTCCCACAGTTTTACTTTTGTATTGTGAATTTTGAAGCACGTCATTTCATGATCTTGTGAGAAGTAACCTATTTGTTGTCTGTTGTGCAGATGGAAAACCAATCTCCTTTGATATCATCCTGCTGGGAGAGGGCAGTCTTCTGATTCAGCAGGTTCAGGCCCATCATGCTGGAGTTTACGTGTGCAGAGCGAAGAATCCACAAAGTCAGCACTTTGTCACCATTTCAGCCCATCTCCACGTCCTTGGTAATGGAAAAATGCATCTTAAACACTTATCAGAAAACATCAACTGGTTTCCAAATGGATACTAAAACAGACACTAATAGCGTAACTGAGTGTTGTGATCCTGACCCGTTATATCCTGGCAGAACCTTACTGGCCTGAAGCATCTCTCCTTCATTATACAGATGGTGTTCATAAAGTGGCGTATTTATCAACTGTGCATCAAATAGGTATAAAGGCCCTGATTTAACAACACTGCGGTCGCGCACATCAGTCTTGATGAACGGTGCGCTGGAGTAAGATGCGCCAAACTCATTACGAGGCGAGTGCCTCAAAGACTGGAGAACGTTTGTGCGGTGTAAGTTCTGATGAATTTTCCATCTATACTCAGTCACACCTTTCCTTGGCAAGGTAGCCAGGTGTGGTACAAAAGCACCAAAAGTTATAAAATTTCTGCACAATTATGAGTTGTGTAAAAATTTTGCGACATTTCAAGCAGTTTTACACCAGAAAACTTCTTGATGAATTGGGGCCTAAATTTCTGATCGCTCGGGTCCCTTGATCTCTAGAATGGCTTCTGAGAACCCTGCACTTCCTCACTGTAAGGCCTAAATGAGTTTGATGTTAGGATGATACTGCAACAGAGGCCGGGTCAAACAATCATATATACTTTCCTTCTAAAGAATTGGATCGATTATGGTAATGACACTCCGATCACACTGATCCAAGTCTGATCAGTGTCTATTTACAGGTGAGGAGAAGATGGAGAACACGATTTCTCCATCTTCTCCATTGTGTGAGTCCGCGGAAATCAGACTGCACTCGGATGTTATCCAGTGATGTCCGATGATTTCCACGCACCCATAGACTTGAATGAGTGCGTAACATCTGATTTGTGGAGCCACACGGAGCATGCGGCAATTTTTTTTTCTCATGCTGAAACGGCATAAGATAAAAGGAACAAAAAAAAGCTGATCTGCACTGCCCCATAGTATAACATTGGGTCGAGTGCTATCCGATAAAACATTGTATAATGCCCGTCTGAGCGATTCCAGATAGGTAGTACCAGGGCGTGAATAAGCAGATTTGGTATTCACACTTGGGGGCCAATTACCGTAATTGCTTTTGTATCTTATGTTTGGAGTGAAAATGGTGCTTATAATGATATTTTGATTTGCGCCTTATTCATTATTTAATATGTACCTTTTTTAGGTTCTTTTTACTTGGTTTCATCTGTGGTTTTTCTTCACTATGGGCATAGTTTTCATTTTACATATGTGTTACAGCCTAATTTATCTTTATCGATGTGTTACAAAATTTTTGCACGATTGTACTCCAGTACCCCCCTGGAGTACAAAATCTGTCTAAACTTTTTTGCCCAGTTGAGAATAAATGTGCAGCAATTTAAAGCTAATCTAAATGATTTTGCGACTTTTTACTCTAAGCAAAATTCAAAACAAAAAAACAATAATCTTTGAATGTGCTCTAATTCAATAAACACTCAAAACAATTTTGATGAATTTGATGCAAAATCAGCTAGGACAAAAAGAAAACCAAAAAAGAATGGCTTAAAAAATAAGCAAATGATAAATTAATGGCTTGGACTTTAGAGTGGAATAAATATGGTTCCTCACATTAATCTTAAAAGGATTTTCCACTCCTTTTCCAAGGTGCCAAGTGATGCTGTTGACCCCTCTGGAGCACTGGGGCTCTGATCCTGATTCCTCTGCTGGGATGGGACTAGAAGTGATGACATCCTAATGATACAGTTATCCAAACCAATTAACTAATTAAGCCACCAGTTAACTGTCAGGTGATGTTACTGATAGGCAGAACGTCATCCCAGAGGAAGTGATGACATCTTGTTCATCAGTCACTTGCACCTTTAGAACTTTCCCTTCCCTCTGGCGACCTTAAAGTGGTGGAAAACTCCTTTGGATGAATTTATAGGTTTGTCCTAAAATATTATTTTTTCTTATATTTGTTTATGTGGTTTTTAGTGCCTCCAGTTATAACTCAACCCCCAGAGACCATCACACGGGCTCGAGCAGGGACGGCCCGCTTTGTGTGTAGAGCTGAAGGTGATCCAGAACCAACCATCTCTTGGTTAAAAAATGGAGAGGCGCTTTTCTCCAACGGCAGAGTCAGGATACAGCCAAGGGCAGCTTGGTCATCGCTCAGGTCGCTCTGGAGGATACTGGCTATTACCAGTGTGTGGCCGAGAATATTATGGGAAGCATCTGTGCTGTTGCAAAGCTCCATGTTACAGTCCAGGAAGGCTTGCCTGGTCCACCACAAGCCTTGAAATCCCAGGCTGTAACCAGCAAGACAATATCTGTGGCATGGGATAAACCAGAGATCAACTGGGAAAGGGTTGTGGGATTCTCTCTTCATTACGCCAAGACGGATGGTACGTATGTTTTGCATTGTAGCCCACATAATGCAGACGGGCGCTTGTCTAGCAGCATAAAACCTCCTGTTCATACCTTTCAGGTTCCAATAATGAGGAATATCAGTTTGCAGTTAATAGCAACACCACAGACTTCACCGTGAGATACCTGGAACCTGGGACCAGCTACACCTTCTACGTTGTAGCATATTCCCAGCAAGGAGCCAGTCGTGCTTCAGAGCCTATGGTAGTGCAGACGTTGGATGATGGTATGGAGACATTTGTTAATCAGAACTTACATGACATAGCGTCCGGCACAAATGTGAACAAGCCTTACTATTGTATCTAACGTTTGTTAAAAAATGTATTGTCCAGTTTGGAGAAGCCTGAGCAATGAATGAGTACAAACACAGACGAGAGTAGAGAAAAGGAATTCATGATCCATCAATCATCCTGTATACACATGTAACTGTCAGGACAATTTTACTACTGGATTAGTGGTATGGCTGTATAGGTCGTAGTACAACAACAAAAATGATACCTGTTGTTAGAACCCTCTTGTTATATTTTGTTTCAGTTTGCTGGTCACATGACCTTTTTTCCCTATTTAGTCTGGCTCCGCCCTTCTGGCTTTGCTGGACTTCATTGTATTATCTACTCTCAGCTAGTGCACCTCAGGAAATTGCGTTTTTCGCGTTTTTCGCGGAAAAAGCGTCAAAACGCTGTATAGATCCCTCTTAGATGATTTCGCAATTTTGTGCAATGGTGCGTTTTTTCGCAAAAAAAAATCGCGGAAAATCTAGCTTTGTCTTAATTTGGATTTCTAGTTTTTCTCTTTTATTACTAAGTTCAGAAAATCGCGTAAATAACGTCAAACGCGCAAAAACGCCAAAACGCCAAATCGCGCAAAAAAGCGCGTTTGCCCGCAAAAGTCGGTTTTGCTCAGGAATATTCTGCAACATTCTGCAAATGTGCACTTAGCCTAAGCTAGCCGTCTTAGGTCTACTCTGTCATTTTGCTTGATAGGATTCTTGTATTGTTTTCTGTTTTCCCTCTACAAATTCTGTAGAGGGTCCACTTTCACCAGTCCTAGACTTGTAGGATCCCTCGCAATAAAGGACTTCGTTCAGACTGGTTGGGTCTGGTCGCAGGATCAGGTTCCCCGTTACATTATAGGGATCCAGCTCAGTCCTATTGTAGGGACAGAATTCCCACCTTTCCTAAGTGCTTGTAGCAGATCATAACAGTAAGGCTAAGTGCACACGATCAGGAATAATTGCGTTTTTTTCGCGGTTTTTCCGCTATTTTCCGCGGTTAAACCGCGAACAAAACGCAAGCATTAAGCATTCTATACGTTTTAATTGATTCCGCATGTTTTGTACACATGTTGCGTTTTTTTCCGCGAAAAAAACGCTTAGCGGAAAAAAAAGCAACATGTTCATTAATTTAGCGTAACCGCGGTGATTCCGCCGCCATAGGAATGCATTGAACCGCTTACTTTCCGCATGTGGCTATGCCCACTATGCGCAATGTAAGCGGTTCATGTGCGGATGGTACCCAGGGTCTGGAGCAGAGGAGACTCTCCTCCAGGCCCTGGGTACCATATCCCTGGTAAAACAATAATTAAAATAAAAAATAATGATATTCTCACCTTCCGGCGGCCCCCGCAGTCTTCCCGCAGCCTTCCCGCCTTCAGCGACGCTCCCGGCAACTTCCGGTCCCAAGAGTCCTTTGCGAGAATCACCCAGATGGCATAGCGGTCTCGCGAGATGCACGTCATCGGTGTGATTTGTCGCAATGCATCCTTGGGACCGGAGTTGCCGGGAGCGTCGCTGAGAGGCGGGAAGGCTGCGGGGGACGCCGGAAGGTGAGAATATCATTATTTATTATTTTTTTTATTATTTTTACATTAGATCTTTTTACTATTGATGCGGCATAGGCGGCATCAATAGTAAAAAGTTGGTCACACGTGTCAAACATTATGTTTGACTCGTGTGACCAACCTGTCAATCAGTTTTCCAAGCGATGCTACAGATCGCTAGGAAAACGCTAGCATTCTGCAAGCTAATTACGCTTGCAAAACGCTATTATTCTGGCGGGAATCAGCATAAAAAAAACGTGCGTATTTCCTGCGGGAGAAGTGCGGGATTGCCGCGGAAATTTCCGCGGCAATTCCGCAACGTGTGAACTTAGCCTAAGTCCAGCCCAAAGAAAAAAAAAAAATCTCTAAGGAAAGATTTTCAGTTTCTATTATGGTGTCGGTTCAGGATTTGGCTGAACACCTGCAGCGACTCTCTCTGGAGGTGGCTGAAATCCAGCAACATGTGAGTAGTTGTTCTGGAGCTGATTTCGTGGAGCCAAAGGTACGTTTGCCTGATTTATTTTTTGGTGAACAACAAGATTTTTTTTCTTTTAAAAATGCTTGCTTGTTGTATTTCCGTTTGAGACCCAGATCCTCTGGTGATGAATCACAGCGCATAGGGTTTATAATGTCACTTTTGCGCAAAGAACCTCAGGACTGGGCCTTTTCTCTGCAGCCTAGTGATCCATGCTTTAGATCAGTGGATAGTTTTTTTTCTGCTTTGGGGTTATTGTATGACGATCCGGATCGTGTTTCATCAGCTGAGACAGAATTGAGACGTTTGAGACAGGGATCAGGTAATGTGGAAAAATATTGTACTCACTTCCGAAGGTGGTCCGCTCAGGTGGGCTGGAACGATTCAGCTTTGAAAAGTTTATTTCTTGCAGGGTTAAGTGAAAGGGTTAAAGATTTGCTGATTGCTTATCCCATACCTGGTAACTTGCAAGAGGCTATGCAATTAGCCATACGGGTGGATAGGAGACTGCGTGCAAGGGTTAATGAGAGTAAATCTGCCTTGTCAGCTCCAAGTTTGGAGAAGGAATGTACTGACATTGGAGAGCCGATGGAAATTGGAGCAATGGCACCTCACTCTCGAGAAAAAGAACGCAGATTTGCTCAAGGTTTGTGTTTCTACTGTGGTAAATCTGAGCATTTCATTAAGAACTGTGCGCTTCGAATGAATAAAGAGAGAAAAAAAAAAATGAGGTCAGTTTTGCCCGCATAGCTTGTTTAAACAATAAAGGTGTCTTTCTTTCTGCTACCACTGCTGTTGAGGAGGAATTAATGGAGTTTCGGGTATTTGTGGATTGTGGTTCAACTCTCAATGTGATTGATGGGAAATTTTTGGAAAAACTAAAATTAAAACCCAAACTTCTTCTTCTCCTATTAATGTGGTGTCTGTGGATGGTTCTCACTTGAAAAATGTTACTCACCATATCTGTGAATTTCCTCTTACTATTAATGGTGTTCATCAAGAGAATTTGGATTTGGTAGTTTTGAATAATTTACCTTCTCCGGTGATTTTGGGGTTACCCTGGTTAAAATTGCACAATCTGGTACTGGATTGGTCTACCAATGAAATTAAGTCCTGGAGTCCTAAGTGTTATGACAAGTGTTGTAATGGGCGTATTGCTGCTGTAGTTAAGGGGGAGTTACCTGTACCTATTCAGGATTTTTGGAAAGTTTTTTCTGATAAGGAATCGCAGGTATTGCCTCCTCATAGAGATTATGATTGTGCGATTGAATTTGTCTCTGGAGCGACTCTTCCTAAAAGTCGTTTATTTAATTTGACTATTCCTGAGAGAAAGGCTTTGGAGGAATACATACAGACAAGCTTGGCCGCCGGTCACATTAGGCCTTCCAAATCTCCTGTGGCGGTTGGATTTTTTTTTGTTAAAAAAAAGGACGGCGGTTTACGGCCTTGTCTAGACTTTCGTGAAATTAATAAGATTACTGTACGCAATCATTACCCACTGCCATTGATTCCTGATTTGTTTAATCAGTTAGTGGGGGCCAAGTGGTTCTCGAAAATTGATCTTCGAGGGGCATACAATTTGTTGCACTTGAAGGAGGGGGATGAATGGAAGACTGCGTTTAACACTCCACTGGGTCATTTTGAGAATCTGGTCATGCCCTTTGGACTTTCCAGTGCTCCGGCATTTTTTCAGAATCTTATTAATGACATCCTTAGACCTTTGATCGGCAGAAGTGTGGTTGTGTATTTGGATGACATTTTGATTTATTCACCGGATTTGGAGTCTCATTGGAGGAGTGTGCGTGAAGTATTACAGTTATTGAGTGATAATTCACTTTTTGCCAAACTAGAAAAATGTGAGTTCGCTGTACAGAGACTTAGTTTTTTGGGCTACATTGTCTCCAGTGAAGGTTTTGAGATGGATCCGGTGAAAGTGCAAGCTGTGCAGGATTGGCCTAGACCTATTGGTGTGAAATCAATACAGAGGTTTTTGGGGTTCGCCAATTATTATAGAAAATTCATAAAAAATTTTTCTGTGATTGCCAAACCTCTGACCGATCTCACCAGGAAAGGTGCTGATGCGGTTCAGTGGACTACTGAGGCCATTGAGGCTTTTGTGTTGCTAAAGGAGAGGTTCAGCTCTGCTCCCATCCTTACGCAGCCTGATGTGACTAAACCATTTTTGGTTGAGGTTGATGCTTCTTCTGTGGGGGTCGGCGCGGTGTTGTCTCAGGCAAAGACGGATGGAGTACATCCCTGTGCTTTTTTTTCAAAGAAATTTTCTGAGTCTGAACTAAATTATGATATCGGTAATCGGGAATTGTTGGCAATTAAACTCGCATTTGAACACTGGCGTCATTTTTTGGAGGGAGCGGAATTTCCCGTTCAAGTCTTCACCGATCATAAAAATCTGATCTACCTTGATGCTGCCAAACGCTTGAATGCCCGTCAGGCTAGGTGGGCACTGTTTTTCTCACGGTTTAATTTTACCGTTACTTACATCCCAGGTACTAAAAATGTTAAAGCTGATGCTTTGTCTCGCAGCTTTTCTCCTATGGTGGGTACTGAGGAGGAGGAGGAAAACATCTTGCAAGAGGGGGTTGTTATTGCTGTTTTGGACTCCGTGTTGGAAGATGAGATTCTTAAAGCACAGGAGAATGCCCCATCTAACACGCCGCATGGGAGGTTGTTTGTGCCTGGTACTCTGAGGAGAGATTTGTTTGATGAATGTCATGACTCTCGGTTGGCAGGTCATCCTGGAATCTCTGAGACCAAGAGACTTGTGGGTCGCAGTTTTTGGTGGCCAGGATGGCAGAAGGAAGTCATTAAGTGGGTGCGTCAATGCACGGTGTGTGCTAGATCTAAGTCTTCTCATACTCCTGCTGCGGGGTTGCTTTGTCCTCTGGAGGTCCCTAGTGCACCTTGGACACATTTGGCTATGGACTTTATTACTGACCTTCCCCCCTCTGAGGGTTTCACTGTCATCTGGGTGGTCGTGGACCGTTTTAGCAAGATGTGTCACTTGGTTCCTTTCATCAAATTGCCCTGCGCTAAGACTCTCGCTAAGGCCTTTGTCAAGGAAATAGTCAGACTACATGGTGTTCCTACTGACATTGTTTCTGATAGGGGACCTCAGTTTGTGGCTCGTTTTTGGCGCGCTTTTTGTGACAGGTTGGGAGTTCATTTGTCGTTTTCATCCGGATATCATCCTGAGTCTAATGGTCAGACAGAAAGGAAAAACCAGGATGTTGAGCAGTTCTTGCGTTGTTTTGTGACTGATAATCAAGAGGGGTGGTCTGAGTTTCTGCCACTTGCTGAGTTTGCTCTTAACAATCATACATCCGCTTCTGCTGGTTGTTCGCCTTTTTTGTTGTTGTACTGGGAGACATCCGTCTTTTGGGTCATTTTCCAAGTTGGGATCGGCTGTACCTGAAGAGGAGAATTTTTCTGGTGTTTTGGAGAGAGTTTGGACTGATGTACGTGGTAATCTTCAGGAGGCTAACAAAAGATCCAAAGTGTATTTTGATAGAAAACGACAAGAGGTTTTGTTTGCTATTGGTGACATGGTTTGGTTGTCCTCTAAGAATCTGCGCTTGAGGATTCCGTCTAAGAAATTGGGTCCCAAGTTTGTAGGGCCCTTTAAGGTGCTTCAGGTTATTAACCAATCTGCTGTTAAGTTGGAGCTTCCTACCTCCTGGAAGATTAATCCGGTGTTTCATGTTTCTCTCTTGAAAAAAGCTGAGGTCTCAGATGGAGATGTCTCGGCCACTGTTCCCCTGGTGGTGGAGGACGGGCAATATGAGATTTCCCGCATCCTAAATTCTAGACGGTATAGAGGGAGTTTGCAGTACCTCGTCGCTTGGAAGGGTTATGGACCCGAGGATAACTCATGGGTGAGGGCGGATGATGTTTCTGCGTCTAGACTTGTCAGAGCTGTTATGTTTTGGTAGCTGAGGAGAGCAGGCAAAAAGGCAATACACCAGAGCAGTTGGAATCTATGAGATTGCAGTACCCTGACTAACCACCACAACTAGAGGCAGCCGTGGAGCGTTCCTACGTTGGTCCTAGACGCCTCGTCACAGCCTGAGAATAACTACACTAAGATGAAATGAAAGCTGCCGAGCAGAACCAAAGATAATAGAAGCCCAAACAGTAAGCGGTTAGACAAGAGGAATACAGACACAGAAGAATAGTATGAGAAAGTGGGCCAAACTATCTAAGAAAAGATAGAAGGGTACTTACTGAATCAGAAACCGAAAACACCACTCTACTAATTCAATCACCTGAATCACACGCCTCTACCACAAGTTCTCTGGTTAACAAAATCAAAACAGCAGCACTGAAAACTGAAAAAGCAAAAGAACAAACTCAGTGGCTGAACTAAACTGAGAGGCAGAAGCCCCGGAGGGGACCCTGAAGGCCCCCAAAGAAGTGCAGGACAAAATGCAAAAATATAGCAAAAACACAAAAGAAGCAAAAGTCTTATCTGTAAGCAGGAGATGCAGACACGACACAGCAGGCCACAAGGGAAACTGGAATGAAGGATTCAGACCAGAACAATTGATCACCGGCAACCCTGATGGGAAAATGACTCCCTTATATAAGACCAGTCAGTAACACCTGATTCCCAGTCCTCACAATCTTCACTAGCACCGCTTGTAACCACCAGAGGGAGCCTCTGCTCAGAACTCATCTCAAACCCATTCACAACAGTACCCCCCCCTTGAGGAGGGGTCACCGAACCCTCATTTGAGCAACCAGGTCGGTCAGGATGAGTTCTATGATACGCACGGATAAGTCTCCTAGCATGGATGTCCGAAGCAAACACCCAAGAATTGTCCTCCTGACCATAACCTCTCCATTTAACCAAATACTGGAGTTTCCGTCTAGAAAAACGAGAATCCAATATTTTCTCAACCACATACTCCAGATTGCCCTCAACCAAAACAGGGTCAGGAGGCACAGCAGCAGGAACCACTGGCTCAACAAACCTCTTCAACAAGGACTTGTGGAACACGTTATGGATCTTAAATGTCCCTGGAAGAAGCAAACGAAAAGAAACAGGATTAATAATCTCCATGATCTTATAAGGTCCAATGAACCTAGGCTTAAATTTAGGAGATGCTACTCTCATAGGAATATTCTTTGAGGACAACCAGACCAAGTCCCCCACTTAAACCGAGGACCATCAGTCCTATGCCGGTTAGCAAACCGCTGGGCCTTCTCCTGAGAGAGGGACAACCTCTCCACTACCTGGTCCCAAATCTGTTGCACACGCTCCACAACAGAGTCAACACCTGGACAGACAGAAGCCTCCATCTGTCCCGAAGAAAATCGAGGGTGAAACCCAGAATTACAGAAAAACGGAGACATCAAAGTGGCAGAGCTAGCCCTATTATTAAGAGCAAACTCAGCCAAAGGCAAAAAAGAGACCCAGTCATCCTGATCAGCAGACACAAAGCATCTTAGATAAGTCTCCAATGTCTGGTTTGTTCTCTCAGTTTGACCATTGGTCTGAGGATGAAATGCCGAGGAGAAAGACAATTGAACACCCAGTTTAGAACAAAAAGTCCTCCAAAATCTGGAAACAAACTGGACTCCTCTGTCAGACACAATGTTCTCAGGAATGCCGTGTAAACGAACCACGTGCTGAAGGAACAACGGCACCAATTCAGAGGAGGAAGGCAACTTAGGTAATGGCACAAGATGTATCATTTTGGAAAACCTATCACAAATTACCCAGATGGTGGTCATTCTCTGAGAAACAGGAAGATCGGAAATGAAATCCATAGAGATATGGGTCCATGGTCTCTTGGGCACAGGCAATGGCATCAACAAACCACTAGAGCGAGAGCAAGGCTTGGAGCGAGAGCAAGTCCCGCAGGACTGCACAAATTCCCTGACATCACGAGACAAGGTAGGCCACCAAAAGGACCGACTAACCAAGTCTCTGGTACCAAAAATTCCGGGATGCCCAGCCAATGCGGAACAATGAATCTCAGACATCACACTCTTTTTCCATTGGTCCGGGACAAACAACTTTCCAATAGGACAGCGCCCGGGCCTATCCTCCTGACACCCCTCCAGAGCAAGTCTCAAATTGGGCGAGATGGCGGAAAGAACTACACCCTCTTTCAAAATAACAGAAGGATCGGATAACTCAGGAGAGTCCGCAAGGAAACTCCTCGAGAGGGCATCCGCCTTAACATTCTTAGTGCCAGGAAGAAAGGAAACCACAAAATTAAAACGTGTGAAAAACAAGGCCCACCTGGCCTGTCTAGGATTGAGTCGCTTGGCAGATTCCAGATAGACCAGATTCTTATGGTCCGTAAGGACCACCACCTGATGTTTGGCTCCCTCCAGCCAATGTCTCCACTCTTCAAAAGCCCACTTCATGGCCAATAACTCCCGATTACCCACGTCATAATTACGTTCAGTAGGAGAAAATTTTCGAGAGAAAAAGGCACAAGGGTTACTTTTAGAGGTCTCTGGATCTTTTTGGGACAAAACGGCACCTGCCCCAATTTCAGAGGCATCAACCTCCACCTGAAATGGCAGAGAAACATCAGGCTGTCGTGGAACAGCAGCAGAAGTGAATCTCTGCTTAAGTTCCTGAAATGCAGAGACTGCCTCAGGAGGCCAATTCACCACATCAGAACCCTTTCTGGTCAAATCAGTTAATGGTTTAACAATAACCGAGAAATTACCAATAAATTTACGATAAAAATTGGCAAAACCCAAAAATCTCTGAAGAGCCTTTAATGAAGTAGGTTGGACCCAATCACAGATGGCCTGAACCTTGACCGGGTCCATTTCAATAACAGATGGGGACAAAATGAATCCCAGAAATGAGATCCTCTGTACGCCAAAAAGACACTTTGATCCCTTCACATACAGAGCATTCTCTCTCAAAATCTGGAATACAGTTCGAACATGTTTCACATGAGAGTCCCAGTCATTAGAAAAAATCAAGATATCATCCAAATAAACAATCAGAAATTTATCCACAAAATCCCTGAAAATGTCATTCATGAAGGACTGGAAGACGGAAGGAGCATTAGTGAGCCCAAAGGGCATCACTAGGTACTCAAAATGCCCTTCAGGGGTATTGAATGCCGTCTTCCATTCATCCCCGTGCTTAATGCGAATAAGGTTATACGCCCCCCTGAGGTCAAGCTTGGTAAACCAAGTAGCGTTTTTCACCCTGGAAAACAGGTCAGAAATCAAGGGTAACGGGTATTGATATTTCACAGTAATATTGTTCAAGAGACGATAATCAATACACGGCCTTAATGAACCATCTTTTTTGGCCACAAAGAAAAAACCGGCACCTAAGGGTGAAGAGGATGGTCTGATATGACCCTTCTCCAATGATTCCTTGATATAAGACCGCATAGCGTCATGTTCAGGTACAGACAAGTTAAAAAGGCGACCTTTAGGGAATTTACTACCCGACACTAATTCAATAGCGCAGTCATAGCTCCTATGGGGAGGCAAGGATGCAGATTTACTTTCGCTAAACACATCAGAAAAATCAAACAAAAAGTCAGGAACATCCTGAGCCTGGGGAAGGCAGAAAAAACAGGAGTGTTGGTATTAACACATTGGCAGCCCCAACTGGTTACAGACACAGATTTCCAATCCAAAACAGGATTATGAGACTGTAACCAAGGGAAACCCAGCACGATAATGTCATGCAGATTATATAGAACCAAAAATTTGCAGCACTCCTGGTGATCAGGTTCAACCCTCATTATCACCTGAGTAGAAAACTGGGGTTTATTCTCAGCCAAAGGGGTAGAATCGATCCCCAGTAGGGGAATAGACTTCTGTAGGGGTATCAAGGGAAACCCACAACGTTTAGCAAAATCATAATCCATCAGGTTAATAGCTGCTCCAGAATCAACGAAAGCCTGAGCAGAAAATGAGGACAGAGAGCATATCAGAGTGACAGTTAATAAAAACTTAGTCTGAACACTACCCAAGACAACTGAGCGTGCAAAACGTCTTCCCCGCTTAGGGCAGACTGAAATAGCATGAGAGGCATCACCACAGTAGAAACATAACCCATTGCGCTTTCGAAACTCATGACGCTGTGCCCCAGACACCACTCTATCACACTGCATGGGTTCAGAAGCTGGTTCACAAGGCAACACCATTCCACGCATACTTCTCCGCTCACGCAAACATCTGTCAATTTGAATCGCTAATGACATAGAATAATTGAGACCAGAGGGGACAGGGAATCCCACCATAACATCCTTTACATTATCTGACAGACCCTTCCGGAAAAGGGCCGCCAAAGCGTCGTCATTCCATTTGGTCAGGACTGCCCACCTGCGGAATCTCTGACAGTATAACTCAGCGTCCTCAAGCCCCTGACTTAATGCCAACAAAGTTTTTTCAGCCTGATCAGTGACATTAGGCTCATCGTACAATAACCCCAAAGCATGAAAAAACGCATCAACATCACTCAAAACAGGATCCCCAGGTGTCAGGGAAAAAGCCCAATCCTGAGGGTCGCCGCGCAGGAGAGAGATGACAATTTGAACCTGCTGCGCTGCGTTCCCTGAGGACTTAGATTTTAAGGCAAAAAACAATTTACAGTTATTTTTGAAATTCAGAAACTTAGCTCGATCCCCTAAAAACAAATCTGGCATGGGAATCCTAGGTTCCACAACAGGCAACCTAGCAAGATAGGTTGCAATACTCCGAACTTCAGTGGCAAGCTGATCCACACGGCCAGACAACTGTGCAAACTCCATTGAGAGGAAAAAAAAAAAAAATCCTCCTCAGCACCCAGAGATACAGAGGGAAAAAAAAAAATGCAACAAACAGAAAAAAAAAAATCTCTGACAACTCTGACAACTTTTTTCTTTCACAATATTTTTCCCTTCTGTGAGTACAATATAATTTTCAGTTTAGGCCGGTGATACTGTTATGTTTCGGTAGCTGAGGAGAGCAGGCAAAAAGGCAATACACCAGAGCAGTTGGAATCTATGAGATTGCAGTACCCTGACTAACCACCACAACTAGAGGCAGCCGTGGAGCGTTCCTACGTTGGTCCTAGACGCCTCGTCACAGCCTGAGAAACTAACTACACCTAAAGATAGAAATAGGAAAGCTATCTGCCCCGGAGCAGAACCCCAAAGATAATAGAAAGCCCCCAAACATGTAATGGCGGTTAGACAAGAGGAAATACAGACACAGAAAGAAAATAGTATGAGCAAACGCTGGGGCCCAAACTATCTAAATAGAAAAGGATAGGAAGGGTACTTACTGCAATCCCAGAAAACCCTGAAAAGCACCAACTCTACTAATTTCAAAATCACCTGAGATCACACGACCTCTACCACCTAAATTAGTTCTCTGGTGTAACAAAATCAAAACAGCAGCCACTGAAAAAACTGAAAAAAGCAAAAGAACAAAACTCAGTGGCTGAACTAAACTGAGAGGGCAGAAGCCCCCGGAGGGGACCCTGAAGGCCCCCAAAGAAGTGCAGGACAAAATGCAAAAATATAGCAAAAACACAAAAGAAGCAAAAGTCTTATCTGTAAGCAGGAGATGCAGACACGACACAGCAGGCCACAAGGGAAACTGGAATGAAGGATTCAGACCAGAACAATTGATCACCGGCAATCCTGATGGGAAAATGACTCCCTTATATAAGACCAGTCAGTAACACCTGATTCCCAGTCCTCACAATCTTCACTAGCACCGCTTGTAACCACCAGAGGGAGCCTCTGCTCAGAACTCATCTCAAACCCATTCACAACACAGAGCGTTTCACAAGAGGTTTCCGGATAAGCCTAAGTCCTAGGGGATCCGGAGGATCCTCTTAGAAGGGAGGGTACTGTTAGAACCCTCTTGTTATATTTTGTTTCAGTTTGCTGGTCACATGAACTTTTTTCCCTATTTAGTCTGGCTCCGCCCTTCTGGCTTTGCTGGACTTCATTGTATTATCTACTCTTAAGCTAGCCAGGTGCTTAGGTGCCTTACTCTGTCAGTTTTGCTTGATCTTAGGATCTCTTAGTATTTGTTTTCTGTTTTATATTCCCTGCTATACTTTCTGTTAGGAGGTGTTCACCTTTTCACCCAGTCCCTAGATGTTGTAGGGATTCCTCCCTCGCAACTATAGGTCTTCGTTCAGACTAGCTGAGGACTTTAGCGGGTCTGGTCGCAGGATCAGGTTCCCCGTTACATCGTAGGGATCCAGCTCAGTCCTGTTGTAGGGACAGAATTCCCACCTTTCCTTAGTGCTTGTAGCAGATCATAACACCTGTCTTATAGTAATCTGATGCTCCAGTGCTGAGAAATCCAGCTTTGAAGCCGCATGCAAATTACCCTGAAAGAGCACGGGGGGCTTTGCTGAGTACATTGACACGCCGCTAATACACTTCCAGGCTAATTTTTGTTTGGCTTTATGGTATGATAATGAATAAAGAGAGTTATTAAATTATTTATATAGTGTAAAGGTGTTGTCCTAGATTATAACATCATCCAGTCAATTAGCCCAATGAACGCCCAGGAGCGCACCTCTACATTACCTATAAGTGACTGTGCCTGGTACTGCAGCCCGTCCCTTCCACTAGTCTATCAATGATATAGTCCTGGAGAAATGATTCATCACTGTATAATGAAAATGTATTAAATTTTCTGATGTACTTAGGTCCCAATTTATAATTTGTGGCGTTTTTAAGTCACTTTTCCTTTTGGTCTTTTGGTGTTTGTTGATTTTTTTTTTTGCGCCTAATTATTAAAAATGGCACACATGGTTAATCAATTTTGCACAAAAAAACAAACGGAAAATTTTTATTTCAGAAAACAATACACGTTCTGCTAAAATGTTGTAAAATCTGTTTCTTCACTTTAGAAAGGGTTACAGTTGATGAATCAGCCAAAAAACACCAGGAAACCCCTAAACATCTCCAACAATGACGAACATAAAAAAAACAAGCAAACACATATAAAATAGACTAGACTAAAATGAAAAAAAAAAGCAAAACACACCAAAAACTAGACACTAAAGGCCCAAACGTAATAAAGAATTGGGCCCTCTGTGTTTAATTTTTATACCGTTTTTTATTTTGGTGTTTGCTGTCACTGAATGGAGAGACGTTCATCCTCACATCCAGTAGCTGAAAATGTCTAATTTTTGCCCCGCTGTGAGCTGAGAAATGGACACAATGCTCAATAAGATCTGCACAAGTTCTCCTCTGCTGGGATAGATTGATATACAGCTCTGGTAAAAATTAAGAGACCACTGCACAGTTTTATAAAAATCAGCTTCTCTACATGTCTGACAGCCATTCCATTCCAGTGTCAGTTGAATTCCAACCGTAGTACACTACATTCTACTTAATGTGCTTCTGATTAGGTGATCACCTGAACCAAATCTTATTTAACGATGGAAAGTATAAAAAACTCTGCTGTGGTGTTCACAATCCTCTTGCAATAAGACAAGCTGGATGGCAAAACAAGTGCTAGTAATATCCCAAAAGTAATAGGAATGGAAAAATAACTTTTAACCATGCTAAAGGAGTTGTAAAGAAAAGTCTTAAGTGAGGAAAATAAGGGCTCAATTCTGGCTTTACTAGCAGAGGGATACAGTGAGCATCATATTACCTTCATCTTTAAAATTTCTAAGACGGCAGTCCATTACAACAAGGTCAAGCAGCAGAAATTTAGGACAACAAAGTTACAGACCAGCAGAAGGCGAAAACGACTCTCCACTGACCGTGATGACGTCATCTTATTCGAATGTCACTCAGCAACCACAGGATGACATCAACTGACCTACAAAAGGAATGGCAAATGGCAGCTGGGTGAAGTGCACGGCAAGAACAGTTCGTAGCAGCCTCCTAGAGGCAGGGCTCAAGTCATGTAAAGCTAGAAAAAAAGCCTTTCAATGAGAAGCAAAGGAGAGCCAGGCTGAAGTTTGGCAAAGACCATAAGGATTGGACCATAGAGGACTGGAGTAAGGTAATCTTCTCTGATGAGTCTAATTTTCAGCTTTGCCCAACACCTGGTCGTCTAATGGTTAGACGGTGACCTGGAGAGGCGTACAAGCCACAGTGTCTTGCATCCACTGTGAAATTTGGTAGAGGATCTGTGATGATCTAGGGATGCTTCAGCAAGGCTGGAATTGAGCAGGTTAATCTTTGCGAAGGACGTATGAATCAAGCTGCATACAAGGTTATCCTGTAAAAACAGTTGATTCCTTCTGCTCAGGCAATGTTTCCCAACTCTGAGAACTGGTTTTTCCAGCAGGACAATGCGCCATGGCACACAGCTAGGTAAATCAATGTGTGAATGAAAGACCACCATATCAAATTCCTGTCATGGCCAGCCCAATCTCCAGACCTGAACCCCATTGAAAACCTCTGGAATGTAATCAAGAGGAAGATGGATAGTCACAAGCCATCAAGAAGAACTGCTTAAATTTTTGTACCAGGAGTGGCATAAGGTCCCCCACAAGCAGTGTGAAAGACTGGTGGAAAGCATGCCAAGACGCATGAAAGTGGATCGCCCGCCAGGGCAGTGGGGTACTCTGTACCGGGCCGCTTCTTAAAGGGGAAGTGTCACAGCGGCAGTGACCCGGTCCGTGGCCCTGGGCGTCCAATAAAGGGGGTATATTTACAAGGGATTATAGAGTTTGTAATAAGGAGTTTGTGATGCCACCTGTGGTTTCTGGTCAGAGGTGACCAGCGCTACAGTGCAGATTCTCTGGGACTGATGGTGTGATGCAGCAGAGTTGGTATAGCTCTCCACAGGCAGAGCTATGTCCCAAGGCAGATATAATATAAGGTGGATGGTAAAGATGTAGTATTTGGCAAGGGATGTAGCAGTGTTGAGTTGGTGTTGCAGGAAGAACTTGAGGGACACAGTCAGATGCAGTTTCCAAAGCTTTACTCACAGTTCTGCAGGCAAAGTGTCCAGGGCTCAGGTTACAGATGGTGCTGGAGTCGGTCAGCCTGAAAGCAATTTGGAATCTCCTCATTCAGGTAGGATGTGAGGCCTCCTTTCTAGCGCTATTCTCTAGGTACTTGCTGCTGTAAACTCTGTTCAAGTTCCTCTCTCTCTCTGTTACTTATGTAGCACTCCACTCTCATGACAGGCAGCTGTAGCCTGCTTCAGGGATCGCTCCTCTCTGGAGTCTCCGGCTCATATGTGCTGCTGCTGTGTAGTTGAGTTTCAGTTTGGGACAGAGAACCTGCTGTCTTCTGTCCTTCGGATTCTGCTGCTGGGGCTTTAGTTTACCCACTCAGCCTCGGACTCCGGGGTCCGGTTTCTGGCGCTCAGACCTGGGGGTGAGCTCTGCTATAGCTCCTGTCCCCCAGCTTGTCCCCACACGTCCTTCCTCAACTTTCCTCAGCCACTAACCCACTAACTCCTCCCCCAGCCAGAATATTCCAGAGACACTCCCTGAAATCAGGTGCTAGAGCTCCCCCTTCTGGTCTGGAGTAGGATAGGTGTTGTATGCTGTGTGTTACCTGTTAAAGGGATCCTTCCTTGCTTTCAGGCATGACATCACTCCCCCCTGGAGGGAGGCAAGGTCACTGTGGCAACCGAACTCCTGGGGTGCCACAAAAGCTGTGATTAAAAATCATGTTTATGCACAAAATATTGATTTCTGAACTCTTCCTGAGTTAAAACATTAGAATTGTTGTTTCTAAATGATTATGAACTTGTTTTCTTAGCATTATTTGAGGTCTGAAAGCACTGCATTTTTTTGTTATTTTGACCATTTCTCATTTTCTGAAAAAAATACAAAATTTATTGTTTGGAAATTCGGAGACATGTTGTCAGTAGTTTATAGAGTAAAAGAGCAAATTACATTTTGCTCAAAAATATACCTATAAAGAGAAAAATCAGACAAACTGAAAATTTTGCAGTGGTCTCTTATTTTTTGCCAGAGCTGTTTATTGATGGTAAAATGTATCAGCTTTTCAGTGCAAAGTTCATCGTCTGGAGTCTGGATACAATTATATCCAGATCTCAGCTCTGCGCATGACTAGATATGGGTGGGATTCAGCCTCGGGGGGTTCTCATTCACTGACAATATTCCTGAAACAAAAGTTGTATTAGGGAGTCGTACAATTCTTCATTTTACAGTGACTGAGGTTTTTTTTTACACGAGACTGTAAAATCCAGAAAACACTTTGCATAACAGCAAGTGCAGATAAACCATAAATTACCAATTTAATAGGGGTCATTAATGTTTTTGTTTTGAATCTCATGAATCTGTGTTTATCCCTACAGTTCCTGGAGCTGCTCCCATGCTGGCCCTGAGTAGCCATGATCCAGAGGATCTCCATGTCAAGTGGCTTCCCCTACTGCTCGAGATGCGCAATGGCCAAATCACAAAGTATCGCATTGAATATTGCACCCAGAGAGACGGTATGTACCTAACTCATATGTGTTCATAAGTGATTGTTAAATTATATGAACCTGAGTGATAATGAAATTTAATGACTCCGCTGCCTCTTATGAGTGTCGTGCCAGAAACGCCAGTAAAGGACTGAAAAAGCATTTTTGGCGTACAAAAAGCACTAGATTTGATTAATTTCACAGGCAGGAGTTGCCGCACCCTGCCCTGTTCCTTCCCATCTCCTATTTGCTGCCCCTGTTCCTTCCCATCTCCTATTTAAGTGGAGCTGATTCAAACTGCCGGGAAAAACACTTCACGGCAGTTTTTGCTCAACGCTTTGCAAAAAATTTGCATCTTTTTAAAAGCTTTTACGCTACTTTCTGGCGTAAAAGTGTTGAGAAATCTGCCTCTTTATGTTTGGTCAAGTTAAAAAAAACAATAGGAATGGTTTTGCCATAGCCATAGCCTTATAGATTGATCAAAAGCATTAAGATAAGTCTGTCAGCACAAAATGACTGTTCAAACCAAGCCCAGGCACCATTCTGTGTACCTTCCCACCTACTTATTTCCCATATAGCTCTTCCTTTCTCTGGCTCCTGCAAAGTTCCTGATAATCAAGGAAGAAGGCAGAGATAGATGAGAAAAGAAAAGTATACTGAACTGCTTGGGCCACTCCTGGGGTGCCACGAGCCCATGTGCTTGGTTTGAACAGTGATTTTGTGTTGAGAGACTCCATTTAAAGAGTTTTAAAATAATAAAAGAGGTACGGTAGGTAATGCTTCTCCACAATATAATCTCAGTCTATACAATAATATCTGGCTTTATGCCATTTTTTTCGTCCTAAAAAAACCTTTACATCTTGTTGCACCCTGTTTTAGGTGCAACTTTCTGCTCTTTTTTTTAAAGAGTGGGTGGTATCAGGACATCTTATAAGAAAAAAAATAGGTTTATGAATTGCAATATTAAAAAAAAAATGAGTTGCCAACTCATGTCAGTGAGGTGAATGCCCTGTGACGCCAGCTTGGGGTTCACATAATTATTAGGGAAGAGGAGGATTCATTAATTAAGGGGATCTTGGAAGGGTATATGGGAAAATACAACATGGGTTAAAGATATTGATACTGCCAGAAGTCATCTTCAAGCATTGTTATAAATGCCTGTGGTGGAATCTGTGAGGTTTGACCATGATGGTGTCCGCAGCGCCTGACTCAGCAGTTTGTAGAAGCACCCATAACTCTTGGCATTGCTCCGAAGTTTCAATTACTGTAAAATCTCTGACAAAACATCCTATTAATGTGATCTTTTATTTTAATGTGCCAGGTTTCCACTGATGTCCATTCCGAGCTGTAGCGTTTAGGAAATAGGAGGAGGTCCAAGCTCATATGTGGCTGGGTTTGTACATTTCATTGCTTTTCTGACATTTCAGGTGTGGTCAGCATGCTGGAAGTTGGTGGAAATGAGACCCAGATCACGTTATCCTCACTGCAGCCCAATACTGTGTATAAAGTCCGGATCTCTGCCGCCACCACGGCTGGATATGGAGCGCCCTCAAACTGGGTGCTGCACCGCACTTTGGACAGAGTGAATCAGACATACGGTGCGTAACTTTATGGCATGAAGAACTGATTTTTATTGTACCTTAGATGTTTGTGTCCATTTATTGTGCTTTGTATGGGATCATCGGCCTCTTTCTTACAACTTATTTCTTACTTCACTTCCTCTACAGTGGACCAGGCCCCAATACAGCTGCAAGTCATTGCCCACACAGACTCCCTGCTTGTGAGCTGGCAGCTGCCCCACTCTGATTTCCAAGTCACGGGATACCGGCTGTATTACCGCATGGTGTGCCCTTTACTGAATCATAGCATCTCCTGCCCGCGACAAGGACAGGATGACTGGGACGTGGGGCCCATTAAACTGAAGAAGAAAAGGAAACAATATGACTTAACCCATTTAAGTAAGTTCCCTGCCGCAGATCAGTGGGCAGTATCTTATGCTGCTTCTAGATTGGCCGCTAATTCCTAGAAACACTTATTCCTGACCCATGCAGTGTAAACAGCCCAACAATAACCCAACGAATGAGCAAAACGCCCTTTCGTCCGATTCGATGATTTTTGGCTTACTTAAAAATCATTATTCTTGGCAGCACATAGTCTTGTGTAAACAGGTTATGTGCTGCCGAGAACAAAGATATTCTCTGTGCACAGGAAGATCATATTCGCAATCGTTCTGTGCATGTAGAAGTGTGGTCGGCCGTCTAAACAGGCCATTAAATGACTACCTATTATCTTCAGTGTAGCTGATTGGCAGTCATTTAATGTCCACGGTTGACGTGTAAATTCAGAATAATAAATTCAGTAATCTAGAATTTACCATCATGTTTCCTACTGTCTGGTAATCTAGAATGTACCATCATGTTTCCTGCACTCTGGTAATCTAGAATTTACCATCATGTTTCCTACTGTCTGGTAATCTAGAATGTACCATCATGTTTCCTACTGTCTGGTAATCTAGAATTTACCATCATGTTTCCTACTGTTTGGTAATCTAGAATTTACCATCATGTTTCTTACTGTCTGGTAATCTAGAAGTTACCATCATGTTTCCTGCTCTCTGTTAATCTAGAATTTACCATCATGTTTCCTGCTCTCTGGTAATCTAGAATTTACTATCACATTTCCTACTGTCTGCTAATCTAGAATTTACCATCATGTTTCCTACTGTCTGGTAATCTGGAATTTACCATCATGTTTCCTACTCTCTGGTAATCTAGAATTTACCATAATGTTTCCTACTGTCTGGTAATCTGGAATTTACCATCATGTTTCCTGCTCTCTGGTAATCTAGAATTTACCATCATGTTTCCTGCTCTCTGGTAATCTAGAATGCTACATGCTCATACACTGTATGCACCAAGGTTCACCTTTGATAAATGGTTTCTCCTACTATAGTAAGTGATGTCGCTAATATATAGCATCGATCACCGGAGGTCCTATTTCTGGTTCCCTCACGGTGGACCCCTACACAACAATGCTCTTTGTCCCGTTAGGAAAGTATCTAAAAGTCCAGCCCTTCCACTGTGGGTCTTGAGCATGGTTGTGCTGGAGAAAAGCTGAAGGCATCTCAGTCTTAATTTTTGGAACAGCATAGGCCCAGAGGTTGCACCCCAACCAGCGATAATGTTATGGTGTATCCCGCACAATGTTTCCTATGTTTTATAAGTATCTTTTGCTCCAATTTTCCTATCAGTACCTGGACAACTATACCAAGTCAAACTGGTGACTTACAATAAGAAGCAGGAGGTTCAGACAGCCATGTGGGAGGGAAGAACCAGACAGATTCTGTCCGCACCACCAGGTAAGGATCGTCAGGCCGATATATCTCTTTTTATGGCTTGAATGAAAAATTAGTGACAGTTTAAAAGAGGGTCTGCTCAAAAAATGAGTTAAATACCTTGTAAAATTTAAAAAAATATTTAGACTTGAGAGTCCTCAGTGGTTGATACCTTTTAATGGCTAACTGAAAAGATGGTAACAAATTGCAAGCTTTCGAGACTACGCAGGTCTCTTCATCAGGCTGAACTAATACAAAATCTGAAGAATCACATATTTATACACAAGAGGACACAGGAATAATGCAATAGGTAAGACATGTGACGTGAAGCAGAACTGTCATTATGGCTGAGGGATGAACATAAATATGACTAGTTCATAGATAAGGAGTGAAAGTTTTATTACCCTCTGATTGGGGTCTGGTATTGTGTTGTGATGACCCTAAAAGATCAGGGAAGCAGATTCCTTAATTGTTGTAGAAAGTCATAAAACTCTGGGATATATTCATCCCAGCACTAAGAGTGTCAAAGGTCATCATAAGTTTATATTCCCAGACTTTTCTATCCTTCTCAGATTTGAAGTTAGATTTTAATACCAGTAATTCCATATCCGTCATGCTATGACCGGGCATACAAAAGTGTTTTGCCACAGGTAAATCCATTCTCCTTTCTCTTATTGTGTGGCGATGAGAATTCATCCTTGTTCTCAGTTTTTGCCCGGTCTCCCCCACATACAGACCCCAGTTGGACATTTAGTACATATAATTAGGTACACCACATTAGATGTGATGCAGCTGAAAGTACCTGGTATCTTGTAGTCCTGATGGGAGTTGGGGATCTTTATCCTGTCCGTGGTCATTATAGATGTACAGGTTTTGCATTTCTTTTGTCTGCAAGGAAAGGTACCTGCAGCTGTTGGGGAGGACAGGGAGCTTCTGACAATGATGCTTCTTAGATTTGGGGGCTGCCTAAAGCATAGTAGTGGGGGGTCTGGAAATATGGATTGTAATCGGGCATCTTTTTGTAGTAAAGGTTGTAGTTTCTGTGCAGCTCCCCTTAGCATCTCCAGACTTGGATTGTAGGTGACCACTAGAGGCACCCGGTTATTTTTTTCTTTATCTTTGTAATGTAGCAGGTGATTCCTTGATATTCTGGTGGCTCTTGTAATTTGGTTTTCAATTGTTCTTGGATGGTAGCCCTGGTTCAAAAAAGTCTTTCTGAGGCGACCAAGGTGTTCATCTCTATCCATGGGGTTGGAACATATACGGTTGTATCAAGCCATCAGATACAACCGTATATGTTCCAACCCCATGGATAGAGATGAACACCTTGGTCGCCTCAGAAAGACTTTTTTGAACCAGGGCTACCATCCAAGAACAATTGAAAACCAAATTACAAGAGCCACCAGAATATCAAGGAATCACCTGCTACATTACAAAGATAAAGAAAAAAATAACCGGGTGCCTCTAGTGGTCACCTACAATCCAAGTCTGGAGATGCTAAGGGGAGCTGCACGGAAACTACAACCTTTACTACAAAAAGATGCCCGATTACAATCCATATTTCCAGACCCCCCACTACTATGCTTTAGGCAGCCCCCAAATCTAAGAAGCATCATTGTCAGAAGCTCCCTGTCCTCCCCAACAGCTGCAGGTACCTTTCCTTGCAGACAAAAGAAATGCAAAACCTGTACATCTATAATGACCACGGACAGGATAAAGATCCCCAACTCCCATCAGGACTACAAGATACCAGGTACTTTCAGCTGCATCACATCTAATGTGGTGTACCTAATTATATGTACTAAATGTCCAACTGGGGGTCTGTATGTGGGGAGACCGGGCAAAAACTGAGAACAAGGATGAATTCTCATCGCCACACAATAAGAGAAAGGAGAATGGATTTACCTGTGGCAAAACACTTTTGTATGCCCGGTCATAGCATGACGGATATGGAATTACTGGTATTAAAATCTAACTTCAAATCTGAGAAGGATAGAAAAGTCTGGGAATATAAACTTATGATGACCTTTGACACTCTTAGTGCTGGGATGAATATATCCCAGAGTTTTATGACTTTCTACAACAATTAAGGAATCTGCTTCCCTGACCTTTTAGGGTCATCACAACACAATACCAGACCCCAATCAGAGGGTAATAAAACTTTCACTCCTTATCTATGAACTAGTCATATTTATGTTCATCCCTCGGCCATAATGACAGTTCTGCTTCACGTCACATGTCTTACCTATTGCATTATTCCTGTGTCCTCTTGTGTATAAATATGTGATTCTTCAGATTTTGTATTAGTTCAGCCTGATGAAGAGACCTGCGTAGTCTCGAAAGCTTGCAATTTGTTACCATTTTTTCAGTTAGCCATTAAAAGGTATCAACCACTGAGGACTCTCAAGTCTAAATATTTTTCTATCTACTGGCTAACACGGTACGAAGATACACATCTTTCCTATTGTAAAATTTAATGAGTTTGCCTGATTTTGTCGCTTTTTTCCATTTTGTGGTGCGTCGCTCCATTGCAGAGATATTCACGTTTGTTGCTTTTTGGAGCGCACTATGTGAAATCTCTGCTTTGGAGTCCAACTGGGCGTTTCTTTTGGGGAGGGCCCACTTTAATCCCTCTCTTCCAGATGCTGTCAATCACAGCTCAGCAGCTTCTTTAGACGCTTCGAGTCTCAGACGCTACTGAATGACAGAGTCTGGGAAGGAGGGTTGAAAGCACAACCAGAGAAGACTGAAGAAAAACCCAGTTGGTCTGCAAACAAAGATTTATAGAGAGCCGCTGAGGAGACAAATGTGAATATCTTTGCAGTGGAGTGATGCAGCGCAAAACTGAAAAAAGCGTCGGAATCGGGGGATTTTACAAAACATTTATTACATATCCAACTTTGCATTCCTTCTTTGCTTGGATGTGGTGGCTGGCTGGCACCTCATCAGAGATGACAAGGGTTGAGCGATCATAAACCTTCCTTAGTCAGACATCACACTCGTCTTTGCTCCCGGTAGTAGTTGGGGTATTTTATTTCCAGTGCTCTTTGGTGAATTAATGTCAGTATAATCAGTATGTACCTTGTATCTTAACAAAATGTCCCATTTATTCTGAAGATCTCATAGACCAGAAGATCCCACCCTTGCCTCCCAGCCATATTCAAGTGACGCCAAACAGCTCTACATCTATGTTGATGAGATGGCGGAAACCCATAATAAGTAGCAAAATTGTGAAATACACTGTTCGATGCGGACCTTGGGGGGCTAAGAATGCGTCTATGTTCAGCTATCATCACAGGTAACCAGGAGCTTATGTGCCCCCTGTTGTCTTCTGCCCACGTCGGACCCTGGAGATCTGTAACCTGCACGCTGTCTGTTCACAGTGCTCTAGAAGAGATTCTGATCAACGGATTGAAACCATACACCAGGTACGAGTTTGCCGTTCAGTCCAGTGGAGCCGGAGTGGACGGGCCATATAGTAACATTGTGGAAAAGATGACCCTTCCAGACAGTGAGTAAGAGACAGGATCTGCTCAGCGGTCGCATACTTGATGGTGCTGTCGCCGATATTTGTGTACAGCCCGATACAAGTGACATTTATTTCCACACATTTACAACAGCCATTATTAATGGGGTTTTCTGGGACTGAGAGACACTATGGTCTGCATGTATCAATTGGTTTGTTAGTTATTGGTGTAAACCAAGCAAAAAAAACAACAACTGATTTTTGCACCATGTACAAAATCGGTGTGGCGTACCAAAAGAGGTCTACAACTTTTAATACAAATTTACTCCTTTCTTTAACTTTACGTATGGCCCAAGTTTTGTAACAATACAAGAAATAGTATATATTCACCCTCCAATCCCCTGTCAACTTTTCATCCTATTATCTCTTCTCCTTCTCTTCCAGTATGGTAAGCATGGGACTGCTGCAGCCAATCAGTAGGCTGTGATTGGCTGCCATTGTCATGTGATAATTGTACATGGAAAAGTAGAGAAGACAGGCAGGGGACACCGCCAACAGGTCGGAGGAGTGGCGGGTGATTAGAGATGAATATATACTATTTCTTACTTTTTTACCACACTGGGGCCATATGTCAAGTTTAAGAAAGGAGTTTTCCCAAAGTACATTGTAGCTGGAAACTTGATCAGCTCCTAGCTAGTGGAGACCTACATCTCTGGAAGAAGCACAAGAGAGTATACAGACAGGGCAGCACGGGGATCAGAGCTGATTCTTTCGGTGAAAAAGCTGTTGCTGCCTGTTTTTAAATATGTTTTACCTCACAGAAAGAATCATCTGCGATCCCCTGCTGTAATGTCAGTATACTTTCTTTTGCTTTTTCCTCTCCCAGGAGCTGTGGTATGATCAGACCATGTTCCTGCACGGTCAGACACAGCCATTACACAGTACACAGCAGGGGCACATTTATAAGATTATCTCAGCACAGGAACATTTTATTTACACACATCCAATTGTGGAAATTATTATTATTCCAAAATCTATTAATTAAAATGTACTTTGTGGGAGAACCCCTTTAAAGCCAGAAAATGTTAAAAATGTTTCCATTAATCTGTGCCTGCTCATCTATGTGTGTGTCCTTTAATGAATTTGGCGCACCTTTGGACTGTCCATGTGCCATAGATGTCGGTCTCCACTAGCTAGGAGCTGATCTAGTTTCCAGCTACAATGTACATGTAATGTTTTGTCGTGTGAGGATTGGCAGGCTGAGACTTGTAGTGATTCTCAGTGTGTCAGTAGCATGGGTGCGGAGTACATACTGCACATACGGTGCTGTAGATTGCGGGCCCGTGCATATGTCTAGCACACTCCTGCTGCTCTATGTTATAATTTTTGAACTCAGGAGCATTTCCTTAATCTTGACTTAATTGCAGCCAATATTTTCTATACAGCTATTTTTATAGCTATAGTCTTGCCATACACAGCATTCATCACCCTCTTTCCTTGAAACAATCTGGCAATGATGAAAGGAGTTTTACTGTTCCCAGCTGCAGTTTGTTAAAAAACAAACAAACAAAAAAGAAAAAAGTTCTTTACTCACCCTCCCCGGGTCTAGTGCCGCAATCAACTAGTGAGTCAACTAGTGAGTCTTGTGGCTAATGCTGTCAATTCTGGCAGAGCTTCTGGTTTCAGTGATTGACTGCAGTGCTGTCGACTTGACACCATCGCTGATTCAGCGCTGGACCCCGGGAGGGTGATTAAAGAACAGGTTTTTTTTTCAGCATCTGTGGAAGAAGGGTTTTCTGAAACTATAAAACCCTTTAAATAATCTGTGTTTTTAGCACATCCATTCCACTCACAATTCTGCGTGTCTGATATTGAAATGTGATTTATGATCATTTATGATATCACTGCCATCTCTCATGCCTCTTCCCCTGTGATTCTTACTAAGGACCATCCTCGGCTCCCACTGACCTGGTCCTGCAGCCACTGTCACAGTTTTCCATTCAGGTGCACTGGCGCCCCCCAGTGGAATCAAATGGAATAATCGTGCAGTATCTTATACTGTACACTGCCAATAAAAGCCACCCAGATGAAATGTGGACTGTTTTAACCAGGGAAGGTGAGTGCACAGTGCACATGCTTACATGGCCAGTTTTCTCTGTCTTATCTGTAAATTTCTGTGATGTTTATGCGGTTCTTCATATCATCATATTAGCATCAGACCAAAACTGAAACGTACACAGGACCGCCCCGGCTCAACTCCGCACGAAGGAGTACGTTGATGTGACAGCTTAAGTCCATATGTAATTTGTGAAGATCTCTTCTCATCGATTCCTTTTTTGAGGGACTTTTCAGACTTCTCAATAGTTTGTTTAGTGTTTATTAAGAATATCCTTTATGGCGGCATTTTTTCTAGTGGTTGGAGAGCCTTTCCATTAGATATGTGTATAATGCCTCATCCGTGAGTCATGTATGTATTTTATCTGTGATTTTCACGGTTAGGGCTCATACCCATTTGCGAGAAAAAAATACGGTCCGATTTCCGGACCGAAAAAACGGACGAATGCTATGCGAGTGTAATGCGATTTCTGTGCGATTTTTTTTTTTTTCCACGGAACATCTGTATGACATGCGTATGGCATCCATATGCAATGCGATTTTAACATGAGGTGTTACATAGAGCAGTTCTCTTTATGTAAAAACTCATGTTAAAATAGCATTGTAAAAAAAAAAACTACACATCGTTTAAAAAGCAAATAATCCTTAATATATATATATATATATATATATATATATATATATATGTAACGTTCCACACTGTCTGTGTGTGGACGGGGATTACTCACTTTGCAGGTCTTGGAGGTAAACACTGGCACACTCAGGGTTAAAACGAGTCCATTCGGTGTATTATTCACCAGTATGCAGCAGACATTACACTGTCTGTTACACATTCAGCTTTACCAGAGTGAACGCAGTCTCTCACTGACCCCGGTCAGCATAACACGGACTCCTGTTCTTTACCTGTTGGTGTCGGCCACACAGGTTCCCGGATCCCTCATCCTCAGAGGTATCCAGTAAACATAGCACAAAATACAGTCTCTTCCTCACAAATACTTCTCACTGACCCCGGTCAGCATAACACGGACTCCTGTTCTTTACCTGTTGGTGTCGGCCACACAGGTTCCCGAATCCCTCATCCTCAGAGGTATCCAGTAAACATAGCACAAAATACAGTCTCTTCCTCACAAATACTTCTCACTGACCCCGGTCAGTATAACTCATGGTTGTCAAGCCCGTCCACTCCTCTAGCCAGCACTGCAACATGGAAGTCTGTCCGCACTATGACAGACTCCCTCACACTCACTCATGTACAACACACCTTCCTTACATAGTCGTAACCACACCCACAGGTGAGGTATGGATCACAGGTCCTCAAATTCATAACCAGACACACATCTTCAGGCAAAACAGGGTACAGTGAGCCCCCCCCTCACCACGGAGTGAGGTACATGGGTAGCCAGACCCTCCCAACTCTCAGAGCTACTCGTAGCCCTGACCCAAATGGGAACAGCAACTGCTTAGAACTTACGTGCACTTAAGAAAAAATACTCCGGGTTACATCACAGGGAGCAGCCATCCCTGTGATACACACCTTCCATTATTATGCGGCCATTAGTATCGCTATAATTTATAAATAGACAGATAGATAGATAGCTTAAAAGCCGGCAGATGCCGGGTACAATATAGAATAGAATTGATATATACTGTACACGTAGAATATGTGACCATTGTTTTTGGGCTCCCCCCCTGGCTAAAAAAATCTGCCCCTCGGCCACCCCAGAAAAGGCGCATCTGTAAGATTACTCTCTCTTCCCATTGCCTTGTAGAGGTGGCATATGGGGTAATAAGGGGTTAATGTCACCTTCCTATTGTAAGGTGACATTAAACCTGGTTAATAATAGAGAGCTGTCAATAAGACACCTATTCATTATTAATCCACTAGTCTGAAAGGGTTAAAAAAAAAAACACACACATTAAGACATGAACTGATTAGCGTGGGAAAGTTTCTGAACATTTTCCCACGCTGGTGAGTTCACATCAGGTGAGGAGTCTGCGCAGCCTCAGTGACGTCAGCGGTAGTCACTGAGGCTGCGCATACTCCCCGCCTGACCCGCGGTGAACTGACAGCGTGGGAAAATGTTGAGAAACTTTCCCACGCTAATCAGTTCATCTTCGCTCAGGCTGGGACGCTGCGCAGGCAGCTTTTCCTTCATTCCTCCATGGTTTACAGCCGGGCCGGTCACATTAGCACCGGTCCCGGTTGTAAACTATTTAACCCCTTCTGATGGATTGCAGCGTGGGACTTGACTGTACGGCGGACAGGTATGGGTATATTGTTGCTTTATTATTTTGGATTTTTTCCAGGAGATCGATGGCTTCGAATGGAATGGGAGTTTAATAAAGATGGAAAAAATGTGTGTTTATTTCATTAAAAGTCTTTTTTCTTAATGTGTTTGTTTGTTTTTTAACCCTTTCAGACTAGTGGATTAAGAATGGATAGGTGTCTTATTGACAGCTCTCCATTATTAACCAGGCTTAATGTCACCTTACAATAGCAAGGTGACATTAACCCCTTATTACCCCATATTCCCCCCGCTTCAGGGCAATGGGAAGAGAGAGGCTAAGTGCCGGAATAGGCGCATCTTACAGATGCGCCTTTTCTGGGGTGGCTGGGGGCAGATTTTTTTAGCCAGGGGGACCAAAAAACAATGGTCCCTCTCTAGGCTATTAATTTCTGCCCTCAGTCACTGGCTTGCCCTCTCTGGCCTATTGAATAACATTGGTCCAAGTGCAATCCGATTTTTTTATCGGATTGCACTCAACCGTATTTCTCGCAAGTGGGTGTGAGCCCTTAGGCCGGGGTCACACTTGTAAGTGTGACTCCGGCCCTACACCAAGTACATACCCATTGTAGTCTATGACGCTGTTCACATGTCCATGTTTTTTGTGGACCAATTGGTACACAAAAAATCACAGTGACATGTCCGTAATTAATCCGAGTCATAGATGAAATGTATACATGAATCGTGTGTAATCTGTGAATAGCACTGTAATGAATAGGAAAAGCTTTGTCATTTAGTTACTTAATTATTTTTTTATCATTGAAAATCACTTATTAATCACTGATGGTAAATACGGACACCGACCAATCACTGATGGCCCTCGAATCCAAAACACTGGTGAAGAACGCTAAATGGGGCCTAAAGGAGGTGTTATAGATAAATTAACCAAAATTCACTATATATAATCATAAAGAAAACTGTGACTAAATATTAGTACCGCAATTATGAAAAACACACAGAGCTACATTCTCAGTGAGTATTTGCTGAGTTTTTGATGATGCAGATTTCTGCACCTATCAGGTTAATAGCGTTTTTTGCGCTTTTTACTTCGCTTTTTAGATGTGTCTTTGACTCTGCGTTTTTGTCTCTTTTTAGCGTATCATGTTTTAAATAAAGCTACTTTCTTTTTGATACTTCCTGGTATTTGGCTTTGACAAAACTTTATTGACAGTCAGGAGTGATTTACGTGCGTTCTTTGTGCGTTCCCGCATCAGAAAATCACTAATAACGCGTATGCATGTGGTTTTTTCCGCATTTAATGCCAGTCTATGGGGATAGTCTGCTCATAAAACGCAGCATACCCACAAGAGAAATTGTAATGCTGCGCCGCCTGTCAGTGACCACGGGTGATCCGCGGGCGTTTGTGGACGCATAGTGGACATGGAATTTCTAGAAATCCCATCCACTATGCTGTCACATCTGGCTGCTGCGGGTTTGATGCTGCATAAATACATAGCGTCAAACCCACAGCAATTACTGATCGTGGGCACATACCCTTAGAGGACTAGGTGTCTGGTACCATGTAGTCCTGCTCCATATAACCCTGGCCCAATACTGATGGCAGCGTATGCACAGGGTACAAAGAACGCTGATGTTCAGAGAACTGGTAGATTTGCAGCAGAGAAAACTGTGATTTTTTTTTAAACCTGCACCAAGCAGCTCAGTAAGTGACACATCACTGCAATCAGGGTATCTGCCCCTAGATCAGTGATGGCGAACCTTGGCACTCCAGCTGTTGGAAAACTACAACTCCCAGCATGCCTCAACTGCTGCCTCAACTGCTGCAGTTTGCAAGGGCATGCTGGGAATTGTAGTTTTACAACAGCTGGAGTGCCAAGGCTAGCCATCACTGCCCTAGATCATGATGATCTCAGATTACATAGCAAAAACCTGGTGACAGATTCCCTCTAATGTCCATAATGTAAAGGAATTGTGTTGTAGGTTTTTAGCCATGTGTGATAAATAATTGGATAGTGTTATAGTATGGGTCATTATGTATGCAGTGATGTAATATTAATATTTTTTTTTTAATTTTTAAACCTTTTTTTACATTATTTAGATATATTATAGTCCCAATTGGTGACCTGACTCTGCATTCCTTGAAGGGTTATTCACAAGTTATCCCCTAGCCATTGGATAGGGAATAACTTACTGATCACTCAGTGTTTGACTGCTGGGACCCTCGGGTGTCCGAAACAGGTCTGTCGCCCCGAGCAGAAGTCCACATACTCGACCTCTGCTCCATTGATTGTCTATGGAACTGACATAAATCTACAAGCACCTGTATTTCGCTTCTCCACTAGTCGATATCCTTACAGGATCTGTAGGTCGTACTAGGGGAGTGTATTGTAGGGGTCTCAGTCCATTTTTGATGTTAACAAGACAATATGTTTGGTTTTACACAGGAAACATATTCAGTGCAGAAGTGGATGGTTTACAAAGTGGGACCAAATATTACTTCAAGATGGGAGCCAAGACAGTGTCAGGGTGGGGGCCGTATTCCAGTGTAGTAGAAGTTGAGACCTTGCCTCCAAGACCCCCAGGTATATAATATCAGGTTTTGTACTTTCTATTGTCTGTATAGATTCACTTATTTAAAAATATTACTCAACTAGAAGACATTACACCTTTCTGCACACGACTGAGTAAAGCCCCACATATGTCTCACTATGAAGGATCATCTGAAGTTACACCTCGGTACACCTCATTTTTACAATGGCAAACAGTAGACATAACATTTTGTTTAAATTATGTTTTCTAACCTATTTTTAAGAATGTAAAAGAAAATTTAGCTTTACTCACCCTTCCCAGGTCCAGTATGGAGCTTTTGCCACAGTTCCTAGTTTTATGTTATCGTCTGCAGTGCTGATGTCACATTGACAGCGTAGCAGCCGGCCATTGAGCCCAGCAGCCCTGAGCAGCCTGTGCTGTCAGCTCGGGCAGAACCGCCGAGCTCAGTTTTTGGCTGTAGGTAGCGCTGTTGATGTGATGTCAGACCTGCAGACAAAACGGACTCCAGGAGCGGCAGCGAAGACTCTGGACTGAAGCCTTTAGTTTTCCGAAACCATATTACTAAGAAAAAACTCCTATAACTTTGCATTTTAATTACTGGCTACCGGGCATAATATTAGTCTACCACTTTCTTATCTGTACAGATGACTTTTTTAGCAGTCTTTTCATTACAGACTGGATTACAGTAGATAACACACGTAGATTACAATAGATAACACATGATCCATTAATCACAATAGGCGACGTCACAGGTCACCTCCTCCTCCTCCCTGCACAATGACGTCTGTACAGGTCACAGAACATATCTATAACGCTCTTATGTAGAAGTCAATGAACATCCCCTAACTATTGTTTCCTGTGTCGTGTCTGCTTTAAATCATATCTCTAATACTTTTAAAGAGGACCCTTTACCAAATTACATACAATTTAATAGTAATAGAGGCTGCAATATGTAAATGAGCTGTTAAGCTCTATGGGCGTGGTCATAGATCTCACTAAGAATCTGCTTCCAGATGTTGTTTTAATTGAAAGGGGCTTTACCAGTGTGAGACATGTAATGACTGACATGCTCTCTGATCTACAGGTCTCACACTGGTAACTTCCCCTTTCATTTAGAATTATCTCTGGAGGCAGATTCTCGGGGAGATCTATGTCCGGCCCATAGATCTGAACAGATCGTTTACATATTTAAAAAAACGTGTATTTTTTCTGGAATAAGACATCAGATCACAGATATCAAGGCATCATATTACCCAGCTTCCCAGGACCTATATGGCCATATAGACGGCTTAGAAGGGTTGATCCTATAGACAGATTCCTTTCAATGAGACTGCATATGTCTCCACTACAAATCTGGGACCAAGGTCCACTCAGGATATCGTCTACTGGCTCAGAGACTTCTGACTTTTATTATACCATAATTTGGTGTCTACTCTTAGAATCACATTGCGTGCAGGTAACGGCTACGAATCGGCCACCGTCTACACACAAAAAGTTTTATTACTTATATAATTTCACCACAAAAGCTAATAACAAATATAAATTCAAAAGCAATACCGAATTTCTCATCCTGACATTAATGGGACCTATTGGTGACAGGTTATCAATTAAGCCTAAGTATTAGATGGTCACATAACAGTACTTAAAGAGGACCTGTCACTAGGTCAGAAGTGACCACTTTTTTCTCTTATTTTATCCCCTTTGCTCACCTGAGTACTCATTTTTTCCCTTTCTTAAATCCGCCATACTGTTCCAGAGATATGGACGTTTTTATTTAGTGATTGTTATACGAAGGGAACGTGGCTCACAGGGTAGTAATGCCGAGCAGTCTATAGACACGCCCCAGTGAATTCCGTGAGCCACGCCCTCTTGGTACAGAGCATAGAAATTAGAACTGAATACAAAAGCCCATATCTCTGGAACTGTACGGCGGATTTAAAGAAAGAAAAAAATAGAATACTCAGGGGAGCAGTGGGAAAAAAAGTAAGAGAAAAAACTGGACACTGCTGACCTGGCGACTGGTCCTCTTTAAGTTTTACTTTTAAGATGGGTGGGTAGCATGGTGGCTCAGTGGTTAGCACTGTTGCTTTGCAACGCTGGGATCCTGGGTTCAAATCTCACCAAGGAGAACATCTGTAAGGAGTTTGTACGTTCTCCCCGTATTTGTGTGGGTTTCCTCCAGGTTCTCTGGTTTCCTCCCACACTCCAAAGACATACTGATAGGGAATGTAGATTGTCAGCCCCAATGGGTACAGTGATGATGTCTGTGGAATTAATGGTGCTATAAAAGAGAGTAAAATAAATAAGAGTGGAGAATCTGGAGAAGGTCAGCTAAAAATGAAATTCTCTATATGCCATGAAAAGTATCTCCTTGCTTGATGATCCCCATCCGGCTCATTGTATAGCTTTTGTTTTCTCAGATGTCCTGGATATGAATTCTGTTACTGGCATCATTGTTGGTGTCTGCCTGAGCCTCCTGTGCCTACTTCTCTGTATGTGTGCCAGCTTCCAGCAGGGCAAGCAGCGGTAAGTCAGCCAGGGAGGTAGCGCTCCTCCGTATACTCTGCATGTGTGGCGTATATCAGCAATCAGACGTTATGGCGCTGTCAGATCTGAGCATTGCTTCTTTTGCCTTTATTAAGTGTTGAGTACTTGCACGTATTCTTCAAAAAGGTAAAAAAAGCAAAACTTATTGAGTTGATTTAGGAAAGTGGTGGGTATTATGACAATAGAGCATTTGGCTTAATGACTATTCAGTATCTAGAATACATGGCCAGTCAAATGGGGATATAACCACTTTCTAAAAAATTCTAACATTGTTGCAGATATGACTACTTCAAGGGGTTTTCATATCTTACATTTGGAAAACATCAAAAGTGCTTGTTAAAACAAGCAAATTTGCTATTTACTTGTTGTTAAATATCCTCTCCATTCTCAAGAACAAAGGGATTTTGATTTTTATTGTTTGCTGCTTGTTGTCTAGCTTACCAGCCACCTCTGCATTCTATCAGCGTTGGCTGGTCTAATAGGTAAGGTGCGCTGCGCTTACAAGTTATTTCCAGTAGAGCTTGCAAGTGCTGCTCTGTGTGCAGCACTTGGGAGCACACAGTTCGGGCCAGCGGTGCAGACATTTCACTGCTCCGTGCTGTCTGTCATCAGGAGCGCACTGCCCTCTGGCAAGCCGGAAGGCAGGAGATAACCCCTTTAAGTCAACTTGTCGCTTTTATGTTGCCAATCTTATGAAGTTGTTGTATTTGTCATCTGTTTCACGCTTTCTGTTTTAGGGAAGTGGGATCTGATCTGGGATCCAGATCTACTAGGGGACCATCATCCTATCAAAGGGCAAGACAGGGGTCTTGTTCCCAAACTCACTGCCAAGACTCCCATGAGTTGGAGACTTTGATGCCTACTGCACAAGAAGATACTTCTTCCCTTCCAGTTTCTGATCTATTAGGAAGCCATAGCCTTGTTTTAAACCCACCAACAGAAGACAAAAATCAAGTGAAGGTGAAGGTAGGTATATATATATAATACGAATGGATAAATGACTGTAGAAGAGTGCAGGAAAAGAGGATGTTGATCATGATATAAAGAAATTGAAACACCTTTAGTTTGCAAAAAGGCTAAGAGGAGACTTGATATCTGTCTACAAATATCTGAAGGGTTGTCACAGTGTAGAGGGATCATCATTATTCTCATTTGTACATGGAAACACGAGAAGCAATGGAATGAGACTGAAAGGGAGAAGATGCAGATTAGATATATACGACAAGGTGACTCTGATCGGGACGGTCATACACTGTCTAATATTAAAAACCTTACCATGTGTCAGAGTTGACCTCAAAGTGTGAATAAGAGCAGACAAAAGGATCGGGGCCCAATCATGGACACCAGTCTGGAGAAGCTTTTAAATACAATTTCCAGCTCAGAAGAGTGAGGCCACACCCCGGCTTGCACAAAATACAAAAATACAAAGAAAAAACACAAAAATTTAGCTTGGTCTAAGTTGGTATACATGCGGCACATAAACGCATGTTTACATTGGCCATAAAACATACAAAAGCTTTTTTTTTATCAGTCTGAGATGGTTTAGTGAATCCTGCATTGAGCAGGGGGTTGGACACAATGACTCTGGACACAATGACTCTGGACACAATGACTCTGGAGGTCCCTTCCAACTCTAACATTCTAGGATTCTACGGTTATGAGAATATGGGAATTAAGCCCACAACTAGAGGAGGCAATCTACTAATCAACAAACACACACAAAGTCATCTTAATTAAAGCAGCACAGTGGCTCAGTGGTTAGCCCTGCTCTTCTCCGGCTGCTGCACTCACCGCTCTTCTCCGGCTGCTGCACTCACCGCTCTTCTCCGGCTGCTGCACTCACCTCTCTGCTCTGACTGCTGCACTCACCGCTCTTCTCCGGCTGCTGCACTCACCGCTCTTCTACGGCTGCTGCACTCACCACTCTTCTCCGGTTGCTGCACTCCTCGCTCTTCTCCGGCTGCTGCACTCACCGCTCTTCTCCGGCTGCTGCACTCACCGCTCTTCTCCTGTTGCTGCACTCACCGCTCTTCTCCGGCTGCTGCACTCACCGCTCTTTGGCTGCTGCACTCACCTCTCTGCTCTGGCTGCTGCACTCATTGCTCTGCTCTGGCTGCTGCACTCACTGTTCTGCTCTGGCTGCTGCACTCACTGCTCTGCTCTGGCTGCTGCACTCACTGCTCTGCTCTGGCTGCTGCACTCACTGCTCTGCTCTGGCTGCTGCACTCACTGCTCTGCTCTGGCTGCTGCACTCACTGCTCTGCTCTGGCTGCTGCACTCACTGCTCTGCTCCGGTTACTGAACGTACAGCTCTGCTCTGGCTGCTGCACTCACTGTTCTGTTCCTGCTTTGCTGAACGCACTGCTTTGCTCTGGCTGCTGCACTCACTGATCTGCTCTGGCTGCTGCACTCAATGCTCTGCTCCGGCTGCTGAAAGCACTGCTCTGCTCCAGCTGCTGCTGCACGCACTGCTCTGCTCCGGCTGCTGCTGCACTCACTGCTCTGCCTGCTGCATTCACTGCTCAGCTCCGGCTGCTGCACGCCGCACTCTGCTCCGGCTGCTGCACTCACTACTCTGCTCTGGCTGCTGCACTCACTTTTCTGTTCCGGCTACTGAACACACTGCTCTGCTCTGGCTGCTGCACTCACTGCTCTGCTCCGGCTGCTGAACGCACTGCTCTGCTCCGGCTGCTGCACGCACTGCTCTGCTCCGGCTGCTGCACGCACTGCTCTGCTCTGGCTGCTGCACTCACTGCTCTGCTCCGGTTGCTGGATGCACTGCTCTGGCTGATGCACGCACTGCTCTGCTCCGCTTGCTGCATTTACTGCTCTGCTCCGGCTGCTGAACAAACTGCTCTGCTCCGGCTGCTGCACTCACTGCTCTGCTCTGCTCCAGCTGCTGCACTCACTGCTCTGCTCTGGCTGCTGCACTCACTGTTCTGTTCCGGCTGCTGAACACACTGCTTTGCTCAGGCTGCTGCACTCACTGCTCTGCTCCGGCTGCTGCTGCACTCACTGCTCTGCTCTGCCTGCTGCATTCACTGCCCTGCTCCGGCTACTGAATGCACTGCTCTGGCTGCTGCACGCACGGCTCTGCTCCGGCTGCTGCATTCACAGCTCTGCTCCGGCTGCTGCATTCACTGCTCTACTTCAGCTGCTGCACGCACTGCTTTGCTCCAGCTGCTGCAATCGTCACAGTGCAGACTCCGCCCACTCCTCAGAGCCACCTGCAGACCAGATCATCCTCATTGTCTAAAAGTTTTTTTCCAATATCTAATCTGTATCTCCTCCCATTCTGTTTCATCCCATTACTTCTAGTCCTTTGTGCTAATGAGAATAAGGGCCCCGTCTCACATAGCGAGATCGCTAGCGAGATCGCTGCTGAGTCACAAGTTTTGTGACGCAACAGCGATCTCAGCAGCGATCTCGCTATGTCTGACACGTACCAGCGATCAGGCCCCTGCTGTGAATCGCTGGTCGTGTCAGAAATGCCAGGACTTTTTTTTTATCGCTGGTCTCCCGCTGGCCAGCACACATCGCTGCGTGTGGCAGGCAGGAGACCAGCGATCACCTGGTAACCAAGGTACACATCGGGTTTCCAGGCGCGGGGTTGTGCCTGGAAACCGGATGTGTACGTTGGATACCAGCGCACTGCTGCAGGGGAGCTGGTAACCAAGGTACACATCGGGTTTCCAGGCGCAGGGTTGTGCCTGGAAACCCGATGTGTACGTTGGATACCAGCGCGCTGCTGCAGGGGAGCTGGTAACCAAGGTACACATCGGGTTTCCAGGTGTCGCGCAGGGCCTGGAAACCCGATGTGTACCTTGGTTACCAGCTTCCTGCATCAGCGGGCTGGTATCCAACGTACACTGCGGGTTACTAAGCGACGTTACCCACAGTGTCGCTGTTCTGATCGCTGCCTGAGCTGCCTGTTTGGCAGCTCAGCAGCGATCATGTAGCGACACACCAGCGATCCTGACAAATTCATATCGTTGTCGGGATCGCTGGTGCGTCGCTATGTGAGACGGGGCCCTAAGGATGATCCCTCTGCACTGTGACCTTGAGATATTTGTAGACAGCTATATATTATTATTATTTTATTATTATTATTATTATTATTATTATCATAAAGTCTCCTCTCAGTCTTCTCTTTTGCAAGCTAAACATTCCCAAATCCTCATAGGACATAGTTCACAGTTCGCTTGTCATTCTGGTCGCTCTTCTCTGAACTTGCTCCAGTTTTTCAATGTTTTTTTAAAATGTGGTGCCCAGAACTGGACACAGAATTACAGATGTGGCCTAGAGGAGGATAATGACTTCACGGGATCTAGACTGTATGCTTCTGTTAATACATCCTAGAATTGTATTTGCCTTTTTTGCTGCTGCATCACACTGTTGACTCATGTTCAGTCTGTGATCTATTAGTATACCCAAGTCTTTTTCACATGTGCTGTTACTTAGCCCTATTCCTCCCATTCTGTATATGCTTTTCTAATTTTTCTTGCCCAGATGTAGTACTTTGCATTTCTCCTTGTTAAAAAACATTCTGTTAGTTGCTGCCCACAGTTCTAGTTTGTTTAGATCTTTTTCAATCCTCTCTCTTTCTTCTCTAGTATTAGCTACCCCTCCTAGCTTTGTGTCATCAGCAAATTTATTCAGTTTACCCTCAATTCCTTCATCTAAATCATTGACAAAGATGTTGAACAACACAAGGCAGCATTTGGTCAGTATTTTACATCAGTATTTGTCAGCCAAAGCCAGGAGTGGGTTATAAATACATAAGTGGTGACATGCTTCTATTAAGGTATGTTTCCACTGTCCGGATTACATCAGGATTTGCTGCGGATGGGACGCTGCGTACTTCCGCAGCATCCAGATGTTACAGCATAGTGGAGGGGATTTTATGAAACCCTTCCCACTATGTGCGCATCCGGCGGCCCTGCATATCCGGACATGCTGCACGTCTTTCCAGACTGCAGCATGTACAACAGGGGGCAGCGCATTGGGCAGAGCGGGGTTTCCGCTGCGTCCAAAGCGCTGCATATCCGGACCAGGGTAAAAATACACTTAGGCCGGGATCACACATGCGACGAAAACGTCCGACGCTCGCATGTGAAATCCCAGCTCTGGCGCCGGCACTCGGGAGTGGAGTGCGCGGCTGCATGTATTTCTACATGCTCCCGGCCTTATACATTTCATCTCCTGATTTTGTCTTACAAATACTGATGTAAAATATTGAACGTGTGAACGTGGCCTAAGGATAAATGATAAGGTATTGATTGTTGGGGGTCTGTCTCCTGGTACCCGCACCGATTGGCATAATGTGGAACGTTTATCCCTTTTAGAATGGAGCTAATGTGTGACTCGACCTCTGATCTATTCATTCCCTCAGTGGCTGCACTTGGCTTTTTCTAGAAACCCAAAAAAGGATGAATGATGTTGCTATCAGACATCCCACCTGATGCTACATTTTAAAGTGGAGATAGAAGTTCCCCGTTCTTCTGATCAGTGCGGTTTCCAATGGTCGGATTTTTTCCAAGAGTGGGCGGTGTGACTGTGGAATGTTTGTGGGGTGAAGGCGGAGCTGGGGTGGAGCCTAGACAGAGTCTCAAGGGGGCCTGTAAATTTTGCCAATATGGGATCCTGAAATTCCTGGGGGCAACCCTGGCAGACAGTACTAGACACAGCTGGCATTGGCATAGAATAAGTGAAGCGTGGTTTGTTTTAAGAAAAAAAAACTGCAGCCGCGAGACAAAACAGCAGCTCTCACTTCCTCCAGATATATGTGATTTACACAAAGGCGGAGGGAGGAAGCAGGCACTTATGGACTGCAGAGATTGCATGACATAGCAGTGTCACGCGATCCACAGGAGGGCCAGTGCCGACACTATTGGAATGGCTCCGATACCGGAGGTTAGTATAGGTGTTCTCATTTTACAAGGGGTAAACATAGGGATTGAGAAGAGGTTGTTCGACTAGTGGACATCCCCATTAATGCTCTCAAGAATAGAGCATTGACACAACTTACCTCCATATTCTGCTCTCTTCAGCCTTCATGGAATGGATCAGTCACTCAGAACTGGGCTAATCACATCACCAGCTATGCTGACACCATCACTGGAGACCTGACTTGTGCTGCTAATGGATCAGCAAATCATATGACCTCTGGCGGTCTAAGGATGGTCTTACATGACATTTCCTTTGAGCCACATAAGGTAAAATTGACATGTTGATGTGTTTTGACATAAATGTTTTGTTTTGGGCTGATTTTTGCCATACTGAATACTATTTTTTTGTCATTAGGTTGATATTGGAAGGAATCCCAGGAATCCATCTCAGAATCAAGTGGAGGCTGACGTCATTGTACACTCTGATTTCTCGGCTTCAGAGCGCAGCGGGCATTGTGCTGGGCTGGATTCCGAAGAAGAGGAAGAACTTAGTTTGGATCCAGACAAAGTCCAGGCTGAGACTTGTTTGACTCTGGTCTCTAATCCTCAAACTCAGTCCATGGTAACTGAGAATGGAAGCCAAGAGTGGAGCAGTCAGCCATTAATGGCCATTAGTACAGAACAAAGTTTAAATTCAATAGCGGCAAAAAGCCAGCACCTTGCAAATGGCATCCAGTGTGCCAGGAGTGTGGACTTTCAGGAGAACCAGGCCATTATGGGCTTGCCTTTCACTGTGGACAGTGGAGATCCATGTCCAGAAGATGTGACTTTAACGTCTAAGGCACAACAAGAACTGCCTCTAAGCAATACCCCAGCCTCTCTACAACCACTCGACCCCGAGGAGATCGTACACTGAATTATGATCTTGGGCTTAAATTAACCTACAAAAGAAAGTATTTGGGTACAATAGTCATAATATCACAGATCACAAACCATGAGAATATTACGCCATGTTGTGCAACTAAAGCCTGTTCTGACCTAGATGAATTTTCTGGCAGTCTTGTTGCTGTATGCAGGCACTTCATAAGATGGAGAATGGCTATTGGTAGCAGTGAATGGGATACCGGGGCACTTACTACAAAATAGTCTATTGCAGTTTGTCCTCTATGGGAGGAACCCAAAGGTTGTAGCACAAAACTGTTGCAGAAGTTCCTTCAAAACCAAATTCCCCTGGAGCTAAAAGTAAAAGCTATTACATAGGAATCTGTGTTTTGCACCGTGTGCTGTCGCTCTATGGGTCAGGCTGAAACCACCAAATAAGTTGCCTTCTTGTACTTGTAGTGCAAAACCAATGAAACAATACTTATGCGTCATGTGTACTGCCTTTGCACTGACAGTGCTTTCTGAAAATGCTAAATGCCAACCTTAGATGGACCCAGCAGAGGCGTAGCTATAAAGGGTGCATACAGGTAGCGGTTAGAACTGGACCCCCATTCCTGTTGGTGCCCAATATTCCCTCTGCCGCATGAGGCACTAGTATTGTAACTGGCACATTGCCGGTGGGTGCTCCGCTATAGAGTTTGCATTGTCACCCAGGAGCCTCATCCCACCACTATGAAGATCAGTGCCTCCCTGGTCTCATTAACCGTTACACATATTGTATTTCTGTTCTGATGTATTTTATTTCATCCCATGTCTGTTATATAATTTCCAGAGAGCCTTATGCCCATTCACTGCCCAAGGCTTGTTCACATTCTTGATGCCATCTGTTATGGATTATTACTGTAATTCACGATTTTCGGCATCATTTCCTTTTTGTTTCTATAACTTATAGAAAATATTGCTGGACGACCATGAACCAGGATGTATACCTCTATCCCTCACATTGATCACAGGCTTGCACTGCAGCTCGGTACCCCTACACATTATTGCATGAGACATTGAGGACTTATGGACGGTGCTAAACCTTACCCTTCTGTGACTTTGCCCCTTCTTGTATGCACTCTGTGAGTGCCCCACCAACACCTCCAGGACTCTTTTCTAAACTTGTAGGTCTTTGGCACTCACCTGTATTTTTATTTTTATTTGAACAGCCCCATATCTGTTGAGTTCTCAGTACAAGTGTTAATTGTTGATTTTTGCTATAAAGCCTTCTGGACTGCATTCGTATACATCCATCGCTAGGTCCATCTGAATGTCAAGAGAGATGCAGTCAGACATGTCTACAACAGGAGAATGGCCACGATCATGTCATGTACTGTGGCCTAGATCCACCAAAGGTCATAAAATGAACCATGTTTAAGTCATTAGGCTCTGCTCACCTCACTTTAAGAGTCTACATTGAGAGTAGGAGGACATGGAAGATCTCCTGATGTAAACCACGGACTTAAAGTGTACCTACCACCAATCTAGGGCTGCTCTTTTTATTTAATAAAAGAGTGGACAGTCAAGACTATTCATTTTTCTAAATAGAAGTTACTCCCTAAAATTCCTCAAAAGTGCCCAACTTCTGGGTTGTGGATCCCAACATGGAGTTTGAGTGTTCTGTGCACTTTTGTAAGTAATTTATATACAGTAAAATCACCAGTTTTGGACTGCCCACTCGATCATCAAATACCATATATACTCATGTATAAGCCGACCCGTGTATAAGCCGACCCCCCTAATTTTGCCACAAAAAACTGGGAAAACTTATTGACTCGCTTATAAGCCTAGGGTGGAAAATGCAGCAGCTACTGGTAAATTACAAAAATAAAAATAGATACCAATAAAAATAAAATTAATTGAGACATCAGTAGGTTAAATGTTTTTGAAAATCCATATTGAATCAGGAGCCCCATATAATGCTCCATACAGTTAATGATGGACCCCATAAGATACTCAATACAAAATACTCCCCATATAAAGTTCCATAAAGGTTAATAATGGCCCCATAAAATGCTCCATAGATTATGCCCCCATATGGTGCTCCATAGATTATGCCCCATATGCTCCACAGATTATGCCCCATATGTTCCACAGATTATGCCCCATATGCTCCACAGATTATGCCCCATATGTTCCACAGATTATGCCCCATATGTTCCACAGATTATGCCCCATATGCTCCACAGATTATGCCCCATATGTTCCACAGATTATGCCCCATATGCTCCACAGATTATGCCCCATAGTATAGGTCACATATGCTCCATAGATTATGCCCCATATGCTCCACAGATTATGCCCCATATGCTCCACAGATTATGCCCTCATATGCTCCACAGATTATGCCCTCATATGCTCCACATATTATGCCCCATATGCTCCACAGATTATGCCCCCATATGCTCCCCTGATTATGCCCCCATATGATGCACAGATTATGCCTCTATAAGATGCTCCACAGATTATGCTCCACAGATTATGCCCCATATGCTCCACAGATTATGCCCCATATGCTCCACAGATTATGCCCCATATGCTCCATAGTATGGGCCCCACATGCTGCCGCCGCTGCTGCATAAGAAAAAAAAAATTACATACTCACCTCTCCTCACTGGGGGCCAGGTCCCGGTGTCCTGAGCAGGCGGGAACACCGGCGCGCTAGGAGGGACAGGTGCCGGTGTCACCGCTCGCTCAGGGCCCTGGCACCTGAGATATTCACCCGTTCCCGGTCCACCGCTGCGCGCCGTTGTCTTCTGGGTCCTCCGGCAGTGAATGCTGAGGCAGAGGGCGAAGCGCGCACTAACCACGTCATCGCGCCCTCTGCCTGAACATCACAGCCAAGAGGACGAGGCGGTCAGAGCAGCGCGCAACGGTAGACCGGGACAGGTGAATATCGCATATACTCACCCCCCCCGCGCGCTGGCGCTCTCTGCAGCCCCTGCTCTTCTCCCGCGGTCTCCGGCAGCTCTTGCTTCCTACAGCGGTCACGTGGTACCGCTCATTAAAGTCATGAATATATGCATATTCATGACTTTAATGAGCGGTACCACGTGACCGCTGCAGGAAGGAGCCTGAGATTGTGGGAGAAGCAGGGGGGCTGCAGACACGCGCCGGCGGAGGTGTAAGTTTGATCTGACACCCCCGCTCCTCCTCCCCCGCCGACACCCCGGTATATGACTTGCGTATAAGCCGAGAGGGAGACTTTCAACCTTAAAAAATGGGCTGAAAATCTCAGCTTATACGCGAGTATATACGGTAAAAAGGGGAGCCCTAGATTGGTGATAGATACTCTTTAGGCTGTAACTTATCACCACTGTATAGGCAATCAATGGGATTCAGGACTAATCGGCTCCTTTGGTAAATTCTTTTTTACTGTATATATTGAACAGCACAGTCTACTACACTATTCCATATTGTAAATTAAGGTTATGTGCACACGTTGCGGATTGTTAGCATTTTTGCCGCATTTTTTCGTTGCAAAAACGCTTACACAACGCAAACCATTATATTCTATGGGATTCCGCAATGCTGTGCTAATGCTGCGTATTTTTCCGCGGTGGAATCGCATCACGGAAAAATACGCAGCATGCTCATTCTTTTTGCGGAATCGTGGCGATTCCGCCGCCATAGGAATGCATTGAACCGCTTATTTTCCACATGTGGCTATGCCCACCATGCGCAAAGTGCGCGGTTCATGTGCGGATGGTACCCAGGGTCTGGAGGAGAGGAGACTCTCCTCCAGGCCCTGGGTACCATATCCCTGTTAAAACAATAATTAAAATAAAAAATTGTGATATTCTCACCTTCCGGCGGCCCCCGCAGCTTTCCCGCCTCTCAGCGACGCTCTCGGCAACTCCCGTTCCAGAGATGCCTTGTGAGAATCACCCCAGATGACTAGCGGTCTTGCGTGATGCTACGTCATCTGGGGTCATTGTCGCTAGGCATCACTGGGAATGGGAGTTGCCGGGAGCTTCGCGAGGACCAGGAAGGTTGCGGGGGCCACCGGAAGGTGAGAATATCACAATTTTTTATTATTTTTAACATTATATCTTTTTACTATTGATGTGACATAGGCGGCATCAATAGTAAAAAGTTGGTCACACTTGTCAAACACTATGTTTGACTCGTGTGACCAACCTGTCAATCAGTTTTCCAAGCGATGCTACAGATTGCTTGGAAAACGCTATCATTCTGCAAGCTAATTACGCTTGCAAAACGCTAGTTTTTAGCAGGAGTACGCATACCAATTAAAATGCTTATTTCCCGCGGCAGAGAGTTGCGGTATTGCCGTGGAAATTTCCGCAGCAATTCCGAACGTGTGCACATATCCTTAAGGTACACATAGGCCAAAAGGACACTCATCTGACCTCTGTCTGATGGATGGAGCCCTACGGAAATATTTCTCCTATCCGCTAATTGTAGCCTCTTAACTTGATGTGAGCAGGGACATAGTGATATTTAACAATCATTTTTATCAATTTACCTGAATATTGTTTATAATCTTTATTATACAATGCAGGGAAAATAAAATAAAATGAATGAGATCACTGGAAAGAGGTTTAAGTCTGAATTATCCTTGTGGAAAATGTTAGAGGCATGTATATAAGACCAAGCTCACTGCTGTACCTGTGAAAAAGGGGGTATTGATGGGACCTTGCCTTAAAGCAGATCTGTCTATTGTAGAGCTGAGAATAAGATTTGCGCTGCCCTGGTCCAACGTCCAGTTACACCCTCTATGGCAGCTAGACAAGCCCTGCGACAGTGCGACGTTGGGTGAGTCTTAGTCACTATCTCCCACAACACATTTTAATGTAATAAAACATAACTTTTATTATCACTTCATTATAATTTCCTATGTTCAACACACTATTAAAAATAGTGAGCAAAGTGTGAATATGCTGTATCTTATAAACGGTGTAGTTTTTTAGTCTGCAGTCCTGCAGTAATTACCATTATTGCTGCATTAACCCCTTTTACACCCCAAGCCTGTTTCACCATCATGACCAGGCCAAATTTTACAATTCTGACCACTGTCACTTTATATGGTAGTAACTCTGGAACGCTTCAACGGATCCCACTGATTCTGAGATTGTTTTTTCATGACATATTGTACTTTATGATAGTGGAAAAATTTCTTTGATATGACAAAAAAAATTGTGACAAAGAAACAGAAATTTTCAGACTTTTAATTTTCATGCCGTTAAATCAAGAGAGTTACATATATCTCACAAAATAGTTAATAAATAACATTTCCCACATGTCAACTTCACATCAGCACAAACATTTTTTTATAAAGTTATAAGGGTTAAAAGTTGACCAGCGATTTCTCATTTTTCCAACAAAATTTTACTAAATCATTTTTTTAGGGACAACATCACATTTGAAGTTACTTTGAGGGGCCTATATGACAGAAAATACCAAAAAAGTGACACCATTTGTAAGGCGGCGAGGGTGGTAGTTGTGGCAATGAGCTGTAGTATTCCCACACCCTGGCGCCCCACAAATGAAGCATAATGTCCCTTTTGCTGTATGTGTAACGTGCGCAACAGAACACTCACATTAATTGCCAGAGTCCCCTCTGCTTCTGTCATTCCGGCTCCAGATCCACGAGTCTCACAAACAACTCCAGATACAATGTCCATTCTCAACAGTTCAACTTTACTCATCAGCAAGGTTTTCATTACAGATGCGGCACAGTGCATACATAGTGACATTCCTAGGGCTTTCCCTGTCTTCCTGGCAATCACTGCTCTTCCCGGACAATCCCTGTCCCATCCTGGCAATCACTGCTGTTCCTGGACAATCCCTGTCCCGTCCTTGCCTTTAGGCCCACCAGGTTCCTCCCATTCCCCTTGTCCGGTTTCAAAAGGAAAAGGTAAAAGGTTCGCTGTCTCAGCTTCGCCTAGTCCCGGCCGTAGGCCCCGATCCTCTTCGGAATGGTTACCGTTTAAGCTGGTGACCACCTGCACACCACTCAGCCTGGGGTCCCTTCCTGCCTTAGCAGCCTTACCCCTACGGCTATCAGACTGTCCTCTTGTCCTGCTACATCACTACTGCCCTCTAACCAGGAAGTCCTAGCACTATCCTACTGCCCTACACAACACCCCTCTGTAACTCCTCCCAGTCTGGAAAAACCCCTATGCTAACTATACCTATGCTAAGACTCTTATTTCCTACCTCTAGTGTGCCCCACAATTTTAATCCCACTACTATCCTATGCTATCTCTTATACATAACACATATCAGGTACATACACATTACAGCAGCATTGCATGAACTCATTAACAGTAATAAACACCATAAAACGCACACCTTTAATATGAACACCGTGCAAAGAGCTGGAGGCATATTACAACCTCTGTCACCTTACACATTCTAAAAAAATTGCACCCCTCAAAGTGCTCAAAATCACATACCAGAAGTTAATTAACCCTCCAGGTGCTTCACAGGAATTTTTGGAATATTGAAGGAAAAAATGAACATTTAACTTTTTGGCACAAAACTGTTACTTTAGACCCAATTTTTTTTTCTTCTCAAGAATAACAGGGAAAATGGACCACAAAGTTTGTTGAGCAATTTCTCCTGAGCATACTGATACCCCATATGTGGTGAAAATCGCTGTGCACACGGCAGTGCTCGGGATGGAAGGAGCTTCATTTGACTTTTTGAATGTAAAATTTGCTGGAAAAATTAGCGAAATCCTTGTTGATCTTAGAGAGCCCTGATGTGTCTAAAAAGTGGAAACCCACCACAAGAGACACCATTCTGGAATCTAGACTCCTCAGGGAACTTATATAGATGTGTGGTGAGCAACTTGATCGAAGATGGGGTGCTTCACAGAAGTTTATAACATTGATCCGTGAAAATAAAAAAAATCACATTTTCCCCCACAAAAATGTGTTTTAGCAACAAATTTTGTATTTTCACAAGGATAGCAGGAGAAATTGCACCATACAATTTGTTGTGCAATTTCTCCTGAGTATGCGGATACCCCATATGTGGGGGAAAACTGCTGTTTGGGAGCAATGTAGGCCTTGGAAGGGAAGGAGCACCATTTGACTTTTTGAATGCAAAATTTGCTGGAATAATTAGGGGATGCCATATGGCGTTTGGAGAGCCTAAACAGTGGAAACCCCCCCACAAGTGACATCACTTTGTAAACTAGACCCGTCAGGGAACTTATCTAGAAGTGTGGTGAGCACCTTGATCCCCCAGGTGCTTCACAGAAGTTTATAACATAGAGCCGTGAAAATAAAAAAATCTAGTTTTTCCCACAAAAAAAAGTTATTTTAGCCCCAAATTTTTTATTTTCATAAAATTTGTTGTGAAATTTCTCCTGAGTACACCGATACCACATATGTGGTCAAAAACTGCATTTGAGGCACAATGCTAATCACGATCCCTTACAAAAAAATCGGAGCATTAAGCCATATTAAATAAAGAATATGAGAATTTTAATATTAAAAATAAGTTTTTATTGAAGACTATATAAAAACATTTGTTCACAATAATCAATTAAATGTAAGTGAAATAGTGGTGGAGCAAGAACAACATCCTGGAGCACATAAGTAATAAATGCGCACTTCACTAAATATCCCTCCTCAGAGTAAATGGAGAGGAATACTAACAATAGTGTTGAGATGTGAGGGTGGACTTAGAAAAATCGACAGATTATTACAGAAAAAGTAAAGCCCCAAAGGAGGGGTTAATAAATGTCTAATCAGTACGATATTTATAATAGTTCACAAGTGTGATCGCAAATCAGATGACAAAGTTCACCACTAACATACTCAAAACATATGCATACCGCAAAGGCAAGGGTTAACTATGGTACGTATTAGGTCAGTGCCTCCTACAGATGCCATACAGGGTGCATATCAAAAAGTGCCAAAGTGCTTACCCATAATGGGAAAGGGATGTGCAGTGCCAGGAACATGCCCCGACGCACGTTTCGCTAATCCAGCTTCTTCGGGGGCAGTGTGGACTAAAGTGCTGACAGGGTATAAATAATGGGTGCACAGGTGGGACAAATAATCTGTGATAGTGCGGCACATGCAGGTGTTGGTCCACGGCAGAGAATCGCATCACATCCGGCTCTCAGATAACGGTGGGGTCAAGGAAAATACTTCCTGTGACGTCAGGGACCCACCGCCATCTTTAAGAGGCCCTCAGCGAAGCGGACCGTCGTGGCCACACGCGCATGCGCACCTTCACGGGAGACATCAGGGTTGGTGATGTAAGTCAGGGAAACCGATCATGTGATCGCAAAATACAGGATTACGATCCTGAAATGGAAAAAGGGAGGGGGGAAAGATGGAGAAAACGGAAAAAAGCTAAAAAGTGCAAAAAATCAATGATAAGGGACAGAAGTAATAAATAAATATAATTATCGAAAGACAAAAAAAAAGAGGAAAAAGAAGAGAAGAAGAAAGATGGGTATATATATATGTGTATAATGTATATAAATACATATGAGACTAATTGCATAACTATAATTATTATGCACAGTATCACAAGACCATAAATTGGGAAAGGCATTACATATAAAGATGACATTCGTATAGCCCAGAGGTACATTCCTCAAGACGAATCAAAGTCATTCCAATTATGGTAGCATAAACTACTACCTGAAGTATCATAGCAATGGGGTCCTACATAATAAAATAAAATATAAAAAATGAAAATAAGGTGAAAACAATATAATAAAAAATTAATGAAAAATGAACACAAAATAATGAATAGTAGCCATGGTAAAAAATACTATGGTCATAGTCCCTGCTTGTCCAAGATGTCATAATTTCTGGTCAGTCCAACGTGGTTCCAAAGGATAGATGTCCCATGAGTCCCCAAGTAGAAGATTCGATGAATTGAATGTAATACGTCAATATACATCTTATTGTTTCTGCGAACATAAGGCACTAAGTTAAAACAGCAAAAAAATTAAAAACAAAGGAAACAGAAAATCAGGATAGAATTATAGGAGGCAGACAAAAGAAAGCTTCTCATTTAGTCCTCTAGGTGACATAGTGTCCAGGGTGGTGATCCATCGGCACTCCAGCTGCGCTAGAGTGCGCTTCAAGTCACCCCCTCTGATACCACTGCGTACTCGATCTATACCAACAAACTTTAGACCAGTTGGATTACACCTATGGTGCAACCGGAAGTGCCGAGGGATCGTTTTCAGAGTACTAATATCTATAATCTCTTTTGCAGCACTAATATCGCGGATATGTTCTCGTACTCTGATACGGAACTCCCGTGAGGTTAGGCCCACGTAACTAAGGCCGCATGGACACGTGGCCAAGTATACAATAAAACATGTACTACAAGAAATGTAATTATTGATCCGGTGATTCCCACCTCCACCAATGGTTCCAAATGTCGATGCTCGACTGATGTTCTTGCAAGCCAGACATGACCCACATGGAAAGCAGCCCAGTCTCTGCCCACTAGTACCAAAGTAGCTAGGAGAATTGGCCACATAGTGTGTAAGGTTCTGTGTACATGTTCCTGAAACTCAGTTTTTCCGTCAGCCATTTTACTTTCTGTCTTGCTGCAGCTGTCTTGCCCTCAGTCAATATGGAGTTTCCAGCTTGCATGTTCCCGCCCTGATTCTCTCCCTCTTGCTTCTTAAGCAGCCACAGCTGAGCAATCAGTGCTTCAGAATCAAGCCTGCAGTGAACCTGTGACCTGACTCCTGGAAGCCTTGGACCTTGTACTCCAGTTATTTCCTATTGTGGAACTTTGGAACACTCGTGGACTTTGGAACCTTGCTATTTGATAAATCCACGTTTGCATGGACTTATGGTAACAGAGAAGAGATCCTGAACCTGTTGTGAGAGTGATTGCTGAGCTTAAGTTACTCTGGCCTGCTGTGTCTCCTGCTTTTGTATCTGCAAAGTGTGTGACTATTATTGCCACTTGTATGAAGTAATACAAGACCTTCTATATCAAACCTGTGACTCCTGTGTTTTCATCGCACCCAAGCACAAGACACTATATGAACTGTACTCCTTACATTACAAGATTCTGAAGCCAAACGTTAGTGTCTGCTGGGTCTGGAAAGGCTGTGTCTGCTGTAACTGTGGATATCAGATGTCCGGTTGTACTTTCTGTGATGACAGTGGTTGTGACTTCTCACAACCATTCCAGGTGAGCAATTCCCTTAAGTTTTTTTTTCTGCAGTGTTACCACAGGTAAACACTATTGTTTTTTTTTTTCTTTCCTCTTTTGTGTCTGCTGTAACTGTGGATATCAGATGTCCGGTTGAACTTTCTGTGATGATACTGGTTGTGACTTCTCACAACCATTCCAGGTGAGCAGTTCCCTTAATTTTTTTTTTCTCTCTGCAGTGTTACCACAGGTAAACACTATTGTTTTTTTTTCTTCTCCTCTCCTTCCAGTACTCCTGTCTTAAAAGATCTGGAAAATGGAGGCCCGCATAAAGGAACTTTGCGGAGTGACTGATAACATCCTTGCAGATTTGCAGACTATAAAAACCCGTTTTACAAACCTACAGGACCTCACTAACCACAATTTGCAAGTGTTTGGACAGACTGCCCAGGATTTGCGAGCCAGGATTGAGGTTCTAGAGGAGCGAGTCCAGGCTCCTGCCGTAGCCCCGAGTTCTAGGATTCCTAAGTTGCCCCCTTTTCGTTTTGGCGGTGAACGTGAGAAATTCAGGGGATTTATTAATCAATGCAATCTTTTTTTTTTCTGCACATGCTTCACAATTTCCCACTGAATGATCTAAAGTGCTTACTATAATTATGTTGCTTACCAACAAGGCTTTGATGTGGGCAAACCCTCTGATTGAGACTGAGGATGAATGTTTGGATCATCTTGATGCTTTCATTTCAGCCATGGGGCAGGTGTTTGATGACCCCAATCGAGGTGCAACAGCTGAAGCAGCCATGTTAGCTTTGCGCCAAGGTAAGCACTCGGTAGCTGAATATGCCTTGGATTTCAGGAGATGGGCCCTTGATACCACCTGGGACAGTTCCGCCAAAAAATCTATTTTTTCGAAAGGGGTTATCTCCACTGATTAAGGATGAACTTGCTCGTGCCGACCCTCCCACTGCGTTAGGTGACTTTATTAACTACTGCATCCGTATTGATACTCGTCTGACTGAACGCAGGCAAGAGAGATGGTTCGAAAGCAATCGCACTAACCTTTTCCTACCTTCCTCTCCAGCTAAGGAACCTTTGAGTAGGATCACACGGGAACCTGAACCTGAACCCATGCAGGTAGACTCTTTACAACGACGGGTTAGTGATGCACGCAAGGAACATCGTTTTAAGGAGAATCTATGTTTCTATTGTGGTAAGTCAGGGCACTTCATTATAAACTGCCCCAGCCGTTCTCGTAAGACTACTGCAGCACTCATTCACTGTGAGTGTTGCGAGAGGGGATCTGTTAGGTCCGAGCCTCAGGCTCCAGAGAGATCTGCAGCAACAGATCTTGATTTCTCGGACTTAAACTCCGTTACTTCTGAGGACGTTGACTGTGTAAACGCTGCAATTTTTCAAGTTTCCTCAGCGGTGTCCCAGCTGAGTTGTAAGAAAAACAATTCTCATTGCTTTCTTTCCATCAAACTCTGGGTTGACTCAGCTTGGGTGTCTAGCTCTGCTATGATCGACTCAGGGGCAAGTGGAAATTTTATGGATGTCTCCTTTGCTCTGAAACAGGGGATACGTTCAGTGAAGAAGGCTACTCCAGTACAGATGGAAACTGTGGATGGCTCCCTGCTGACCTCTGGACCAGTGGATCAGGAAACAGAGCCTTTGAGGGTTCTTATGGGTAAAGATCATCAAGAGAAACTGTCCTTTATGCTTATCTCTTCTCCCCATTTTCCCATTATTCTAGGGCTACCATGGCTGCAGGCTCAGAATCCTACCATTAACTGGGAGACCAAGGAATTACACTTTCCAGAGAAACAGATGAGTCCAAAAGTTTCAGCTTGCTCTGTTCCTAAAGGAACCATGTCAGTCCCTGAACTACCAGCTGTATACCAGGACTATGTGGATTTATGTGACAAGAAGAACGCTGACCAGCTTCCCCCTCACCGTCCATATGATTGTCCAATTGAATTATTGCCTGGAGCAGAGATACCTTTTGGTAAGATCTACCCCCTGGCGGGGCCCGAGCTAAAGGCTTTAAAGGATTACATAGACGAAAATCTAGCCAAGGGCTTCATACGCCCCTCTTCATCTCCTGCAGGTGCACCCATCTTCTTTGTAAAGAAGAAAGATGGATCTCTGAGACCCTGCGTAGACTATAGGGAACTCAATAAGGTTACTATTAGAAACCGTTATCCATTGCCTTTAATCCCTGAGTTATTGGAGAGAGTGCGACATGCCAAAATTTTCTCTAAACTAGATCTCCGTGGGGCCTATAACTTAGTCCGTATTAGACCTGGGGATGAATGGAAGACTGCATTCAGGTCACGCTATGGACACTTTGAATATCTAGTTATGCCTTTTGGTCTGAGTACCGCCCCAGCCACTTTCCAACACTTGGTGAATGACATCTTCAGGGATCTCCTAGATACATTCGTGGTGATTTATTTGGATGATATTCTAATTTTTTCTAACTCCACAGAGGAACATCATGGACATGTGAGAATGGTCTTGGAACGTCTAAGACAAAATCATCTTTACATCAAACTTGAAAAGTGTGAATTCCATAGGACCGAAATTCAATTTCTGGGGTATGTACTGTCTACACAAGGAATTAGTATGGATGGAAGCAAGACCCAAGCCATCAAGGATTGGCCAAGTCCTAGAAATGTGAAGGAGGTGCAGCGCTTCATCGGGTTTGCCAACTTCTATAGACGTTTCATTAGGAATTTCTCTGAGGTAGTGTCACCTATCACCCAACTTACCCGGAAAGAGTCTAGGTTCTCCTGGACTCCCCAAGCCCAGGAAGCATTTTCCCGTTTAAAAGATAAATTTACCACTGCACCTATCTTAGTACATCCCAACCCCGAACTTGCCTTCATAATAGAGGTGGATGCTTCGGACTGTGCCGTTGGAGCTATACTCTCTCAGAGAACAGGTGAGAAGAATGTCTTGCATCCCTGTGCCTTCTTTTCCCAGCAGTTGTCTTCGGCTGAGAGGAACTACGATGTGGGCAATAGAGAGTTGTTGGCCATTATTGCCGCCTTCAAAGAATGGAGACACCTTCTTCAGGGAGCTGCACAGCAAATAGTCGTCCTGACAGACCATCGTAACCTTGAATTTATCAGGTCGGCTAAGTGCCTGACTCCTTGCCAGGCTCGCTGGAATCTTTTCTTAAACCAATTTAATTGTATCATTTCTTATAGACCAGGATCGCGCAATGGAAAGGCTGATGCACTCTCTAGGATTTATTCAGCAGAGACACGTCCACTTACTCCTCCTAAGACTATTCTTCCTGACTCTAGATTCCTGGGAGTGATTCATAATCAAGACCTACTTAAGGACATCAAGGAAGCATACCATGCGGATTCCTTTTGGCACAACCCCCAAGGGACGTAAGTCTTGTCTTTAAGAATGGTGTGTGGATTCAGGGACAACGTCTGTATATTCCTGAAACAGTCAGATTAAGAGTATTGCAACTCATTCACGATTCCAAGATAGCTGGGCATAGAGGAATTCTAAAGACACAGGAATTTCTTTCTCGTTTCTTTTGGTGGCCCACTTGCAGGAAGGATGTTTTAAACTATGTCACTTCATGTGAAGTCTGTGCTAGATGCAAAACACCTCGCTCCTCACCAACTGGTCTGTTGCAACCTCTTCCCACCCCGTCCCGCCCGTGGGGATCCATTTCTATGGACTTCATTGTGGAGTTACCAACCTCTCAAGGGAAGAACACCATTCTAGTGGTGGTTGATCGTTTAACAAAAGCAGCTCATTTTATCCCTTGTGTCGGCTTACCCACTGCAAGACAGACATCAGATTTGATGATTAAAAATGTGTTTCGTTTACATGGAGTACCAGATGAGGTTATTTCGGATCGAGGGGTGCAATTCACTTCAAGGTTTTGGCAAAATTTCTGTGCAGCATTGGACATTAAAGTGAACCTTTCTTCTGCTTTTCATCCTCAGACTAATGGACAGACGGAACGAACCAATCAGACCCTGGAGCAGTATCTTCGCTGCTTTATCTGCCACCTACAGGATGATTGGGTGGATCTACTTCCACTGGCTGAGTTCTCTTATAACAACTCTCAGAGCGCCTCCACTAAGCAGTCTCCTTTTTACTCCAATTTAGGTTATCATCCTAATATTCTTCCTCGATTTCCCATAGAAACGCCTTTGCCAGCAGTGGCTGAAAGAATCACGTCTTTACAAAAGAATATGGATCTTCTAAAGGGAAATCTGGAATTGGCTCAGGAAAGGTACAAGAAAGCCGCAGATAAATTTCGTAAACCTGCACCAGCTTTCAAGGTAGGAGACCTGGTCTGGCTGTCAACCAGAAATCTTAAGTTAAGAATTCCATCATCTAAGTTGGGACATAAATACATTGGACCTTATAAAATCAGTAAAATTATAAGTGCTGTCGCTTGTCGTCTTCAACTGCCCAGAACTATGAGAATCCACCCTGTCTTTCATGTATCTCTACTAAAGGCTGCGACACCCAATACGTTTCCTGGACGTTCTTCTCCTTGCCCTGACCCAGTGCTAGTCGATGGTCAGGAAGAATTTGTGGTGGAAAGGATTCTAGATTCCAGGTTGTATAGAAATCAGTTACAATATTTGATTAAATGGCAGGGCTACCCAGTGGAGGATAATTCATGGGAACCAGTCAATAACGTTAATGCTCCTCGCTTGCTCCGTCAGTTTCATCAGAGGTACCCACACAAGCCTGGTCTGAGGTCATCCGGAGGTTGTCCCTAAGGGGGGAGTAATGTAAGGTTCTGTGTACATGTTCCTGAAACTCAGTTTTTCCGTCAGCCATTTTACTTTCTGTCTTGCTGCAGCTGTCTTGCCCTCAGTCAATATGGAGTTTCCAGCTTGCATGTTCCCGCCCTGATTCTCTCCCTCTTGCTTCTTAAGCAGCCACAGCTGAGCAATCAGTGCTTCAGAATCAAGCCTGCAGTGAACCTGTGACCTGACTCCTGGAAGCCTTGGACCTTGTACTCCAGTTATTTCCTATTGTGGAACTTTGGAACACTCGTGGACTTTGGAACCTTGCTATTTGATAAATCCACGTTTGCATGGACTTATGGTAACAGAGAAGAGATCCTGAACCTGTTGTGAGAGTGATTGCTGAGCTTAAGTTACTCTGGCCTGCTGTGTCTCCTGCTTTTGTATCTGCAAACTGTGTGACTATTATTGCCACTTGTATGAAGTAATACAAGACCTTCTATATCAAACCTGTGACTCCTGTGTTTTCATCGCATACAAGCACAAGACACTATATGAACTGTACTCCTTACATTACATAGTGGCTCCTAACCAGAAGATCCTTTAGATTCGGGGATCTCCTAGCTGTAAGGAGGGGACGATCCGGTAAAAAGTCCCTAAGGACGGGGTCAGAACGAAGAACGGGCCAATGTTTGGTTAGAATAGACCTCATCTGAGACCATCGATTATTGTATGTGGAAATGAATCTTATTTGTGGATTTGGATCCCTTAATCTGCGACTATCACCCAAAAGTTGATTTTGTGGTGTGCTTTTCGCCCTCAGATAGCCGCGTTTAACCGTCCTCCTGCTGTAGCCCCGATCATGGAACCGTTGGGAAAGGTCCCTAGACTGCCCCTCAAAAAACTCATCGGTAGCACAAATGCGTTTCATTCTAAGGAATTGTCCCGTTGGAATAGCCCGAATCGTGGCTGGTGTGTGAGCAGATGTTGCATGTAATAATGCATTGACAGATGTCTCCTTGCGGAAAACATCTGTCAACACCATCCCATCATCCAAAACTGAAATATTGATATCTAGAAAATCAATACTGGTTCGTGAGCATTTGTAAGTTAATTTGATGTTAAGATCATTACTATTAAGTGTACCGATGAATTCATGAAGGGCAGACTCGGGACCCTGCCAAATAAACAAAACATCATCGATATATCTGTGCCAACATACCACCCGGGAGGCGGCATGAGCGCCGTCACCGAAAAGGTCCCTCTCCCAAAGGCCTAAAAAGAGGTTGGCGTAGGACGGCGCACATGCCGCCCCCATCGCGGTGCCACATCTCTGTAAATAAAATTTATCCTTAAAAGTAAAAAAGTTGTGATAAAGAATAAATTCCAACAGCTGCATGATCAGGGCCCGCAAGGGGGGGTTTAGATCTCCCATATCCAAAAAGTATCTAACAGCCCTAAGCCCGTCTTCATGGCTGATACTAGTGTACAGAGACTCCACGTCAGCTGTCACAAGGGTCATGTCCGGCTCGAGGGTCAAGCCATCGATCTTCCTCAGGACGTCCGTTGTGTCTCTGACATAGGAGGGGAGGGTTTCTACAACAGGATGTAGGTAATACTCGATGAACTTGCATATAGGGTCACAGAGCCCTCCTATGCCAGAGACAATGGGACGTCCTGGGGGTTCAAGTGGATCCTTATGGATCTTGGGTAGCAAATAGAAGGTGGGAACCACCGGACATTGTACCATTAGGCCATCAAGGACTTTCTTTGGTATGATGCCCAAAATGAAAGCCTCCTCCAAGATAGCGGATATGGCACTAGAGGACACCTTGATAGGATTATTGGGAAGGAGAGTGTATGATCTCACGATCCCTTAATTGTCTATGTGCCTCCCTTTCATACTTCTCCACCGGCCAGACCACCATATTCCCCCCTTGTCAGCTGGTTTTATAACCACATCTTTTAGGGACCTTAACTGTTTTAGTGCTTCCCTCTGCAAACGGGTGAGATTATCACCTCTCCATTGTTTGAGGATTGCCTTGAATTCCTCCAAAACAAGTTTGTTAAATATCTCCACCTGTGGGCACAAAGAGAAGGGGGGAAAGTGGTGGACCTGGGGTAAACAGAAGCAGGGAAGATACCTGTAGTGCTGGAGGTGCTCTCCCTCTCTAATTCCTCCAGAATGGATAGAGCCTCTTGTTCCTCCACTGAGTTGAGGCCATCATTTCTCGCAGATTTAGAATGTAACTTACGAAGGATAACCTTCCTTAGGAAAAGTTGTAGATCTTTCATAGCTGCAAAAAAGTCAAATTTGTTAGTGGGAGCAAAAGTTAAACCTAAACTTAGGACATCCACTTGAGCCTCTGTAAGTAAATGACTAGACAGGTTAATTACCTCCACCACTATTTCACTTACATTTAATTGATTATTGTGAACAAATGTTTTTAGTCTTCAATAAAAACTTATTTTTAATATTAAAATTCTCATATTCTTTATTTAATATGGGCTTAATGCTCCGATTTTTTCGTAAGGGATGAATATTTAGGGAGTTGCCCTGGTCCAAATTTGGAACCATGTCAAGACATGTTACCCATGGTTTTGGTTTAATTACAATGCTAATCACGGAAGGGAAGAATCACCATATTGGAGTTCACATTTTGATGGAATGGTTTGAGGGTGCCATGTCACATTGGCAGAGCCCCTGAGGTGCCAGAAAAGCGGAACCCCCATAAGAGACCTTATTTTACAAACTACACCACTCAACGAATTCATCTAGGGGTGTAGTGATCATATTGACACCAAAGGTGGGTCACAGAATTTTATACCATTGGGCAATGAAAAAAAAATCATTACATTTTTACCACCATTTTTTTTTACTCCCAGATTTTACATATTCACACTGGGAAATGGGTAAAAATGGCACCACAATTTATCCCACAATTTCTGATGAATGTAGAAATTCCCCATAGGTGGCTGTACAGTACTGCTTAGCCATACGGGGAGACTCGCTGTAAGGCTAAGCAGTACTGTTATACTGGAGGCATCCTGTAACACAGAATTTTCTATAATAGTTTATGGACTCCATATACAGAGCCCCTAAGTGCTAGAGGAGCAGAATCTACCCTCAAGTGACCCCATTTTGGAAATTATACCCCTTTGAAAATTTATGTACAGGGGTAGTAATGATTTTGACTCCATTGGTGTTTTCCAGAAACAATCAGCAGTGGATGTTGCTGAGTGAAAATTGCAAACTGCAATTGTAGTGACCAGTATATTGTAGTGCCCGTACATTGTGCCCAGCGCATGCATCCATAAATTAGGGGGGCTCTCATCGCTACAGAAATGGCAAACATGTGGACGCTAACTGTGGTTTAGGCACACTGGGGCTCAGAAAGGAGGGGCATTTGGATTTGATAGCACAGAATTTGCTGAATTTCTTTTGGGGGTGAGGGCGATTTCGCTTTTCCAGAGCCTTTGTGCTACCAGTAACGTGGAAGCCCCCCTATGTTTCCGTTAACAGATGGCAGACCTGAGTGGAGACTTGCTTTTTTGTGGATTGATTTGAAGCTTTTATTTTGAACATTTTACATATAATTTGGGATCACATTTTCCGGCGCTCTACACTGAGCACTTACATTGAGGTTTCCCTCCGAGTGAGGTAATTCAGATGAACCCCCCCCATGGATCCATTTACTATAATGAGGCAGCAGAGTCACTCTGGACTCTGGCCTCTCTGTTCAGCGGTGTCCTTTTTTTTCAGACGTGCACAAAACTGTGGCCAACTGCTCTTTTATGCACACCTAATAAAATGACAGACACCGCTGGATCACAGGTCAGACGGCATCCACAGTGTCTCCATCTGCCTCATTATAGGGAGTCTTCCATTGGGGGTTCCATCTGAATTATATATTTCAGAGATTTACACAGAAATCTGGGAGGAAGAGCTCAGTATAAAGCGCAGGATAAAAATGCACTGAGCCTTATTGCGAACTTTGGGAGGCAGAATGAAGAAATCAACAGCAGTTGAAGAATTGGTTTTATTTCTTTTTTACGCCGTTCCTCGGTATAAGTGATTAGACAACTTTATTCTTCGGGTCGGTGCGATTACAGTGATACCAGATTTATATCTGGTTTTTATGTTTGGCTGCTGTCACACACTAAAATACGAAAAATCTAGTTTATGCATCGCCATATTTAGGCAGCTATAATTTTCCTGTATTTCGGTTGACAGTGATGTGAGGTCTTGTTTTTTGCGGGACGACTTAACGTTTTTATTGGTACCATTTTCAGGCTCATGACATTTTTTGATTGCTTTCTATTCCGATTTTTGGGAGGCAGAACAAACAAAAAACAACAATTCAGGAATTGCTTTTTTTATGCCGTTCCATGTATGGTAAAATTGATAAGGCAGCTTTATTTTTTGTTTGCAGCGATACCACATTTATATTAAACTATTTTATAGAAAAAAAATATTTTTGCATCTCTTTATTCTGAGGGCTATAACTTTTTTATTTTTCCTCTGATGGAGCTGTATGGCACCTTACTTTTTGCTGGACAAGATGAAGTTTTCAGTGGTACCATTTTTATTTACATTCGTCTTTTTGATAACGTTTTGTCACACTTTTTGTTCTGCGGTATGATGATAAAGCATCTTTTTTTGCCTCTATTTTTTTTTTTTTTACAGTGTTCACTAAAGGGGTTAACTAATGTGACAGTTTTATAGGGTGGGTTGTTCTGGAAGCGGCAATACCAAATATGTGTACTTTTATTGTTTTTTTTTTTCATAATAATATTTGTTTATGGATACAATATATTATTCATTTATTTTTTGGAGATTTGTAAAAAAATATTTTACATTTTTGTTCACTTTTTTTTAATTTTTTTACTTATTCCCACTATGGGATTTTCACTTTCTGTAGTCTGATCACAGTTATCAGGTATAGCAATGCTGGAGCATCACAAAATGTCACTTTTATTGAATACTGCAGTCTCAGGATTATCAAAGTCCTTTTTGACAAGCATCTTCAGTACTTAGTACAGTCCTTTTGGCTGTTATAATAACCTACTGCAAACATGAAGCATAGCCAGAAATCAGCTTCTGGCAGCGTTTCTGAGGAATCTTAGCCCATTCCTATTGGACAGTGGCTTACAGTTCACTGATATTCTTGGGTTAGCGTGCTGTATAACTACCTTCAAAGTCCATCAGAGATTTTCTACGGAGTTGAAGTCAGGAGACTGTGATGACCATTCCAGAATTGTCCAGGACTTATCCTGAAACCAAGCATTAGTAGACTTTGAGGTATGATTTGCATCATGGTCCTGTTGGGAGGTCCAATGACACTCAAAAAGGCATGATATTTTCTTCTAGGATTTTCTGACATTACCTTGACCACATTTTTCCCCCCACATGCTTGCAGGTTTCCAGTGCCATAGGAGTCAAAACAGCCCCAAAGCTTTACCGAGCCACTGCTTTACTGTAGGTATCACTGAGCTATCACCATGCTTCACTGAAGGCATCACTGAGCCGCCACAATGCTTCATGGTAGGTGGGTGGTTTGCAGTATGTACTTGATTTTTCTTCCTCCAGACATATCACTGATACATAGGCCTGAAAAATTCCAGCTTTGCTTCATTGCTCCATAGAGCAAATCCCCTAAATTCTCTGGCATAGTAATATGGTTATGATCACATTGCAGTTGACTTATCTTATGCTTTTGCATCAGTAGACATGTATGTCCTGAAGTCCAGACATGGAGACGTTTAGAGTGTGCCTACAGCGCAAATTGAAACCTCAGTGCCTGCTGCCACCAAACCTTGTTGCAGGTCTTTTTCATTCCTTTGAGGGGTTTTGGCCATAAGCCTCTTAAAGGGGTTGGCCACTACTATACATGTCCCCTTCCTGTGAACTAACTCCCATTGATAAGCACTTTACTAAATATCTTGCTTTGTGAAATCCTGCTGTAACTTGAGCTGCACTTCAGATCACACGACCTCTAGCGTGGCTTGCCATGGGTGGGTTGAGCGACAACTGCTTAACAGGCAATGCCATACCAATGCTACTTAAGGGTATGTTTCCACGTAGCGGAAACATACCGGATTAGCTGCGGATTGAACGCTGCGTCCTACCGCAGCGTTGAGTCCGCAGTGGCCAGATGTTCCTGCATAGCGGAGGGGATTTTATGAAATCCCATCTCCACTATGCGTCCGATTACGTAGGTCACACACCTGCGAAACCGGACATGCAGCGCGTCTTTTCAGATCGCAGCATGTCTATTTAACTTGCGGCGACAGAGTGTAAATAGCAGAGTCCTATGTAGCAGTTCGGCGATTCCGGATGTGGTCAATGAACACATCTGGATTCACTGTGCGTTCAGAAGGGGGCGGGGCTTTGGGCAGAGCGGGGTTTCCACTCCGTCCAAAACGCTGCCTATCCGAAACGTGGAACCATACCCTTACAGGCAATGCCATACACCAAAGACAACTGCTTAAAAAGCAATGCCATACACCAAAGACTTAATGAATCTACTTGCTGTATGCACAGGACAACTACTGTGGATCTTTCATGACATGGACAAACGATGGACTTTTATAACACATTTGATGGGGCAATTTACTTACTACCTCTTAGGCCTCTTTCACACATCAGGCTTTTTGAATCAGGCGCGATCCGGCGTGTTTCTAAAAAAACGGATCCGGTAACGGATGCGTTTTTTTTAGCATTGACTTACATTAGCGCCGGATCGCGCCTGATGTCACTGCGTTGCATCCGTTTTTGGCCGGATCCGTCGGAATTGTACATTCCGGCGGCCGGACAAGACGGTTTTTGTAAAGTTTTTTTTTTTTTCTTCCGGAGGCACCTGACAGTGCCTGAATCGGCACTTCAGGCGGCCGGAAACAATGCAAACATATGGAGCCGGACCAGATTTTTGACAAATCCGTCAGAAAACTGATCCGGAGTCCAAGGTCTCTCTCTCTCTCTCTCTCTCTCTCTCTCTCTCTCTCTCTCTCTCTCGTGCAGGCAAAAAAGGAAATACACCAGAGCAGTTGGAATCTATGAGATTACAGTACCCTGACTAACCACCGCAACTAGAGGCAGCCGTGGAGCGTTCCTACGTTGGTCCTAGACGCCTCGTCACAGCCTGAGAAACTAACTACACCTAAAGATAGAAATAGGAAAGCTATCTGCCCCGGAGCAGAACCCCAAAGATAATAGAAAGCCCCCAAACATTTAATGGCGGTTAGACAAGAGGAAATACTGACACAGAAAGAAAATAGTATGAGCAAACGCTGGGGCCCAAACTATCTAAATAGAAAAGGACAGGAAGGGTACTTACTGCAATCCCAGAAAACCCTGAAAAACACCAACTCTACTAATTTCAAAATCACCTGAGATCACACGACCTCTACCACCTAAATTAGTTCTCTGGTGTAACAAAAACAGCAGCCACTGAAAAAACTGGAAAAAGCAAAAGTACAAAACACAGTGGCTGAACTAAACTGAGAGGGCAAAAGCCCCCGGAGGGGACCCAGAAGGCCCCCACAGAAGTGCAGGACCAAATGCAAAAATATAGCAAAAACACAAAATAAGAAATTGTCTTATCTGATAGCAGGAGATGCAGACACGACACAGCAGGCTACAAGGGAAACTGGAAAGAAGGATTCAGACCAGAACAATTGATCACCGGCAACCCTGATGGGAAAATGATTCCCTTAAATAAGACCAATCAGTAACACCTGATTCCCAGTCCTCACAATCCTCACTAGTACCGCTTGTAACCACCAGAGGGAGCCTCTGCTCAGAACTCATCTCAAACACATTCACAACAGTACCCCCCCCTTGAGGAGGGGTCACCGAACCCTCATTTGAGCAACCAGGTCGGTCAGGATGAGTTCTATGATACGCACGGATAAGTCTCCTAGCATGGATGTCCGAAGCAAACACCCAAGAATTGTCTTCCTGACCATAACCTCTCCATTTAACCAAATACTGGAGTCTTCGTCTAGAAAAATGAGAATCCAATATTTTCTCAACCACATACTCCAGATTGCCCTCAACCAAAACAGGGTCAGGAGGCACAGCAGCAGGAACCACTGGCTCAACAAACCTCTTCAACAAGGACTTGTGGAACACGTTATGGATCTTAAATGTCCCTGGAAGAAGCAAACGAAAAGAAACAGGATTAATAATCTCCATGATCTTATAAGGTCCAATGAACCTAGGCTTAAATTTAGGAGATGCTACTCTCATAGGAATATTCTTTGAGGACAACCAGACCAAGTCCCCCACTTTAAACCGAGGACCATCAGTCCTATGCCGGTTAGCAAACCGCTGGGCCTTCTCCTGAGAGAGGGACAACCTCTCCACTACCTGGTCCTAAATCTGCTGCATACGCTCAACAACAGAGTCAACACCTGGACAGACAGAAGCCTCCGTCTGTCCTGAAGAAAATCGAGGGTGAAACCCAGAATTACAGAAAAACGGAGACATCAAAGTGGCAGAGCTAGCCCTATTATTAAGAGCAAACTCAGCCAAAGGCAAAAAAGAGACCCAGTCATCCTGATCAGCAGACACAAAGCATCTTAGATAAGTCTCCAATGTCTGGTTTGTTCTCTCAGTTTGACCATTGGTCTGAGGATGAAATGCGAGGAGAAAGACAATTGAACACCCAGTTTAGAACAAAAAGTCCTCCAAAATCTGGAAACAAACTGGACTCCTCTGTCAGACACAATGTTCTCAGGAATGCCGTGTAAACGAACCACGTGCTGAAGGAACAACGGCACCAATTCAGAGGAGGAAGGCAACTTAGGTAATGGCACAAGATGTATCATTTTGGAAAACTATCACAAATTACCCAGATGGTGGTCATTCTCTGAGAAACAGGAAGATCGGAAATGAAATCCATAGAGATATGGGTCCATGGTCTCTTGGGCACAGGCAATGGCATCAACAAACCACTAGAGCGAGAGCAAGGCTTGGAGCGAGAGCAAGTCCCGCAGGACTGCACAAATTCCCTGACATCGCGAGACAAGGTAGGCCACCAAAAGGACCGACTAACCAAGTCTCTGGTACCAAAAATTCCGGGATGCCCAGCCAATGCGGAACAATGAATCTCAGACATCACACTCTTTTTCCATTGGTCCGGGACAAACAATTTTCCAACAGGGCAGCGCTCGGGCCTCTCCTCCTGACACCCCTCCAGAGCAAGTCTCAAATTGGGCGAGATGGCGGAAAGAACTACACCCTCCTTCAAAATAACAGAGGGATCAGATAGCTCAGGAGAGTCCGCAAAGAAACTCCTCGAGAGGGCATCCGCCTTAACATTCTTAGTGCCAGGAAGAAAGGAAACCACAAAATTAAAACGTGTGAAAAACAAGGCCCACCTGGCCTGTCTAGGATTAAGTCGCTTGGCAGATTCCAGATAGACCAGATTCTTATGGTCCGTAAGGACCACCACCTGATGTTTGGCTCCCTCCAGCCAATGTCTCCACTCTTCAAAAGCCCACTTCATGGCCAATAACTCCGATTACCCACGTCATAATTACGTTCAGTAGGAGAAAATTTTCGAGAGAAAAAGGCACAAGGGTTACTTTTAGAGGTCTCTGGATCTTTTTGGGACAAAACGGCACCTGCCCCAATTTCAGAGGCATCAACCTCCACCTGAAATGGCAGAGAAACATCAGGCTGCCGTAGAACAGGAGCAGAAGTGAATCTCTGCTTAAGTTCCTGAAACGCAGAGACTGCCTCAGGAGGCCAATTCACCACATCAGAACCCTTTCTGGTCAAATCAGTTAATGGTTTAACAATAACAGAGAAATTACCAATAAATTTACGATAAAAATTGGCAAAACCCAAAAATCTCTGAAGAGCCTTTAATGAAGTAGGTTGGACCCAATCACAGATGGCCTGAACCTTGACCGGGTCCATTTCAATAACAGATGGGGACAAAATGAATCCCAGAAATGAGATCTTCTGTACGCCAAAAAGACACTTTGATCCCTTCACATACAGAGCATTCTCTCTCAAAATCTGGAATACAGTTCGAACATGTTTCACATGAGAGTCCCAGTCATTAGAAAAAATCAAGATATCATCCAAATAAACAATCAGAAACTTGTCCACAAAATCCCTGAAAATGTCATTCATGAAGGACTGGAAGACGGAAGGAGCATTAGTGAGCCCAAAGGGCATCACAAGGTACTCAAAATGCCCTTCAGGGGTGTTAAATGCGTCTTCCATTCATCCCCGTGCTTAATGCGAATAAGGTTATACGCCCCCCTGAGGTCAAGCTTGGTAAACCAAGTAGCGTTTTTCACCTGGAAAACAGGTCAGAAATCAAGGGTAACGGGTATTGATATTTCACAGTAATATTGTTCAAGAGACGATAATCAATACACGGCCTTAATGAACCATCTTTTTTGGCCACAAAGAAAAAACCGGCACCTAAGGGTGAAGAGGATG
>JARQOD010000004.1:470581475-470630072 GCA_033576555.1 Oophaga sylvatica
TTTTTCTCCAATTTAGGTTATCATCCTAATATTCTTCCTCGATTTCCCATAGAAACCCCTTTGCCAGCATGGCTGAAAGAATCACGTCTTTACAAAAGAATATGGATCTTCTAAGGGAAATCTGGAATTGGCTCAGGAAAGGTACAAGAAAGCCGCAGATAAATTTCGAAAACCTGCACCACTTTCAAGGTAGGAGACCTGGTCTGGCTGTCAACCAGAATCTTAAGTTAAGAATTCCATCATCTAAGTTGGACATAAATACATTGGACCTTATAAAATTCATAAATTAAAAGTGCTGTCGCTTGTCGTCTTCAACTGCCCAGAACTATGAGAATCCACCTTTTTCATGAATCTCTACTAAAGGCTGGGGACACCCAATACTTTCCCTGGACGTTTTTCCCCTTTCCCCTGACCCAGTGCTAGTCGATGGTCAGGAAGAATTTTGTGGGGGAAAAGGGATTCTAGATTCCAGTTTGTAAGAAATCAGTTACAATATTTGATTAAATGGCAGGGCTACCAGTGGAGGATAATTCATGGGAACCAGTCAAAAACGTTAATGCTCCTCGTTTGCTCCGTCATTTTCCCATCAGAGGTACCCCCCACAAGCTGGTCTGAGGTCATCCGGGGGTTGTCCCAAAGGGGGAGAAAATGTAAGGTTCTGTGTACATGTTCCTGAAACTCAGTTTTTCGTCAGCCATTTTACTTTCTGTCTTGCTGCAGCTGTCTTCCCCTCATTTCAATATGGAGTTTCCAGCTTGCATGTTCCCCCCTGTTCTCTCCCTTTTGCTTCTTAAGCAGCCACAGCTGAGCAATCAGTGCTTCAGAATCAACCTGCAGTGAACCTGTGACCTGACTCCTGGAAGCCTTGGCCCTTTGTACCCCAGTTATTTCCTATTGTGGAACTTTGGAACACTCGTGGACTTTGGAACCTTGCTATTTGATAAATCCACGTTTGCATGGACTTATGGTAACAGAGAAGAGATCCTGAACCTGTTGTGAGAGTGATTGCTGAGCTTAAGTTACTCGGGCCCTGCTGTGTCTCCTGCTTTTGTATCTGCAAACTGTGTGACTATTATTGCCCATTGTATAAAGTAATACAAGACCTTCTATATCAAACCTGTGACTCCTGTTTTTTCATCGCATACAAGCACAAACACTATATGAACTGTACTCCTTACATACATAGTGGCTCCTAACCAGAAGATCCTTTAGATTTCGGGGATCTCCTAGCTGTAAGGAGGGGGAAACGATCCGGTAAAAAAGTCCCTAAGGACGGGGTCAGAACGAAAACGGGCCAATGTTTGGTAGAATAGACCTCACCTGAGACCATCGTTTTATTGTATGTGGAAATGAATCTTATTTGTGGATTTGGACCCCTAATCTGCGACTATCACCCAAAAGTTGATTTTGTGGTGTGCTTTTCGCCCTCAGATAGCCGCGTTTAACCGTCCTCCTGCGTAGCCCCGATCATGGAACCGTTGGAAAGGTCCCTAGACTGCCCCTAAAAAAACTCATCGGTAGCACAAATGCGTTTCATTCTAAGGGAATTGTCGTTGGAATAGCCCGAATCGTGGCTGGTGTGTGAGCAATGTTGCATGAAATAATGCATTTGACAGATGTCTCCTTGCGGAAAACATCTGTCAACACCCCATCCCATCATCCAAACTAAAATATTGATATCTAGAAAATCAATACTGGTTCGTGAGCATTTGTAAGTTAATTTGATGTTAAGATCATTACTATTAAGTGTACCGATGAATTCAGGGAAGGGCAGACTCGGGACCCTGCCAAATAAACAAAACCTCATCGATAATCTGTGCCAAATACCACCCGGGAGGGCGGCATGAGCGCCGTCACCGAAAAGGTCCCTCCCCCAAAAGGGCCAAAAAAGAGGTTGGCGTAGGACGGCGCACATGCCGCCCCCATCGCGGTGCCACATCTCTGTAAATAAAATTTATCCTTAAAAGTAAAAAAGTTGTGATAAAGAATAAATTCCAACAGCTGCATGATCAGGGCCCGCAAGGGGGGTTTAGATCTCCCATATCCCAAAAAATATCTAACAGCCTAAGCCCGTCTTCATGGCTGATACTAGTGTACAGAGATCCACGCAGCTGTCCCCAAGGGTCATGTCCGGCTCGAGGGTCAAGCCATCGATCTTCCTCAGGACGTCCCTTGTGTCTCTGACATAGGAGGGGAGGGTTTCTACAACAGGATGTAGGTAATACTCGATGAACTTGCATATAGGGTCACAGAGCCCTCCCATGCCAGAGACAATGGGGCGTCCTGGGGTTCAAGTGGATTTCCCTTTTGGATCTTGGGGAGCAAATAGAAGGTGGGAACCACGGACATTGTTAACATTAGGCCATCAAAGGGCTTTCTTTGGTATGATGCCCAAAATGAAAGCCTCCCCCAAGATAGCGGATATGGCACTTAGAGGACACCTTGATAGGATTATTGGGAAGGAGAGTGTATGACTCACGATCCCCTTTAAATTTTCTATGTGCCTCCTTTCATACTTCTCCACCGGCCAGACCACCATATTCCCCCCTTGTCAGCTGGTTTTATAACCCCATCCCTTTTTGGGACCTTAACTGTTTTAGTGCTTCCCTCTGCAAACGGGTGAGATTATCACCTCTCCATTGTTTGAGGATTGCCTTGAATTCCTCCAAAAAAAGTTTGTTAAAATCTCCACCTGTGGGCACAAAGAGAAGGGGGGGAAGTGGTGGACCTGGGGTAAACAGAAGCAGGGAAGATCCTGTAGTGCTGGAGGTGCTCTCCCTCTCTAATTCCTCCAGAATGGATAGAGCCTCTTGTTCCTCCACTGAGTTGAGGCCATCATTTCTCGCAGATTTAGAATGTAACTTACGAAAGGGTAACCTTCCTTAGGAAAAAGTTGTAGATCTTTCATAGCTGCAAAAAAGTCAAATTTGTTAGTGGGAGCCAAAGTTAAACCTAAACTTAGGACATCCACTTGAACCTCTGTAAGTAAATGACTAGACAGGTTAATTACCTCCCCCATATTTCACTTACATTAATTGATTATTGTGAACAAATGTTTTTAGTCTTCAAAAAAAACTTATTTTTATTTTTAAAATTCTCATATTCTTTTTTTAATATGGGCTTAATGCTCCGATTTTTTCGTAAGGGATGAATTAATTTTGGGAGTTGCCTGGTCCAAATTTGGAACCATGTCAAGACATGTTACCCAGGTTTTTGGGTTTTAATTACAATGCTAATCACGGAAGGGAAGAATCACCATATTGGAGTTCACATTTTGATGGAATGGTTTGAGGGTGCCATGTCACATTGGGAGAGCCCCTGAGGGGCAGAAAAGCGGAACCCCCATAAGAGACCCTTTTTTTACAAACTACAAACCCCTCAACGAATTCATCTAGGGGTGTAGTGATATATTGACACCAAAGGGGGGTCACAGAAATTTTTATCCATTGGCAATTTAAAAAGAAATCATTACTTTTTTTCCACCATTTTTTTTTACTCCCCGATTTTACCCTATTCACACTGGGAATGGGTTTAAAAATGGGACCACAATTTATCCCACAATTTCTGATGAATGTAGAAATTCCCCATAGGTGCTGTACAGTACTGCTTTGCCATACGGGGGAGACTCGCTGTAAGGCTAAGCAGTACTGTTATACTGGAGGCATCCTGTAACACAGAATTTTCTATAATAGTTTATGGACTCCATATACAGAGCCCCTAAGTGCTAGAGGAGCAGAATCTACCCTCAAGTGACCCCATTTTGGAAATTATACCCCTTTGAAAATTTATGTACAGGGTAGTAATGATTTTGACTCCATTGGTGTTTTCCAGAAACAATCAGCAGTGGATGTTGCTGAGTGAAAATTGCAAACTGCAATTGTAGTGACCAGTATATTGTAGTGCCCGTACATTGTGCCCAGCGCATGCATCCATAAATTAGGGGGGCTCTCATCGCTACAGAAATGGCAAACATGTGGACGCTAACTGTGGTTTAGGCACACTGGGGCTCAGAAAGGAGGGGCATTTGGATTTGATAGCACAGAATTTGCTGAATTTCTTTTGGGGTGAGGGCGATTTCGCTTTTCCAGAGCCTTTGTGCTACCAGTAACGTGGAAGCCCCCCTATGTTTCCGTTAACAGATGGCAGACCTGAGTGGAGACTTGCTTTTTTGTGGATTGATTTGAAGCTTTTATTTTGAACATTTTACATATAATTTGGGATCACATTTGTCCGGCGCTCTACACTGAGCACTTACATTGAGGTTTCCCTCCGAGTGAGGTAATTCAGATGAACCCCCCCCATGGATCCATTTACTATAATGAGGCAGCAGAGTCACTCTGGACTCTGGCCTCTCTGTTCAGCGGTGTCCTTTTTTTTCAGACGTGCACAAAACTGTGGCCAACTGCTCTTTTATGCACACCTAATAAAATGACAGACACCGCTGGATCACAGGTCAGACGGCATCCACAGTGTCTCCATCTGCCTCATTATAGGGAGTCTTCCATTGGGGGTTCCATCTGAATTATATATTTCAGAGATTTACACAGAAATCTGGGAGGAAGAGCTCAGTATAAAGCGCAGGATAAAAATGCACTGAGCCTTATTGCGAACTTTGGGAGGCAGAATGAAGAAATCAACAGCAGTTGAAGAATTGGTTTTATTTCTTTTTTACGCCGTTCCTCGGTATAAGTGATTAGACAACTTTATTCTTCGGGTCGGTGCGATTACAGTGATACCAGATTTATATCTGGTTTTTATGTTTGGCTGCTGTCACACACTAAAATACGAAAAATCTAGTTTATGCATCGCCATATTTAGGCAGCTATAATTTTCCTGTATTTCGGTTGACAGTGATGTGAGGTCTTGTTTTTTGCGGGACGACTTAACGTTTTTATTGGTACCATTTTCAGGCTCATGACATTTTTTGATTGCTTTCTATTCCGATTTTTGGGAGGCAGAACAAACAAAAAACAACAATTCAGGAATTGCTTTTTTTATGCCGTTCCATGTATGGTAAAATTGATAAGGCAGCTTTATTTTTTGTTTGCAGCGATACCACATTTATATTAAACTATTTATAGAAAAAAAATATTTTTGCATCTCTTTATTCTGAGGGCTATAACTTTTTTATTTTTCCTCTGATGGAGCTGTATGGCACCTTACTTTTTGCTGGACAAGATGAAGTTTTCAGTGGTACCATTTTTATTTACATTCGTCTTTTTGATAACGTTTTGTCACACTTTTTGTTCTGCGGTATGATGATAAAGCATCTTTTTTTGCCTCTATTTTTTTTTTTTTACAGTGTTCACTAAAGGGGTTAACTAATGTGACAGTTTTATAGGGTGGGTTGTTCTGGAAGCGGCAATACCAAATATGTGTACTTTTATTGTTTTTTTTTTTCATAATAATATTTGTTTATGGATACAATATATTATTCATTTATTTTTTGGAGATTTGTAAAAAAATATTTTACATTTTTGTTCACTTTTTTTAATTTTTTTACTTATTCCCACTATGGGATTTTCACTTTCTGTAGTCTGATCACAGTTATCAGGTATAGCAATGCTGGAGCATCACAAAATGTCACTTTTATTGAATACTGCAGTCTCAGGATTATCAAAGTCCTTTTTGACAAGCATCTTCAGTACTTAGTACAGTCCTTTTGGCTGTTATAATAACCTACTGCAAACATGAAGCATAGCCAGAAATCAGCTTCTGGCAGCGTTTCTGAGGAATCTTAGCCCATTCCTATTGGACAGTGGCTTACAGTTCACTGATATTCTTGGGTTAGCGTGCTGTATAACTACCTTCAAAGTCCATCAGAGATTTTCTACGGAGTTGAAGTCAGGAGACTGTGATGACCATTCCAGAATTGTCCAGGACTTATCCTGAAACCAAGCATTAGTAGACTTTGAGGTATGATTTGCATCATGGTCCTGTTGGGAGGTCCAATGACACTCAAAAAGGCATGATATTTTCTTCTAGGATTTTCTGACATTACCTTGACCACATTTTTCCCCCCACATGCTTGCAGGTTTCCAGTGCCATAGGAGTCAAAACAGCCCCAAAGCTTTACCGAGCCACTGCTTTACTGTAGGTATCACTGAGCTATCACCATGCTTCACTGAAGGCATCACTGAGCCGCCACAATGCTTCATGGTAGGTGGGTGGTTTGCAGTATGTACTTGATTTTTCTTCCTCCAGACATATCACTGATACATAGGCCTGAAAAATTCCAGCTTTGCTTCATTGCTCCATAGAGCAAAATCCCCTAAATTCTCTGGCATAGTAATATGGTTATGATCACATTGCAGTTGACTTATCTTATGCTTTTGCATCAGTAGACATGTATGTCCTGAAGTCCAGACATGGAGACGTTTAGAGTGTGCCTACAGCGCAAATTGAAACCTCAGTGCCTGCTGCCACCAAACCTTGTTGCAGGTCTTTTTCATTCCTTTGAGGGTTTTGGCCATAAGCCTCTTAAAGGGGTTGGCCACTACTATACATGTCCCCTTCCTGTGAACTAACTCCCATTGATAAGCACTTTACTAAATATCTTGCTTTGTGAAATCCTGCTGTAACTTGAGCTGCACTTCAGATCACACGACCTCTAGCGTGGCTTGCCATGGGTGGGTTGAGCGACAACTGCTTAACAGGCAATGCCATACCAATGCTACTTAAGGGTATGTTTCCACGTAGCGGAAACATACCGGATTAGCTGCGGATTGAACGCTGCGTCCTACCGCAGCGTTGAGTCCGCAGTGGCCAGATGTTCCTGCATAGCGGAGGGGATTTTATGAAATCCCATCTCCACTATGCGTCCGATTACGTAGGTCACACACCTGCGAAACCGGACATGCAGCGCGTCTTTTCAGATCGCAGCATGTCTATTTAACTTGCGGCGACAGAGTGTAAATAGCAGAGTCCTATGTAGCAGTTCGGCGATTCCGGATGTGGTCAATGAACACATCTGGATTCACTGTGCGTTCAGAAGGGGGCGGGGCTTTGGGCAGAGCGGGTTTCCACTCCGTCCAAAACGCTGCCTATCCGAAACGTGGAACCATACCCTTACAGGCAATGCCATACACCAAAGACAACTGCTTAAAAAGCAATGCCATACACCAAAGACTTAATGAATCTACTTGCTGTATGCACAGGACAACTACTGTGGATCTTTCATGACATGGACAAACGATGGACTTTTATAACACATTTGATGGGGCAATTTACTTACTACCTCTTAGGCCTCTTTCACACATCAGGCTTTTTGAATCAGGCGCGATCCGGCGTGTTCTAAAAAAACGGATCCGGTAACGGATGCGTTTTTTTTAGCATTGACTTACATTAGCGCCGGATCGCGCCTGATGTCACTGCGTTGCATCCGTTTTTGGCCGGATCCGTCGGAATTGTACATTCCGGCGGCCGGACAAGACGGTTTTTGTAAAGTTTTTTTTTTTTTCTTCCGGAGGCACCTGACAGTGCCTGAATCGGCACTTCAGGCGGCCGGAAACAATGCAAACATATGGAGCCGGACCAGATTTTTGACAAATCCGTCAGAAAACTGATCCGGAGTCCAAGGTCCTCTCTCTCTCTCTCTCTCTCTCTCTCTCTCTCTCTCTCTCTCTCTCTCGTGCAGGCAAAAAAGGAAATACACCAGAGCAGTTGGAATCTATGAGATTACAGTACCCTGACTAACCACCGCAACTAGAGGCAGCCGTGGAGCGTTCCTACGTTGGTCCTAGACGCCTCGTCACAGCTGAGAAACTAACTACACCTAAAGATAGAAATAGGAAAGCTATCTGCCCCGGAGCAGAACCCCAAAGATAATAGAAAGCCCCCAAACATTTAATGGCGGTTAGACAAGAGGAAATACTGACACAGAAAGAAAATAGTATGAGCAAACGCTGGGGCCCAAACTATCTAAATAGAAAAGGACAGGAAGGGTACTTACTGCAATCCCAGAAAACCCTGAAAAACACCAACTCTACTAATTTCAAAATCACCTGAGATCACACGACCTCTACCACCTAAATTAGTTCTCTGGTGTAACAAAAACAGCAGCCACTGAAAAAACTGGAAAAAGCAAAAGTACAAAACACAGTGGCTGAACTAAACTGAGAGGGCAAAAGCCCCCGGAGGGGACCCAGAAGGCCCCCACAGAAGTGCAGGACCAAATGCAAAAATATAGCAAAAACACAAAATAAGAAATTGTCTTATCTGATAGCAGGAGATGCAGACACGACACAGCAGGCTACAAGGGAAACTGGAAAGAAGGATTCAGACCAGAACAATTGATCACCGGCAACCCTGATGGGAAAATGATTCCCTTAAATAAGACCAATCAGTAACACCTGATTCCCAGTCCTCACAATCCTCACTAGTACCGCTTGTAACCACCAGAGGGAGCCTCTGCTCAGAACTCATCTCAAACACATTCACAACAGTACCCCCCCCTTGAGGAGGGGTCACCGAACCCTCATTTGAGCAACCAGGTCGGTCAGGATGAGTTCTATGATACGCACGGATAAGTCTCCTAGCATGGATGTCCGAAGCAAACACCCAAGAATTGTCTTCCTGACCATAACCTCTCCATTTAACCAAATACTGGAGTCTTCGTCTAGAAAAATGAGAATCCAATATTTTCTCAACCACATACTCCAGATTGCCCTCAACCAAAACAGGGTCAGGAGGCACAGCAGCAGGAACCACTGGCTCAACAAACCTCTTCAACAAGGACTTGTGGAACACGTTATGGATCTTAAATGTCCCTGGAAGAAGCAAACGAAAAGAAACAGGATTAATAATCTCCATGATCTTATAAGGTCCAATGAACCTAGGCTTAAATTTAGGAGATGCTACTCTCATAGGAATATTCTTTGAGGACAACCAGACCAAGTCCCCCACTTTAAACCGAGGACCATCAGTCCTATGCCGGTTAGCAAACCGCTGGGCCTTCTCCTGAGAGAGGGACAACCTCTCCACTACCTGGTCCTAAATCTGCTGCATACGCTCAACAACAGAGTCAACACCTGGACAGACAGAAGCCTCCGTCTGTCCTGAAGAAAATCGAGGGTGAAACCCAGAATTACAGAAAAACGGAGACATCAAAGTGGCAGAGCTAGCCCTATTATTAAGAGCAAACTCAGCCAAAGGCAAAAAAGAGACCCAGTCATCCTGATCAGCAGACACAAAGCATCTTAGATAAGTCTCCAATGTCTGGTTTGTTCTCTCAGTTTGACCATTGGTCTGAGGATGAAATGCCGAGGAGAAAGACAATTGAACACCCAGTTTAGAACAAAAAGTCCTCCAAAATCTGGAAACAAACTGGACTCCTCTGTCAGACACAATGTTCTCAGGAATGCCGTGTAAACGAACCACGTGCTGAAGGAACAACGGCACCAATTCAGAGGAGGAAGGCAACTTAGGTAATGGCACAAGATGTATCATTTTGGAAAACCTATCACAAATTACCCAGATGGTGGTCATTCTCTGAGAAACAGGAAGATCGGAAATGAAATCCATAGAGATATGGGTCCATGGTCTCTTGGGCACAGGCAATGGCATCAACAAACCACTAGAGCGAGAGCAAGGCTTGGAGCGAGAGCAAGTCCCGCAGGACTGCACAAATTCCCTGACATCGCGAGACAAGGTAGGCCACCAAAAGGACCGACTAACCAAGTCTCTGGTACCAAAAATTCCGGGATGCCCAGCCAATGCGGAACAATGAATCTCAGACATCACACTCTTTTTCCATTGGTCCGGGACAAACAATTTTCCAACAGGGCAGCGCTCGGGCCTCTCCTCCTGACACCCCTCCAGAGCAAGTCTCAAATTGGGCGAGATGGCGGAAAGAACTACACCCTCCTTCAAAATAACAGAGGGATCAGATAGCTCAGGAGAGTCCGCAAAGAAACTCCTCGAGAGGGCATCCGCCTTAACATTCTTAGTGCCAGGAAGAAAGGAAACCACAAAATTAAAACGTGTGAAAAACAAGGCCCACCTGGCCTGTCTAGGATTAAGTCGCTTGGCAGATTCCAGATAGACCAGATTCTTATGGTCCGTAAGGACCACCACCTGATGTTTGGCTCCCTCCAGCCAATGTCTCCACTCTTCAAAAGCCCACTTCATGGCCAATAACTCCCGATTACCCACGTCATAATTACGTTCAGTAGGAGAAAATTTTCGAGAGAAAAAGGCACAAGGGTTACTTTTAGAGGTCTCTGGATCTTTTTGGGACAAAACGGCACCTGCCCCAATTTCAGAGGCATCAACCTCCACCTGAAATGGCAGAGAAACATCAGGCTGCCGTAGAACAGGAGCAGAAGTGAATCTCTGCTTAAGTTCCTGAAACGCAGAGACTGCCTCAGGAGGCCAATTCACCACATCAGAACCCTTTCTGGTCAAATCAGTTAATGGTTTAACAATAACAGAGAAATTACCAATAAATTTACGATAAAAATTGGCAAAACCCAAAAATCTCTGAAGAGCCTTTAATGAAGTAGGTTGGACCCAATCACAGATGGCCTGAACCTTGACCGGGTCCATTTCAATAACAGATGGGGACAAAATGAATCCCAGAAATGAGATCTTCTGTACGCCAAAAAGACACTTTGATCCCTTCACATACAGAGCATTCTCTCTCAAAATCTGGAATACAGTTCGAACATGTTTCACATGAGAGTCCCAGTCATTAGAAAAAATCAAGATATCATCCAAATAAACAATCAGAAACTTGTCCACAAAATCCCTGAAAATGTCATTCATGAAGGACTGGAAGACGGAAGGAGCATTAGTGAGCCCAAAGGGCATCACAAGGTACTCAAAATGCCCTTCAGGGGTGTTAAATGCCGTCTTCCATTCATCCCCGTGCTTAATGCGAATAAGGTTATACGCCCCCCTGAGGTCAAGCTTGGTAAACCAAGTAGCGTTTTTCACCCTGGAAAACAGGTCAGAAATCAAGGGTAACGGGTATTGATATTTCACAGTAATATTGTTCAAGAGACGATAATCAATACACGGCCTTAATGAACCATCTTTTTTGGCCACAAAGAAAAAACCGGCACCTAAGGGTGAAGAGGATGGTCTGATATGACCCTTCTCCAATGATTCCTTGATATAAGACCGCATAGCGTCATGTTCAGGTACAGACAAGTTAAAAAGGCGACCCTTAGGGAATTTACTACCTGGCACTAATTCAATAGCGCAGTCATAGCTCCTATTGGGAGGTAAGGATGCAGATTTACTTTCGCTAAACACATCAGAAAAATCAAACAAAAAGTCAGGAACATCCTCAGCCTGGGGGGAGGCAGAAAAAACAGGAGTGTTGGCACTAACACATTGGCAGCCCCAACTGGTTACAGACACAGATTTCCAATCCAAAACAGGATTATGAGACTGTAACCAAGGGAAACCCAGCACTATAATGTCATGCAGATTATATAGAACCAAAAATTTGCAGCACTCCTGGTGATCAGGTTCAACCCTCATTATCACCTGAGTAGAAAACTGGGGTTTATTCTCAGCCAAAGGGGTAGAATCGATCCCCAGTAAAGGAATAGACTTCTGTAGGGGTATCAAGGAAAACCCACAACGTTTAGCAAAATCATAATCCATCAGGTTAATAGCTGCTCCAGAATCAACGAAAGCCTGAGCAGAAAATGAGGACAGAGAGCATATCAGAGTGACAGTTAATAAAAACTTAGTCTGAACACTACCCAAGAAAACTGAGCGTGCAAAATGTCTTCCCCGCTTAGGGCAGACTGAAATAGCATGAGAGGCATCACCACAGTAGAAACATAACCCATTGTGCTTTCGAAACTCATGACGCTGTGCCCCAGACACCACTCCATCACACTGCATGGGCTCAGCAGCTGGCTCACAAGGCAACACCACTCCACGCATACTTCTCCGCTCACGCGAACGTCTGTCAATTTGAATCGCCAATGACATAGAATCATTGAGACCAGAGGGGACAGGGAATCCCACCATAACATCCTTTACATTATCCGACAGACCCTTCCGGAAAAGGGCTGCCAAAGCGTCGTCATTCCATTTGGTCAGGACTGCCCACCTACGGAATCTCTGACAGTATAACTCAGCATCATCAAGCCCCTGATTTAATGCCAACAAGGCTTTTTCAGCTTGATCAGTGACATTAGGCTCATCGTACAATAACCCCAAAGCCTGAAAAAATGCATCAACATCACTCAAAACAGGATCCCCAGGTATCAGGGAAAAAGCCCAATCCTGAGGATCGCCGCGCAGGAGAGAGATGATAATTTGAACCTGCTGCGCTGCGTTTCCTGAGGACTTAGATTTTAAGGCAAGAAACAATTTACAATTATTTTTGAAATTCTGAAACTTAGCTCGATCCCCTAAAAACAAATCTGGCATGGGGATCCTAGGTTCCACAACAGGCAACCTAGCAAGATATGCAGCAATACTCTGAACCTCAGTGGCAAGCTGATCCACACGGCCAGACAACTGTGCAAACTCCATTGGGAGAAAAGATCCTCCCCAGCACCCAGAGATACAGAGGGAAAAAAAAAAAAAAAAAAATGCAACAAACAGAAAAATATCTCTGACAACTTTTCTTCCTTCAAAATATTTTTTCCCTTCTGTGAGTACCATACAATTTTTATGGCCGGTGATACTGTTATGTTACGGTAGCTGAGGAGTGCAGGCAAAAAAGGAAATACACCAGAGCAGTTGGAATCTATGAGATTGCAGTACCCTGACTAACCACCGCAACTAGAGGCAGCCGTGGAGCGTTCCTACGTTGGTCCTAGACGCCTCGTCACAGCCTGAGAAACTAACTACACCTAAAGATAGAAATAGGAAAGCTATCTGCCCCGGAGCAGAACCCCAAAGATAATAGAAAGCCCCCAAACATGTAATGGCGGTTAGACAAGAGGAAATACTGACACAGAAAGAAAATAGTATGAGCAAACGCTGGGGCCCAAACTATCTAAATAGAAAAGGACAGGAAGGGTACTTACTGCAATCCCAGAAAACCCTGAAAAACACCAACTCTACTAATTTCAAAATCACCTGAGATCACACGACCTCTACCACCTAAATTAGTTCTCTGGTGTAACAAAAACAGCAGCCACTGAAAAAACTGGAAAAAGCAAAAGTACAAAACACAGTGGCTGAACTAAACTGAGAGGGCAAAAGCCCCCGGAGGGGACCCAGAAGGCCCCCACAGAAGTGCAGGACCAAATGCAAAAATATAGCAAAAACACAAAATAAGAAATTGTCTTATCTGATAGCAGGAGATGCAGACACGACACAGCAGGCTACAAGGGAAACTGGAAAGAAGGATTCAGACCAGAACAATTGATCACCGGCAACCCTGATGGGAAAATGATTCCCTTAAATAAGACCAATCAGTAACACCTGATTCCCAGTCCTCACAATCCTCACTAGTACCGCTTGTAACCACCAGAGGGAGCCTCTGCTCAGAACTCATCTCAAACCCATTCACAACAGAAAAGCTTCTTTTTCCGGGTTCAAAAGGTCAGGCCGGATCAGGCGAAAAACCTGATCAGTTCCATCAGTTTTTTAAAATCAGCGCCGGATCCGTCCTATCAGGCATAAGACGGATCCTGCCTGATTCAAAAAGCCTGATGTGTGAAAGTAGCCTTACTGTAGTATGTCATTTATATTTTATTCTATTCAGCAACCATCATTTTCCTACAGGATGCTTTTTACATTTTTAGTTATTGGTAGCAATTTAATCAGGTTGCTTTTCAGCAGTTGTTTTTGCCTCTTCGTTATAGTAATGCAGTGAAAAGATTTTTTACATTCAGATCTCTCCCCATCTGTCCATTGATCCATCCTATCATCCATGTCAGTGAGGGGGAGTAGGGGATTAGTCAGGGCTGGTATAATGGAGCTGTGTGCATTACTTCTGTTCCCTGCAGTGTGCTGTACAGGACATAGTGCCAATGCACTGTGTGACTCTGGGGGAGGAGTGGGAGAGGTGTAGTTGGAGTTACAGGTCTGTGCTCACTGCTGGCTTGCAGCTCAGCATAAGGAATGATGAGAAATGTAGTAAGAAGGGAACAGAGAATACTGAAGAGGAAGTGTTCGCTATGGCAGCAGAGCTGAAGCCAGGACTTAGGACGTAAATCAAAAAGCCGTAAAACAAGATGACACTTGGCAGAAAAGTTATATGGTGTTATTTAGTGGCATTATTCCTAAAGGGATCCTGTCAGGTGAGAAAACGCTGGTAACCTGCAGATATGAAGTTAATTTGCAGGCTAATAGCGTTCTGACACTGTGCGGTGCCCGGACTTAGACCCCCACTGCCGAGAGAAAACAAACTTTATTCCTCCAGGCAGAGTTCCGGCCTAAGTCACGGGGGCCCTTTTGATGTGGGCTCCGGCGATGAGCCCACATCTTTCCCGGGACATGTCAGCTGTTTTGAACAGCTGACACGTGCCCGGAACAGCCGCGGGTAGAATTGCGATCCACCCGCGGCTATTAACCTGTTAAATGCTGCTGTCAAACTGTGAACCCAACCCGAGATCATGAAAAATGGAGACGCTATGGGTGTCGGAAAATGACGCTTTTTTTTTTTTTTTAACAAACAGGATTTTTTTTTCACCACTTAAGTAAAAAAGAACCTAGACATGTTTGGTGTCTAGGAACTCATAATGACCTGGAGTATCATAATGGCAGGTCAGTTTTAGCATTTGGTAAAAAAAAAAAAATCCAAAAAAACTTTGTAGAATTGCACTTTTTTTTGCAATTTCACCGCACATGGAATTTTGTTCTTGTTTTTGAGTACACAATATGGTAAAACCAATGGTGTTGTTCAAAAGTATAACTCGTCCCGCAAAAAAACAAGCCCTCATTGATGGAAAAATAAAAAAGTTATGGCTCTGGGAAGAAGGGAAGCGAAAAACAGAAACGCAAAAACTAAAAAGGGCTGCGGCGTGAAGGGGTTAAAATCCTGCAGTGGCTGCAAAGGTCCCCCTGCTCAAGAAGGCACATGTGCAGGCCTGTCTGAAGTTTGCCAATGAACACCTGGATGATTCTGTGAGTGATTGGGAGAAGGTGCTGTGGTCAGATGAGACAAAAATTGATGTCTTTGGCATTAACTCAACTCACCGTGTTTGGAGGAAGAGAAATGCTGCCTATTACCCAAAGAACACCATCCCCACTGTCAAGCATGGAGGTGGAAACATTATGTTTTGGGGATGTTTCTCTGCTAAGGGCACATGACTACTTCAACGCATCAATGGGAGAATTGATGGAGCCATGTACCGTAAACTTCTGAGTGACAACCTCCTTCCCTCCACCAGGACATTAAAAATGGGTCATGGCTGGGTCTTCCAGCAAGACAATGATCCATAACATTCAGCCAAGGCAACAAAGGAGTGACTCAAAAAGAAGCACATTAAGGTCATGGAGTGGCCTAGCCAGTCTCCAAACCTTAATCCCATAGAAAACTTATGGAGGGAGTTGAAGTTCTGAGTTGCCAAGCGAAAGCCTCAAAATCTTAATGATTTAGAGATGATGTGCATGTAGGAGTGGACCAAAATTCCTCCTGACATGTGCCGAAACCTCATCATCAACTACAAAAAACGTCTGACTGCTGTGCTTGCCAAAAAGGGTTTTGCCACCAAGTATCAAGTCTTGTTTGCCAGAGGGATCAAATACTTATTTCTCACTGCAATATTCAAATAAATTTATATACCGTATATACCCATGTATAAGCTGAGATTTTCAGCCCATTTTTTAGGGCTGAAAGTTCCCCTCTCGGCTTATACGCGGGTCATATACGGGGGTCGGCGGGGGAGGGGGAGCGGGGGTGTCGGATCATACTCACCCCTCCACCGGCGCGGTCTCTGCAGCCCCCCTGCTTCTCCCACGATCTCCGGCTCCTTCCTGCAGCTGTCACATGGCACCGCTCATTAAAGTCATGAATATGCGCATATTCATGACTTTAATGAGCGGTAGCATGTGACCGCTGTAGGAAGGAAGCGCTGCGGAGAGCGCCGGGAGAAGAGGAGAGGCTGCAGGGACGCGCGGCGGAGGGGTGAGTATAGCTATATTTACCTGTCCCCATGCCACCGATGCGCGTCGCTTCCTCGGTCTGACTCCTCTGGCTGACGCTGTGAATGATCAGACAGAGGGCGCGATGACGTCGTTAGTGCGCGCCCCGCCCCCTGCCATATCATTCACAGCCAGGAGTCAGACCGAGGGAGCAGCGCGCAGCAAGGACAGGTAAATATCTCAGGTGCCGGGGTCCTGAGCGAGCGATGACACCGGCACCTGTCCCCCATAGCGCGCCGGTGTCCCCGCCTGCTCAGGACACCGGCACCTGGCCCCCAGCGACGAGAGGTGAGTATATCATTTTTTTTTTTTTTTGCAGCAGCAGCAGCATATGAGGCCTATACTATGGGGCATAATCTGGAGCATATGGGGCATAATCTGGAGCATATGGGGGCATAAGCTGTCGAACATATGGGGCATAATATGGAGCATATGGGGGCATAAGCTGTGGAACATATGGGGCATAATATGGAGCATAAGGGGGCATAATATGGAGCATATGGGGGCATTAACTGTGGAACATATGGGGCATAATCTGGAGCATATGGGGGCATAATATGGAGCATATGGGGGCATAATCTGTGGAACATATGGGGCATAATCTGGAGCACATGGGGGCATAATCTGTGGAACATATGGGGGCATAATATGGGGCATAATCTGTGGAACATATGGGGCATAGTCTGTGGAACATATGGGGGCATAATCTGGAGCATATGGGGGCATAAACTGTGGAGCATCATATGGGGGCATAATCATTTTTCACCCTAGGCTTATACGCGAGTCAATAAGTTTTCCCAGTTTTTTGTGGCAAAATTAGGGGGGTCGGCTTATACACGGGTCGGCTTATACATGAGTATATACGGTAATTTATACAATGTGATTTTCAGGATTTTATTTTTAATATTCTATCTCTCAATGTTAAAATTAACCTACCCTTAAAATTATAGTCTGTTCAAGTCTTTGTCAGTGGTCAAACTTACAAAATCAGCAAGGGGTCAAATAATTATTTCCTTCACTGTAGATATCAATTTATAACTGACCTTGTGAAAATGTGAACAGATCTGCGCTTATGAATTAAAGAGAAAATAAACCTGCATTGATCTTTGATAGAGAGAAGCTCAAATCCCCCTCAAGACAAAGCGTGCCTCAGAGGTCCTGCGCTCGAGCAAGCTATCGCAAACTCAATCATTATTATAGAAGGATCTGGGAGGGAATGACTGGAAAAAATGCAGCAGCTGACCTATTCTCAAGACGTCCAGGGTAGATAGCGAATACCAAGGAGATGGTCCTTTGAAGGCCAGAGGTGCCCTGCTCCAAAATTACATATTCTGAAGTGACCCGTTTAACCAGGATTGGAAAACACTGTCGTTGAGACCCAGTGGGAAAGTAGAAGAGTATTGTGGCATAATGTGGTCACGCACTGCAAGAAGGGAACAGCATGCAAAAGTAGCCCTAATTGTGGGAGGTGCTTTAAGTACTTTGACCAAAGATGGGTTTGATCAGGGAGCCAATATTAGAGGGATATTTGTAAAGCTTTGCTCAATTACGACCCATGCTTTTCTGGAGCCATTCCTCCACATGTCCCATATCCTAGAATAGTGGAAGACAATGTAATAAGATCGGGCAAATATATACCTCCTGAAGATTTAGGACAATGTAAGGCGTTCCTCGTCCATCTTGAGCAGCGCTCCCTCACAGATGAAAACATTTAAAATGCCATTAACGTGGCTGTAATTCCACCCACGGTTGAAACCATGCCCACTTGCAGAGAGCTAATTAAATAGATTTTTGGGTTTTGGCCCCCGAACACTGGAATTTAGTGGCTCTCACTGGGGTTCCGACTCACGTCGCTCATATCAGGAAGCTCACGAACGAACCATCACTATTATAAATTATTTCCAGCTAATAAGGCCGGTGTCCGACAAGCATATGAAAAATTGTTCAAATTCCATCCAGCAAACTCAGTCAATTGTCTATATTTTACGTCCGTGTTCCATCCATATTTACACATCAGCACTTTAAAATGTATATGATCAAACTGTTTTTTGGTTAATGGCACTGTTTTTTGGTTAAATCAGACTCAATACAGTTGTCCCACATGGGATCTGATTTTTTCAGCGCAGCCATAGAGTTGTGTAGGCGATTCTCATTCCACACTCAGAACAGAATAGTGCATACTGCAATTTCTTTCACTCCCCCCTAGTGAGGACCATAAAAAATGAGCACTAAATAAAAAGCCTAGATCTCGGGAACCGTATGGCCGATTTAATTAAAAAAAAACTAACAAGAAACCAGAATACTCAGGTGAGTAGAGGTAATACAATGAGAGCAAAAACTGAACACTTTTGACCTGAGCACAAGTCCTCTTAGGCTACTTTCACACATCAGTTTTTTTACAATCAGGCACAATCCGTCAAAGTTGAAAAAAGACGGATCCAGTGCAGAATGTGAAAAACTGATGCGACGGATCAGGTTTTTAGACGGATGAGTCATGAACAAGAGAGAGAGAAACACTGTCTCGGACCAGTGTTTTGCCTGATCCGGCGCACATAGACTTGCATTGTAGCAAAGAGCCGGTAGCGCCGGAAGCGGTGGGCGGATTTATGCCGGATACAAAAAACGTTCCTAGAGAACTTTCCCGACACCGGAATAGACATTTTGGCCGAATCCAGAAAAAAAACACGAAATGGAAGGCCATGCGGCGCAATCCGGCGCTAATATAAGTCAATGAGAAAAAAAGAGGACTAAAACTCTAGTGCCACCTACTGGAAGTAGCAATCCTAAACGTCAATATCGACCCTCTAACAAGGCTTAAATCTTAATTTGCAGATACGTGTTGTCCCTACTCAGTGCAAAGCTTGAGACCTGATTTGGCTGTATGACTAGGGTCTAAGGGGAGACTATACTTTGCACTGAGGAGGGGCAACACCCCGAAACACATCTGCAAATTGAAGTTCTGGTTTTGCTTTTATCCTAAGTCATGTGGCAAGGCTTGTTAAAGAGTTGATATTGACTTATAGGATTTCTTCTTCCAGTAGGTTTGAAAATCTAGAAGTAAGAAACCGAGCGCACAGTATGGTGATACCCTATGGAGAGTAGAAGAGTGCTGGTTTCGCTCACCTGATGGACTTGTGACAAGCACAAATCCTATGTAGGCATGAAGAAAAATAGCTGCTGCTGGTAGATAAATCCTCCAAGAGATATTGGATCCCGTTGGATGAACACGTAGGTGGGCTGCGCAACTGGAGTAAATAAATAATTCAGAAATGATGATGAGGAAAAGACTTTTTATTCACAGTGCATTTTAACACCGTACCTCGTCTTTTTCAAGTGAAAGAAAACAAATTACATTTGTTTTTTTCACTTGAAAAAGATGCTGGTATGGTATTGAAACATCCTGTGAATAAAAAGCCTTTTTTCTCATCATCATTTCTGAAAAATTTATTTACTCCAGCTGCGCAGCCCACCTACATGTTAATCCAACTGGAACCAAAACTTCCAGTAGGTGGCACTAGAGTTCTAGTCATCCTCTCTAAAGAGACAATATTCATATTTACCAGAGGAGCATTGCATGGCCTGTAAGTCTCCCTACACCGTCATGTCAGGCATGCCATTGCCAGTGTAGGGAGCCTCAAAAATAGGGTTTACAACATTTTTTGGTCCAAGAGCCTCATTGCCATAGTAAACTAATCCCAAGGGCCAAAAACATTTTTATAAGGGTACTTACATAAATACATTACCAGAAATACCATCAGTACATTACTAGATTACCAGAACCAAGTTTTGAATATCTGAGCAAGATATGGAGAGTTTCTGTTGAGTTTCTGCTCCAAAAAAAGCACACACGCTAGCTTAAACTATTTTTTTGGATTTGGTACTCATAAAATCCTCCTCATAATCTCAAATATTTACATTTTAAGAATTTTTAAGTTTTAACATAGCCATGAAACATGTTATAGATTGCTACAAGATCAGAATCACCATCAGCATGAGTGTGGCGCCAGAACCACCATCACGCAAGGATGGACTGGGGTGTCTGGGGCCCCCAGAAGGAATTGACCCTATGGGCCCACTGTACAGCTATATGCAAATAGCTGTTAGCCGTTATCCCTTTTACAGTGGAGCATTGACTGTAAAATACAAAATACAGGCGACTACTGCACATCTACTGTGCGTACTGTTGTGAATACGTTGGAGGCGACTTCGGAGCTGGGGCTCCCTCCGGTGGTTGCTGAGGGTAATGAATCAATTGCGGAATGGCTTTCAGCTGGGTCCGAATGGTCTGATATAAGTGACCTGACCTCCCAGCAGCCTTGCCGGTAATCAATTGTTCTTCAGGTCTTACTTGGAGCTCAGCTTGCATTCCTGCTTTCATTCAGATAAGTGATTTGCTGTTTTTTTTCCTCTGGTTGGATTTTCTTTGCTTGTTTGCTGCCTTGCAGTAGACTTCATCCTGGTACCCTTTTGGGGCCTGGCGCTGCAATTGTGCTCAGTTTGTGTTTGCACTTATGCTCTGTACCTGTGTCACTTTTTATTTGCTGAATTGCTGTGTGTTACACCAGAGATCTGATTTAGGTGGTGGAGATATTGTGATCTCAGGTTTTTTGTTAATCAGAAGTGTTGGTATTTTTGTCAGGGTTTTTTTAGGTGTAGCTATCTCTCCGGCTGTGACGAGGCATCTAGGATCATCGTAGGTACGCTCCACGGCTACTTCTAGTGTTGCGGTTAGTTTAGGGTCCTGCAACCCAATAGTTTCCAGCCTCTTTGGTGTATTGCTACTTTGGCTATTTTTTGCTTTTTCTCCTCAGCTACCGAAACATAACAGCATACACTATAACTGGGATCTAAAATTATAATAGTGTTACGCCCACAGAGCGGGATAAAGTATAGTTGACTCACTAGCCCACTGATGGTGCTGTGGTGGCTGTATACTCGATACTCAAGAGACATGAGAGTGGATCTCGTAAACTAAAAGATGTTTATTAACAAGTTTAAACAAAAAGGGAAAAGGTGTCAGAGGGAAGGAACCGCTGGATCATGGTACTGTACCACGTAGTGGAGCTCCGGGCAAGGTGTACCCCTATACAGGGATTCCCCTGTCACAACACCAGGTGGCCTAAATGCCGCGCATCCTGGACCAGAGGATGACCCGTATTGACCGAGTAGAAACACTATGGAGTACTTGGCTCTGCTGGTGGAGAGAAGCTCTGTGAAGACCCAAAAAGGCTGATCCTGCCGGTAGCAGTATCTGGAGGGTTCTGTGAGGAGAGGCTAGGTCAGTTGGGAGTGGAAACTGGAGTGACCAGAGGGATCCAGAATAGGAATCGCCAGAAGAGGATTCTGTGAAAACAGAGAAGTCAGTACAATGCAGAGCACAGCAGATAGTGGCCTGAAGCTGAGGCAACAATCCCAGAGAATGAACAAGTTGCTCAGGCTCCATCCTTAAGGGGAGGATGCCTTTTATGCACAGAACATCACAGTACAGACAGCCCTAATAGAGAACAGGTGCCCTGCTGTTTTAAGTATGTGTAGGAAGCGGGGCACGCCTCCTAACAGCATTACCAGGAGACCTGCCAAGAGGATGCAGGTTCTTAGCAGAGAAGGAACCGCTGATCGTCTGGAGCCACGGACATGGTGAGTAGTACCAGTGGGGCTGCGTGATAGGCGCCGGTCTCCCTGTGCAGCGGAGACCGGTCCTGCAGCTGAGGGCATGACAGTACCCTCTACCTTACGCCCCCCTTCTTGAAACCTGCCAGGAAATTTCTAAGAAGAACCTGGGCATTAATGTTCTCCTCAGGCTTCCAGGATCTCTCTTCAGAGCGTATTCCTTCCAGTCAACCAGAAAGAGCGACCTGCCCCCTCTTTTCTTCATGGCCAGGATGTCCTTCACTTCATAGACGTCCTCGGAACTGACAGGAGAACGAAAATTACCTGTATCCTGGGTGAAGCGACTGAGAACAACTGGCTTCAGCAGGGAGACATGGAAGGAGTTATGGATCCGTAAGGAGGCAGGCAACTTCAAATGATAGCACACATCATTGATCCGGTGGAACACTTCAAAGGGACCGATGAAACGAGGAGCCAGTTTATAAGAAGGGACCTTAAGACTGATGTACCTGGAAAACAGCCATACCTTTTCTCCGGGTTGGAAAGGTGGCGATCCAGACGTCTCTTAGCCGCATGCTCCTTGGTTCGAACCGATGCCTGCTCCAGTGAGGTCCTGTTCTCTGTCCAGACCTTTGTGAAGTCCTTGGCTAGGGACTCAGCCGCAGGATTGCTGGAGGCAAGAGGCAGTGGAGTCGGGATCCTAGGATGCTGTTCATAAACAATGAAAAACGGGGAGTTAGAGGAGGACTCACCGACATGATTGTTGTAGGAAACTCCACCTATGGCAGCAGGTCGACCCAGTCGCTGTGGTGACCATTCACGAAGTGTCGCAGATAGTTGGTGAGGACTTGATTCACTCTCTCCACTTGGCCGTTAGATTGTGGGTGATAGGCCGAGGAGAAGTCCAGGGTGACATCCAACAGTTTACAGAGGGACCGCCAGAAGTGGGAGATGAATTAAACTCGTCTGTCAGACACAATGTGGAGTGGAAGTCCATGAAGCCAAAGGACACGCCGAATGAAGAGCTCTGCGAGTTTAGGAGTGGAAGGGAGACCAGACAGCGGAGTGAAGTGTCCCATCTTGGAGAACAGGTCCACAACAACCCAGATTACTGTACAACCGGACGATGCTGGCAGATCCGTGATGAAGTCCATGGCAATATGTTGCCACGTAGCAGATGGAATCGGGAGCAGGAGGCGACCGGCTGGCAGTTTCTTGGGTGTTTTATTATGAGCACAAAAGGGACAGACTGTAACCAAGTCCAGAACATCTTGGCGCAAGGTGGACCACAAGTAGTGTCAAGATATTAGTTGTAACGTCTTCTTTTGACCGGCGTGTCTGGCAAGCTTAGAAGAATGACCCCAGCGTAGAACTTGCTTCTTGTCTCTTTCAGTTACAAGGGTCTTACCGGGAGGGATCTGCGACAGCCTGACTGGAGCTACCGTGATCATCTTGGACGGTTCAATGATATGCTGAGGCTCCTCTTCAAGGTGGTCTGACAAGAAGGACGTGGAAAACGCATCGGCTTTGATATTCTTCTCTGCAGGACGGAAATGGAGAGAGAAATTGAACTGAGCTAAGAATAAGGACCAACGAGCCTGGCGAGGGTTGAGTCTTTAAGCAGACTGAAGATAAGACAGATTCTTACGATCAGTGTAAATGATGACTGGATGAACTGCGCCTTCAAGCAGATATCGCCATTCTTCTAAGGCAAGCTTAATTGCCAGTAACTCTCTATCCCAAATTGAGTACTTACGGTCACAGGGCAAAAATGCCTTGGACAAGAAACCACAGGTCACCATCTTACCCGTAGGCAGTTTTTTTGTTAGGAGTGCTCCAGCTCCTGATGATGAAGCGTCCACTTCAAGGAAAAACTGTTTGTTGATCATAGGTCTTTGAAGAGCTGGGGCAGTTGAGAAGGCTTGTTTGAGAGAGGTGAAAGCTGATTCAGCATAAGGAGTCCAATCCTTTGGTTTGGCACCTTTACAAGTCAGGGCGGTAAGTGGTCTTACCAGAGAGGAAAATTGCTGATAGTAGTTGGCAAATCGCAGGAACCGCCGAATGGCCTTGATTCCCTCAGGTCGGGCCACTTAAGCACGGTAGAGACCTTCTCTGGATCCATCTCGAGACTTGTATCGGAAATGATATAGCCAAGAAAGGGTAAAGACCTCCGTTCAAACAGAAATTTCTCAAACTTCGTGTAGAGACGATTCTTCCTCAATCTTTGAAGAACAAGACGAACATTCCACCTGTGAGTTGGTAAATCGGGAGAAAACACCAGGATTTCATACAGATACACCACCACACAAACATAGAGCAGGTCACGGAATACGTCATTGACAAACTCCTGGAAGACGGCGGGTGCATTGCTTAACCCGAAGGGCATGACCCGATATTCGTAGTGACCATTCCACGTTTTGAATGCAGTTTTCCACTCATCCCCAGATCGTATCCTGTTGAGGTTGTAATCCCCATGCAGATCCAACTTGGTGAAAATCCTGTAACCTCGAAGTTGATCGAAGAGCTCTGGAATTAAGGGAAGAGGGTATCTATTGTAAGGTTTCACTCACTCGGCTGCTTCAGAGGTAATCAGGAGACACTTTTCTTATGCAAAAAGTCCTTTGGTTTATTACATCATAAACCATATGGTAACATACAATACAAATCTTCAATGCTTCAGCTCCTGCCTGGAGCCTCACTCTTCAGTCACAGAGACCTCTCTGTAATGTCCTGCCTTGGACACATGGAAGCCTGTCCACACTGGCAGACTCCCACACACTCTCTCACAGGTGCAAAACAAACTCCATTACATAGATGTAACCCCACCCATAGTTGAGGTCAGGATCACATGGTTAGGTCACCTGATCATGACCTCATCACAGGTCCTTTTGATACACATAACATAGGTGAGGTCAGGATCACATGGTTAGGTCACCTGATCATGACCTCATCACAGGTCCTTCACTACAACACAAACCATGCTTCCATGCATACCTCAAGGAGCATACACAGTGCCCCCTAGCTGCATCAGGTGTCACTACAACACATACCTCCCCCCTCTGTTCAAACTTGTGGGGTTGAACACTTATTACCCGACCACAGATCCTTCTCGGTCGTCTCTGCCAGTCAAACCGTCTGGCTAAGTCGGGCCCTCTGTCAGACCACCCGCCTCCCCAGCGGTCAGTACGGCGTCGCAATTCACTTGCACCCATACGTCCTGTCTGGTCTGCGTCCTTTTCATTTTTTCCACTATAGGTTCTCCTGCTTAAGTCACTCATCACTGAGCTAACTGAGGCATCACTACTTCTATCTATTCTCCTCTCAATACCACGGGTTGAAGGTGGAGGCCATCTTCTTTCTATTTTCTGCAGGTTCCTGTTGACCTGGTCCCTCTCAAGTCGTAGCTGCTCTACCTCTCTCAGGTAGGACACCCGATACTCCAGGAGCATCCGGATATTCCCAAGGCTCTCCCTGGATCCGACAACGAGGAACGGAACCATCCCGTCTTCACCCACGACCTGGACTTCGTCATCAGCCGGAATCCTGACTCTCGTCACACCGGACTTATTCACCATCTCCTGCATCATTTTCCCAAGTCTTCCGATGACTTTCTTCACCAGACCTCTGGGCACTTGAATGATGTCCTCCATTAATCCAAGCTGACTTTGAGCCTTTCTTGCTTGCTCCAAACGTCGAGTGGCTTCGTGATTTCTCAACAGGATCAGTTGCTTTGTGCGGAGACAATGTAGGTGCATGTCTCTCAGGACAGCCACTCGCTTCAGTGTGACTTCCTTAGTCGACAGTATGACTAACTGTTTCATCTCTGGCACCCAGTTCACATTACATGCTTCTAACGCTTTTCTAAAGGCCTCATGTACATCCTCACTGGCACAAGCTTCTTGCATGTCTTCGGGTACCTCTATCATACACTTGAAAAGCGATGTCTCCTTTTCCTGAACATGCTGTTGGACCTCCTCCTCCTGAGCATCAGCGCAGTTCTCCAAGACCTCAGCATTTCTTGTGTGGCCATCTGTGTGGCACTTTGCTTGCTGTACTTTGTCTCCCGTGGATTTCTGGAGCTGGGCACTAGTCTCTTTCTCCATCTTGAGCTTACGAAGAACTTTATCTCGCTCCTCTGCCAAGCCGCGACACTCATCCCCCCTCCGGAAAAGTTCCTGCTGATGCTTCTCCTGGGCCTCTCTGAGCACCTCCATATCTTTCCATAGGGCCTTGTTCATACTATGACACGCTGACAGATGATCTCTGAGCTTAGAGACTTCCTTCTCCAGCTCCTCCATTCTGTGCTCAATTATTCGTCTCAGGACCCTTTCTTGCTCAACTGCCTCTTTTACTGTTTCTTTCAACAGCTCTACCTCCGGTACCCTGGAGCCTTCATCATACTGAGCCATTTCACCCTTTCCGGGCATTGCAGATGTGGATATACTACAGGTCTGTTCTACCTCCAGCCCTACCTCTGTGCTGGGATTTGTCAGAGATAACGTGGCCTCTTTATCAAGGACAGTAACCTGACCGGTACCTGACCCTGATTCTTCCTCATGATTTCTCTTCTTAGAGGCTGTAGCCTGTCCCGCCTTTCCGCGGCCCCTGCGGGGAGAGGAAGATCTACCATTTTTACTTGGCTCCACCTTACTGCACTCGCTTTCCCTTGCGGTCGAGTCACAGTCTGCACAGGAGTCACTCCCACTCCCCCTGTCATCCTGGAACAGCACGTCCCCACCTAGACAGGTGTCAGACCCCTGCGCTAGAGCTAAACCGTTTCCCACGGTCACACGTCTCGTCACCTCCAAGTCCCCGAGTTGGTCTGACCCACACTTTCTTCTGGTCACCTGGGGCTCGGGACTATCGCTATTAGGGTTTACCTCCTTTTCACACTTCACACGGCAAGGAACCACTACAGCCGCCTGCTGTGATGGGGCTCCCTCCTCTAAACAACAACACACTTTATCAAGTTCCCATGCATTTTCAAAAAATACAAAGTCCCGTGCCCTCTCATAGGGGTACAATACGTTCGGTGGTATACCGCCATCTTGATCCTCGACACTTGTGGACATCTCAAGCGTCACCCTGTCTACCAAATAGTCCACAATGAGCCCGTGGATGCAGCACACCTGGACCTTTTTCTCGGTCAGACAGAGAACTAGCGGAGTTCCTTTCAGAGTCACCTGACTCTTTGAGTCCAACTGTCCAGAGACTCCTTCCCTATGTAACATTACCGTACACACCTGTGGGCTGTTATCAAACGGTAAGTCTATGCCACATGCGGAATACGTATAACACCCACACCGCTGTTCCTCAGATATGTCCACTGAGGAAACCGGTGCCACCCCCTTTTGGGACTCCGCCCCCTTTCGGGCCATTTTACTGATTTGGGCTACCACCCCCTTTTGAGACTCCACCCCCTTTCGGGCCACAATCCCAATTTGGGTTACCGCCCCCTTTTGGGACTCCGCCCTCTTTTGGGTAACCATCCTGTTTTGGGTTGCCGCCCCCCTTTTGGGACACCACCCGTCACTGGGGTACACACCACGGCTCCCACAGGCCCCAGTCCACACAGTACCCTCAGACAGTGTCTTCCACCCAGGGCGTGTACCGGCCCTTTAAGAGTCCGTGTGCCTCGGCTCACACTGTCCTCTTTACCACACCAGCTCCTGGTGGTACTGCTACCACTTCCGTTGCAGCCACCAACAACCAGCACCTCCAGATGCTACTCCCAAGCTGCTGTGGCTGCCACTGCAGCTCCGGCTGCTGCAGAACCTCTTGCTGCAACAGTCACTGTAGCTCCTGCCACCACAAGTCTCTGCACGCTGCGCTGTCTTGCCGCTTGTCACCTTCGTGACCCCACGAGTCACAGCCAGCCGCTTGTCACCTTCATGACTCCACAAGCCACAGCAAACACCTCACACGTGTCCCAGAAAAAAAAACAGTTTCTCACTGACCCGTCAGCACAACACAGACTCCTGTCTGTCACTCTTGGCCACAGAGATTTCCGGACACCTCCTCTCTCAGAGATATCCCACAAAGGAAAAAACAGTCTCACTGACCCGTCAGTACACCACAGACTCCTGTCTGTTACCTGTTGGCCACGCAGGTTTCCGGACACCTCCTCTGAGGTATCCTCTCAGCATGCTTTTTGCTTACTTCTCAATGACCCCGGTCACATAACACAGACTCCTGTCAGTCACCACTGCTTAATAGTTTCTTCAGATACCTCTTATCTTCAGAGGCACCACATATAAACATCAATGCAGTTTATTCGTGACCACTGGTCACACTCACGGTTTTCACAGACCATCCGTTCCTCCTCTGATTCCTCATTCCCAGTCCTGGAACATGTGCTCCTTGGGCCGCTGCCAGCATTCCATCCACCAATTGTAAGGTTTCACTCACTCGGCTGCTTCAGAGGTAATCAGGAGACACTTTTCTTATGCAAAAAGTCCTTTGATTTATTACATCATAAACCATATGGTAACATACAATACAACTCTTCAATGCTTCAGCTCCTGCCTGGAGCCTCACTCTTCAGTCACAGAGACCTCTCTGTAATATCCTGCCTTGGACACATGGAAGCCTGTCCACACTTGCAGACTCCCACACACTCTCTCACAGGTGCAAAACAAACTCCATTACATAGGTGTAACCCCACCCATAGTTGAGGTCAGGATCACATGGTTAGGTCACCTGATCATGACCTCATCACAGGTCCTTTTGATACACATAACATAGATGAGGTCAGGATCACATGGTTAGGTCACCTGATCATGACCTCATCACAGGTCCTTCACCACAACACAAACCATGCTTCCATGCATACCTCAAGGAGCATACACAGTGCCCCCTAGCTGCATCAGGTGTCACTACACCACACTGTTCTTTACCGTTATTAGGTTGAGACCATGGTAGTCGATGAACGGGCGAAGAGACCCATCTTTCTTCTTGACGAAGAAGAACCCAGCTCCAGCTGGGGAGGAGGACTTCTGGATAAACCCTCGATCCAAATTCTCCTTGATATAATCGGACATGGCTTGGGTCTCAGTGGGAGAAAAAGGGTAGATCCTACCTCGAGGAGGAGTAGATCCAGGGATTAGATCGATGGGGCAATCGTAAGGCCTGTGAGGTTGAAAAGTCTCGGCTTCCTTCTTGTCAAATACATCTGCAAAGGACCAGTAGGCAGAAGATAACCGAGTAAAGCTGCAGGAGGCCGCAGGGTAGAACCAGGCCATACTGGTTTGAGGCAGTATTCGTGACAAGACTGACCCCATCGAAGGACATCTCCAGATCGCCAATCCAGGACAGGTTCACGGAGGTGCTGCCAAGGAAGCCCTAGTAGGAATGGCAGAGAAAGATTCGGTAACAGATAGAAGGTAATTTTTTCCCTGTTGAGTGCTCCAATCAGAAGCTCCACCTCTTCGGTGATACTGAGAATAACATCTTTCAGCGGTCTACCGTCTACGGAGATGATGCATCGGGACTGCTGCAGTGGAACGATTGGAATCCCGACCCGCCTGGCCACAGCTTGCTGGATGAAATTTCCACCAGACCCAGAGTCCAGTTAAGCCGTCTCAGAGAACCGCACCTTCCCGAAGATTACCTGTATGGATATAGTTAGCAAGTGAGAGGAATCATTTTCACCTAGGGAGGCCTCTCTTTCCTGTCCTAGGTGGATGAGTCTCTTTGTCCTCTCAGTTCCACTGCGTTGACTGGGAGCAGAGCGTCCACCATAACGATGCGGATTTCTAGCGAGCTTCTCCTCCTGTTGTTTCCTCACCTTTACGCGGACAAGCTCCATGGATTCATCCTCAGAGACTGGAGCAGGACAAGGCGTAGACAGAAGTTTCAGTGAAGAAGATGTTGGACGAGGAAATCGCTTCTCGAGAATACTCTCTCTGGAGTACGCCTGGAGACGAAGGTCAATCCGAATGGCGAGGGATATGAAATCATCCAGGGTCTCGGGTAGATCCCTGACTGCCAATTCATCCTTGATTCTTCCGGATAATCTTCGCTGGAATGCTCCGACCAGAGGCTCATTAGTCCACTGGAGCTCTGAAGCCAGGGTGTGGAAACGGATGGCATACCGACCTACAGTGAGAGAGCCCTGTTGCAAGTTGAAGAGAGACTCCATGGCAGATGTGGCACGACCAGGCTCATAAAATATCTTGCGGAACATGTTCATGAATTCCTGCAGGTCAGACACGATGGAATCATTCTGCTCCATTAGGGGGTTGAACCAGGCTAAAGCCTCTCCCTCCAGATGAGAGGCAAGGAAAGCCACCTTGGCCATATCAGTTGGATAATGCTGAAAACGAAAACGAAAATGCAGCAAGCATTGGTTGAGAAATCCTCTGCATAACTTGGCGTCACCATCGTAACGAGGAGATTTGCAGAGATGAGGACAGGGACCCGTAGTGAACTCAACCGTCGGATGCTGTACCTTACTTAACCGGTCATCCACGGAGGTCATGTAGTCCAACAAGCGTGTCTGCGTCTCACGTTGGCAGTTGAATTCCTGACAGAGCTCTGCTAGCTGGGTCGCATTGGTGGGCTCGGCAGCCTGTAGAGTAGACAGGTGGGTATCCAGAGTTTGCATGAAGGTGACTAGTTGATCTTGGCTCTGACAAAGAGCAGCTAGCTCTCTCTGGACTGAGAATTGGATACTGAGCAAACTGTTACGCCCACAGGGCTTGATAAAGTATAGTGGACTCACTAGACCACTGATGGTGCAGTGGCAGCTGTATACTTGATACCCAAGAGACTGGAGAGTGGATCTCGTAAGCTAAAAGATGTTTATTAACAAGATTAACCAAAAAGGGAAAAGGTGTCAGAGAGAAGGCACCTCTGGATCACGGCACTGTACCACGTAGTGGAGCACCGGGCAAGGTGTACCCCTATACAGAGATTCCCGTCACAACACCAGGTGGCCTAAATGCTGCGAATCCTGGACCAGAGGACGACCCGTATTGACCGAATAGAAACACTATGGAATACTTGGCTCTGCTGGTGGAGAGAATCCCGGAAGCTCCGTGAAGTCCCAAAAAGGCTGATCCTGCCGATAGCAGTATCTGGAGGGTTCTGTGAGGAGAGGCTAGGTCAGCTGGGAGTGGGAACTGGAGTGACCAGAGGGATCCAGGATAGGAATCACCAGAGCACAGCAGAGTGTGGCCTGAAGATGAGGCAACAATCCCAGAGAATGAACAAGTTGCTCAGGCACCTTCCTTAAGGGGAGGATGTCTTTTATGCACAGAACATCACAATACAGACAGCCCTAATAGAGAACAGGTGCCCTGCTGTTTTAAGTATGTGCAGAAAGTGGGGCACGCCTCCTAAGAGCATCACCAGGAGACCTGCCAAGAGGATGCAGGTTCTTAGCAGAGAAAGGAGCCGCTGATCGTCTGGAGCCACAGACATGGTGAGTAGTACCAGTGGGGCTGCGTGATAGGCGCCGGTCTCTCTGCGTAGCAGAGACCGGGTCTGTGGCTGAGGGCATGACAGATAGTTTGCATTAAAGGGCTTCTTTGGTAAAAGAAGTTATAATAATACCACATACAAAGAAGAAATACGGCCACACCATGATTGGACTACATATTCCACCACATAGTTGAGTCGCCCGCCAGGGCCATGGGGTACTTGGCACCGAGCCCGTCCACTTCTATGGGGGATGTCACGGTAGCTGCAGCTCGGTCCGTGGCCCTGGGACTCACCTCAAAAAGGGGATATTTACAGGGGATTAAAAGGCTTGTTGAATGTTCGTGACGCCACCTGTGGTGTTTGGTCAGGGTGACCAGCGCTGCTGTATAGGTCTGCTGAAGGGGTGGTATTGGGCAGCAAGTTGTTAAGCCTTCCACAGGTAAGGCTGGGTCCTTCAGGGTAGATAGAATGTAAGGGTACAGGACGAAGGAGAATCCGACGGTAGGAGTAATAAGATGGACACACACACATAAGTCTCTTTCTGTACCTTTACTGTTGTTATTGCAGGCACGTCCCGGGGCACTGTAGGGTGAAGGATGCACATCCAGTTCCTCCCACTGAGTAGGTGTAGGGCTTCCTTACTCCTAAAATGAGTCTCTGACCTGTGTGAAACTAGGCCTGAGTCTTACTCCACACTTTACGCCCGGCTGACCTTGTGTAGGGCCTTCTTTTGAAAGAACACAGTCTCTATTGGTTGCGCCGACCAGACTCCTGTCTTCCTGACCCAGTTACGTATCAGCACTAAAGGGCTCCTGGAACTTGAAGTACTCCAGGAACTCCGGTATCTCCTACTGGTCGTGAAGATTCCAGTAAACTCGGACCCGGTGTCCGGTTGTAATGATTGGAATGAGCTGATTAGGCTCCTCTGTCCCTCACTTGCTTTCCACTCGCCTTCGGCCTACCCGGGCCCTCACACGATCACACACTGGCAGTTGGTGGGCTGCTTCTTCTTCTTCGCCGCTCTCTAAGCGTTGGCACGCTTTCTCACTAAGCTTCATTCACTAGATTCAGCTCTGACTAGGCTGGAGTGGTTTCCATTCCACTTTTACTAGCCTCCACTCTGTTGAACTATACTGCAGTCTCTCTCTCTCTCTTCCGACTGCTCTGTGAGCTAGACTGCACAAAACTGAGCTCACTGCTCTCACTACGAGGTGACACTGCAGGCTGCAGCCCTCAGACTAACTAACTGCTCTCTGTACTTCACCTCCTTTATATGTCTAAACAGCTCCCTCTGGTGGTCTCAGGGATGGGTGAAGGTATGTGAACGTAAATGTTGGACCTCTAGTGGTGATTACCTTCAGTGCACCCTTCTGGAGATTAGGAATCCAAGCACAGCTGGGCTCCACATCGTGACTGAATAATACCACATACAGGGAAAACTACCGCCTGTCAAGATCCCGTCTGGGTTGGAGCCGATGTTACTGCAAACACTAGGGGAAGCAGAGGCAGGTAGCGTAGTCAGATGGCAGCCGGAGGTCGGTACACAGGAGAGCAGTGTTTGTAGCAATGGATCAGGCGGATAACGTAGTCAGGTGGCAGCCGGAGGTCGGTACACAGGAGAGCAGTGTTTGTAGCAATGGATCAGCAGGAAACGCTTGACTAAAGGCTTGGAGCTCAATAATCTCGCAATGACACACCCACAGGGCCAGGTTTATATAGGGTGTGTAATTGGCAATCAGAGGCCCAATCAAGAGAGCACTAGGTGTAGCCAATCAGGAAGAACAGTCAATGGTATCTGGGTTCAGCAAGGAACTTTGCAGCCAGCAGAATAGCTCAGATGGTAGAGCTGCTGGCCAGTGGACAAGAGGTACTGGGTTCGACTCCTGACAGTACTCCCCTCCTTCCAGGATGGCCTCTGGACATCTCAGGAGCTGGCTTATCCGGGTACCTTTGATGAAAGGCTCTTGTAAGTCTAGGAGCATGGACGTTGTCCCTTGGTTCCCATGAATTTTCCTCTGGTCCGTAACCCTTCCACTGCACCAGATACTGCAGTTTACCTCTGAATTTTCGGGAGTCCAGAATCTTATCCACAATGTATTCTTCTTCACCACGGATCCTTTCTGGTGGAGGAGGTGGCTGAATTCTTCCTGGAAACGGGTTTTCACAGAAGGGTTTGAGCAAGGATATGTGAAACACTGGATGAATCTTTAGATTGTTGGGAAGTTTTAAACGAAAAGCAACCTGGTTAATTTTTGCAGAAATTTGAAAAGGTCCAATGAATTTCTGACCCAATTTGGAGGATGGCACATGTGTCTTAAGGTTTTTAGTGGACAGCCAAACTTTGTCTCCAACCTGAAGAGCAGGGGGCACTCTCCGATGTTTATCTGCTGCTTCCTTATATTCTTCCTGGGTCTTGAGCAATATCTCTGATAATTCCTTCTGGGATTCCTGTAATTTTGTAAGCCTGTCATTAACAGCAGGAATGGGAGTGTTCACTGGCAGATTAGGGATAAATACTGGATGTACTCCATAATTAGCAAAAAATGGGGTTTGAGATGTAGCGCTATGTATGGAGTTGTTGTAGGCAAACTCTGCTGTTGGTAAATAGTCCACCCAGTCATCCTGAAGATAGGAAATGAAGCAACGGAGGTATTGCTCCAAAGTCTGGTTCGTTCTCTCCGTCTGGCCATTGGACTGAGGATGGAAAGCGGTAGAAAGATTCACCGTGACTCCCAAGGCTGTACAGAAACTCTTCCAAAATTTTGACGTAAACTGAACGCCTCTGTCAGACACCACGCTGTCAGGAATTCCATGTAACCTGAATACTTCTTTGATCATCAGTTCTGCAGTTTTTTCAGCAGTAGGAATTCCTTCAGTTGGAATAAAGTGGGCCATTTTTGTGAGTCGGTCCACTATGACAAGGATGACGGTCATCTGTTTGGAAGGGGGTAGTTCCACAATAAAATCCATGGAAATAGATCCCCAAGGCCTGGATGGAACTGGGAGTGGTTGCAAGAGTCCTAGAGGAGACGATCGTGGGGTCTTGTTTCGTGCGCATGTTAAACAGGTTGAAACATATTTCCTCACGTCCTTCCTACAATTAGGCCACCAAAAGAAACGAAGTAGTAAGTCTTGTGTTTTTGCAACTCCAGGATGTCCTGCCAGTTTAGAATCATGGACACTTTTGAGGACTTCAAGGCGAGAAGATTCAGGTACATATATTTGGTGTTTCTGCATCCAAAACCCCTCTTTGAATGAAAGATCGACGTCTTCCGAAGGATGGTTAAGGAAAGAGTCCTCTTGATATCCATCTTTAATTCTATTACCTAGTCCTCTAGAGTGCAATATTCCAAAAAAATTTTTAGGGCCTAGAATTGTATCATCATTACTAGACCTCTCCTGAGGTTCCGAACACATCCTGGACAGGGCGTCAGCCTTGCCATTCCTTGAACCAGGCCGGTAAGAGATTATAAAATTGAATCTTGAGAAAAATAAGGCCCATCGTGCTTGTCTTGCAGACAATCTTTTTGCTGTACGGAGGAATTCAAGATTCTTGTGGTCCGTGAGGACAGTCACAGGGTGATTGGCACCTTCCAGAAGATGTCTCCACTCGGAGAAGGCAACTTTAATGGCTAACAGTTCTTTATTACCAATGTCGTAGTTCTTTTCTGCAGATGACATGGTGTGGGAAAGAAACGCACATGGGTGAAGTTGCATCTTGTCCCCAACTCGCTGAGACAGAATAGCTCCCACTGCAGAGTCCGAGGCGTCCACTTCGACAGTAAATGGCAATTCAGGATTTGGGTGTACTAACAATGGAGCAGACGTAAAAAGAGTTTTCAACTTGTCAAAAGCCTCCTGTGCCTCTGGAGACCAGAAAAATGCTTTTGTCTTTTTTGTTAGTGTAGTAATTGGTAGTATGATCCGTGAAAAGTTCTTTATAAATTTTCGGTAAAAATTTGCAAATCCTATGAAACGCTGGACGTCTTTTAAATTTCTTGGAACAGGCCAGTCCACTACAGCATTGATTTTGCCGGGATCCATGCTCAGACCTTCTGGGGAGATGATATATCCCAGAAATTGGATACTGGTTTGTTCAAACTCACATTTTTCAAGTTTAATGTAGAGATGGTTCTCCTGTAGTCGTTCCAAGACTAACTGGACGTGCCTGCGATGCTCTTCCAAGGTGTCTGAAAATATAAGAATGTCATTGAGATAAGCCACAACGAATTGGTCCAAGAAATCTCGAAATACATCATTAATAAAATGTTGAAAGGTGGCTGGGGCATTGCTAAGGCCAAAGGTCATAACAAGAGATTCAAAATGTCCATATCTCGTTCTGAAGGCGGTCTTCCACTCATCTCCTGGGCGAATCCGTATGAGGTTGTAAGCCCCTCTAAGATCCAGCTTCGTAAAGATTTTCGCAGAACGGAGTCTCTCAAATAGTTCAGGAATCAAGGGTAGCGGGTAGCGATTCTTGACAGTGATATTATTCATCTCTCTGTAGTCAATACATGGCCGCAGAGTGGAGTCTTTCTTTTCAACAAAGAACAGGGGTGCCCCAGCTGGAGATGTGGAAGGTCGAATAAAGCCTTTCTCTAAATTTTCATCCAGGAACTTTCTTAATACCTTCAATTCAGGTTCGGAAAGATTGTAAATCCGTCCAAATGGAATGGTTGCTCCTGGCAGCAATTCAATGGGACAGTCATAAGGACGGTGAGGAGGTAATTGATCTGCTTTCTTCTTACTGCAGACATCAGAGAACTGCTGATATTGAGGTGGTAGTTTCTCTTCCTTCTCATGCGAAATCTCAGAGATTTGGACTTGTTGGAGAACAGGGGGTTCCTTATGACAATTATTCTTACAGTAGTCAGATGGAAAGGTGATGGTCCTTGATGCCCAGTTGATAGAAGGGTTATGGACTGAAAACCAGGGGATCCCTAGAATAACCGGAAATTTCGGAGATGAAATAAGGTGGAAACTGACAGCTTCATGATGATCCGGGTCGATACAAATCTCCAGTTCGATTGTCTCATGCGTGACAGGTCCAGAAGACAAAGGTGATCCATCCACAGTTTCCATTTCAATTGGTGTGGATTTGGTCCTACTGGAAATATCATTATCACGTGTAAATTTTAAGTCCATAAAATTTCCTCCTGCTCCCGAATCCAACAGGGCAGAGCATTGTATTTTTTGGGTGCCCATTACAACCTGAATGGGGATTACAAAATGAGATGATGTGGTATGTATTTTGTCTATTTCTGGCGTTACTGATGAGATAGTCTGCAAGATGGAATCCGACTGCTGAGAAAGGTCCGTATTGCTGGCAGACCTGTTGTTGGTAAAGGCTATAGTCCTTTTGTTAGGACAGTTGATGGCATAGTGTCCAGGGTCCCCACAATAGAGGCAGAGATGTTCTGCACGTCGCCTCTCCTTCTCCTGTGCAGAGAGTGGTCTTCGGATGACGTCGATCTGCATCGGTTCAGACACAACTTGCGTCTTTTCTTGGTGGTCTGATGCTGAAAATGAGAAGCCAGGGCTATTCCCAAGTGCTCGCAGTCTCTCCTTTCTCCTTTCAGTAAGTCTCTGGTCAATCCGGATACATAGTTGAATAAAGTCCTCCAACTGGTCAGGGGTCTCAACCCTGGCAAGCTCGTCTTTCACTGGTTCTGATAACCCTCGTCGAAATTGACTTCTCTGGGCCGCTGGATTCCAGGTGGTGTCGGCCACCCAGCGACGGAACTCCGATGTATATTCCGCAACAGAGCGACGTCCTTGGCGCAAATTATGTAATTTGGTTTCTGCTGTGGCACAGCGGTTTGGGTCATCAAAAACTTGATTCATAGCTGCGATGAAAGCTTCCAGGTCATTAAGGAGGGCATAGTCCTTTTCTACATAAGGTGAAGCCCAAGCAAGAGCTTCATCCGTCAGGAGATTTATCATGAAAAAAACTTTCTTCCTCTCACTGGTAAAGGGAGCAGGTTGCATCTGGAAGTATATGCGGCATTGATTGAGGAATCCTCGGTACTGCTTGCGATCCCCACTGAACTTTGCAGGCAGCGGCAGCCGCGCATTTGATTCGGACCCTGAATTGCGCACGTCCAGTAGTTGTTTTTGTAGCTCAATTACTTCCTGTTGTATCGCCGTGAAATCAGTTTGTAACTTGGCATATTTTCCTTGAGAGTCCGTACAAAAACTTTGAAGCTCCGTAACTTGCCGTCTCAGGGTGTTCACAGCGGACTCCATTTTGGCGCGAGATTATTCTGTCAAGATCCCGTCTGGGTTGGAGCCGATGTTACTGCAAACACTAGGGGAAGCAGAGGCAGGTAGCGTAGTCAGATGGCAGCCGGAGGTCGGTACACAGGAGAGCAGTGTTTGTAGCAATGGATCAGGCGGATAACGTAGTCAGGTGGCAGCCGGAGGTCGGTACACAGGAGAGCAGTGTTTGTAGCAATGGATCAGCAGGAAACGCTTGACTAAAGGCTTGGAGCTCAATAATCTCGCAATGACACACCCACAGGGCCAGGTTTATATAGGGTGTGTAATTGGCAATCAGAGGCCCAATCAAGAGAGCACTAGGTGTAGCCAATCAGGAAGAACAGTCAATGGTATCTGGGTTCAGCAAGGAACTTTGCAGCCAGCAGAATAGCTCAGATGGTAGAGCTGCTGGCCAGTGGACAAGAGGTACTGGGTTCGACTCCTGACACCGCCACACTATGACCAATCCACATATTACCACCACATAGTGACCGAGTAATACTATATACAAGGGAGAAATATCACCACACCATGACCAGACCACATATTACCACCACATACTGATCATAATTTAAAACCAGTGTATAATGTACAGTATAGTGTATACTGTAGTGTGAGTGTACAAGTAATACAGTAATCACCAGTGCAATTGTACACACGAGCTCTGTATATAGTGTCAGTGTACAGGTAATACAGGGATCACCAGTGACATTATACATAGGAGCTCTGTATATAGTGTCAGTATACAGGTAATGTAGGGATCACTAGTGACATCACACACAAGAGCTCTGCATATAGTGTGTAGTGTAGATGTAATACCGTGAGCACTAGTGACATGATACACATGAGTTCTGTATATAGTGTCAGTGTACAGGTAATACAGTGATACATTATACAAAGGAGCTCTGTATATAGTGTCAGTGTACAGGTAATGCAGGGATCACCAGTGACATTATACACAGGAGCTCTGTATATAGTGTCAGTGTACAGGACATACAGTTATCACCAGTGACATTATACACAGGAGCTCTGTATCTAGTGTCAGTGTTCAGGTAATACAGTGATCACCAGTGACATTATAAACAGGAGCTCTGTATATAGTGTCAGTGTACAGGTAATACAAGAATCACCAATGCAGGCGGCACACCCACTCTCCTCCCCGTGGGTGGACCTGCAGCCGGGTATATGGACTTACAGCCCACCCGGCCGTGGGTGAGACTGACACAGTACAGGGCACTTCACTGCACTCTCCAGCATCACAATGTTTCAAATTAAGAAGATCTGCTGCATCGGTGCTGGATATGTTGGCAGTCCAACCTGTAGTGTCATTGCTCACATATGCCCCGATATCAGGGTGACGGTGGTGGATGTAAACGAGGTGCGGATAAATGCCTGGAATTCAGACACCCTCCCTATATATGAGCCTGGACTGAAAGAAGTGGTTGAATCCTGCCGAGGGATAAAACAGTTTTACTTCACTGACATTGATGCAGCCATACAAGAGGCTGATCTTGTGTTCATTTCTGTTAACACCTCAACGAAAACCTACGGTATGGGAAAAGGCCGAGCTGCAGATCTCAAATACATTGAAGCTTGTGCCGAAGGATTGTTCAGAACTCAAATGGGTACAAAATTGTGACGGAAAAGAGCAAGGTGCCTGTGAGAGCTGCCGAGAGCATTCGTCGGATCTTTGATGCCAACACAAAACCCAATCTCAACCTCCAGGTGCTGTCTAATCCAGAGTTTCTTGCGGAAGGAACGGCCATCAAAGATCTTAAAAACCCTGACCGGGTCCTGATTGGAGGAGATGAAACCCCTGAAGGACAGAGAGCGGTGCGCGCCCTGTGTGCTGTATATGAAAACTTGGTCCGTTCGGAGAAGATTATCACCACCAACACTTGGTCCTCTGAGCTTTCTAAACTGGCTGCTAATGTGTTGCTCGCCCAGAGGATCAGCAGTATTAACTCTATCAGTGCCTTGTGTGAAGCGACTGGTGCAGATGTAGAAGAAGTGGCCAGGGCTATTGGGATGGACCAAAGAATTGGAAATAAATTCCTTAAAGCCAGTGTTGGTTTTGGTGGTAGCTGCTTCCAGAAAGATGTACTTAATTTAGTTTATTTGTGTGAAGTTTTAAATCTGCACGAAGTTGCGAAATATTGGCAGCAAGTGATTGACATGAATGACTACCAGAGGCGGAGGTTTACCTCTAGGATCATCGATTGTCTCTTCAACACCGTAACTGACAAAAAAATTGCTGTGTTAGTGTTTGCCTTCAAGAAGGACACAGGTGACACAAGAGAATCCTCCAGTATCTACATCAGCAAGTACTTTATGGATGAAGGGGCCAAGCTGCACATATTCGATCCCAAAGTACCAAGGGAACAAATCGTCATGGACTTATCCCAGCCCGGAGTGACTGCTGACGACAGAGTGGAGAAGCTGGTCCATATCTCCCCAGATCCATACGAGGCCTGTGAGGGAGCGTACACCATAGTTATCTGCACAGAGTGGGACATATTTAAGGAACTGGATTTCCAACGCATCCATTCCAAGATGTTAAAGCCTGCGTTCATATTTGATGGCCGCCGGGTCCTGGACGACCTTCATGGGGAGCTGCAGAACATTGGCTTTCAGGTTGAGACCATCGGGAAAAAGGTGGCTTCCAAGAGGATCCCTTTTACACCAACAGCTGACATGCCCAAGATCAGCCTCGGGGATGTGCCCCTCAAGAAGGCCGGAGTATAAAGCTACTTCCCTCACTCCCTCAAGATGGCTGGACCATCATTGTAAATACACCATTGTATATACACACCTGTACTTTGTACCTCCCCCACCTCATTGTAGATTGTAAGCTCTCACGAGCAGGGTCGTCTTATTTTGCTTTAATTATTGTATTGTTAACGTTGTTACTTATGACTTGTATTTTGAAACTGTTAAAATGTAAAGCGCTGCGGAATATGTTGGCGCTATATAAATAAAGATTATTATTATTATTATATCATACACAAGAGCTCTGTATATAGTTTATAGTGTACATTTTATACCGTGATCATCAGTGATATTATACATAGGAGCTCTATATATAGTATCAGTGTACAGGTAATACAGTGATCACCAGTGACATTATACACAGGAGCTCTGTATATGGTATATAGTGCACAGGTAATACAGTGATCACCAGTGACATTATACGCAGGAGCTCTGTATATAGTATCAGTGTACAGGTAATACAGTAATCACCAGTGACATTTTACACAGTAGCTGTGTATATAGTGTAAAGTACACGTGTACATGTGATACATTGACTCACCAGTGACGTCTCTAGGTTGAGTCCTTTATCTTCACTTTTCTTCTTCTTCTGGTGCAGACAACGATCACTTCTTCCAGCCAGGACTCGTCTCTGCAGAAAATAAGACACAGTTATCTATAGCTGATCTCTTCTAGAGCACCTTCCCCACTTATTACCCTACTTCTACACTATGCAAGATGAAGAAAAAAGTGACATAGTGCCACCCTGCACAGTAACAGGACCCCCCTTTTGATCCCCCCCATGGAACTGTCTCCTAAAATGTAAATTATATTACAGCAGTAATAATGTCCCCCACTTGCCATCATAAACTAACAATGTCTGTTTCTCATTCTGGCCCAAGACAGTAATTAAAGGGTACCTGTCAGGTCCCCCATGCCCTTCAACCCAGCAGCATTCAGTTATTTAGGAGTAAATTCCCTGCTTTACTATCCCTGTATAAGGTTTGTCTTTACAAATGAGGTTTAAAAAAAGCATTTATATTGTCCCTGTTTCCTATGCTAATGAGGGCTTTGACCGTGGGCGTCATAACATAATTTGCAGGAGCAGTTGTAATCGCCAGCCCTTTCAAATCTCGCGCACACCTCCCTCACATTTCAGCAATGTCACTACTGTACGTCTCTGCAGCCAGGTTTACACCTCAGAGGTGCGCACTGCACATGGCCTGAATTCATCTTCTGAATTTCCGATCATGTGCAGTGCGCTCTGAACCCTGTGATAACATGGAAGAAGGGCTGACTAGTCATGGGCAACTAATGCCTCATTGACCAGTCAAAGCCCTCATTAACATAGGAAACTGGAACAATATAAATGCCTTTTTTAAACCTCATTTTTACAAACAAATGTTATATAGGGCTGGTTAGACAGGGAATTTATTCATAAATAAGTGAATGCTGCCGGGTTGGAGGGCATGGGGGACCCTATAGGTTCCCTTTAAGTCCCTCATCCTGGCCCCCTTTATTTAATAATGTGCCCTATACTGGCCCCCTATGTCCATTGGTCCTTCATAGGAGGCACAGCCAGGGCCAAGGACCTAGTGGGCACAGCTAGGGCCAAGAGACCACAAACAGGGCCAAGAGACCTAGGGGGCCCTAGTTGTGGTCTCTATTGTCAGTAGTTTGACAATAAATGGCTTCAACCAACCACTAACCATGAGTAGAGAAAAAATTTTGGAGTTAGCATTCATGTTCTCTGAAAAAAGGCAAAGAAAGCAAAAATTCTGCCGGGGTATGTAAACTTTTGAGCACAACTGTATGTCTTTCATCCTGTTATATATGTCCCTCAATATGCTATATATAAGTCCTCTATCCTGGTATATGTCCCTTATCTTGGGCCCTATCCTGGTATACTTAAACCCCGTTCTGCTGCTGTTCTTTAATGTATAGAAAAAAAGTAAACCATTATACTCACCAAGGATGAACATAGAAGTGATGCGGCCCCAGAGCAGAAGTATAATGCTCTCCCCATAGTTTTCCATATAGTGTAATGCACAGCCCATAGTCCACCCTATAGTGTGTTGCACCTACATAGTTTTCCAAATAGTATATTGCACTCCCCCATATTCCTCCATACTCCCCTATACAGTATAATGAACCTCATAGTCTTCCAAAAAGTATATTGCACAGCCCACAGTCCTCCCTTTAGTACAATGCCCGCATAGTCCCCATATAGTGTAATGCACTCCCCATGATTTTCCATATAGTATAATGCACCCCATAGTCCTCCATCTTATATAATTTACCCTTCACAATCCTCCATACAATAGAATGCACCAGTCTAAAGTCCACCATACAGTATAGTGCACAGCCCATAGTCATCCAAGTAGTATAATGCACAGCCCATAGTCCTACATGTAGTATAATGCACCCCTATAGTCCTCCGTATAGTATAATGTGCTCGCCATTCTACTCCTTATAGTATAATGCAACCATAGTCCTCCAAATAATATAACGTTTCGTCCACAATCCTCCATACAGTACAATGTGCCCCCCATAGTCCTCCATACATCCCATAGTCATCCATTAAATAACTCACGTTGTCCGAAAATATTCAATATGCCCATAAAACGTGGGCTGCACTTCACATGTGCATATACTGAAATACCAGTTTTGCTCCTGATATAGTAACCAGGTACAAAAATAGAAGTGACCAACAACAGTTCTTACAGTTATAAAAACATAACATTTATTAGATGAAAAGATAAAACACTTAAAATTTTAGAAAAAGGTGCTGGAATGGAAGTTACGGTTACGGGTAAACATAATAAGTAGCAGCTAAATATACAATGTTATTTATCTCTAATTCCATTGCAAATCATGTAACATCCGGTTAAACAAGAAAATGAAACAAAATAATTCAATAATTTCTAAAGTGCTTGTGCCAAAAATAAATAAGAATAATAAGGTGCTAATAGTGGTCAAAATCTGATTTATTTCAAGACTATCTTGATTAGAAGACTAAACCAATATCAAAAAGAAACATAAAGTGCTGTTACAGTATTCAACCACTAGATGGCATTTGATTCAAATAGAAGTTTATAGGCACAACACACCTATGATCAACAAAGCAGAATTTCCTCCCTATAGGTTACAGTGTATATAACACATTGGTTGCAATATATAAATTTTTCATGTCTAAAAAAACAATATAGAGGGAAAGTACCCGATGTTAAACAAATATTTGAACATTGGAGCTGAGAAACATGTTATACCTGGGATGGGCTGCAATACCGAATTGTCCACACACCTGTAACCTCCTGGCCCCGATGCGCACGTTTAGCCCTGCTTCTTCAGGTGGCATGGAAATAATTTTATTACAATTATTATTAAATAAATAATTTTAAAAATCAACGTGAGGTCACCAATTTTTGACAACCAGCCTTGCTAAAGCAGACAGCTGGGGGCTGGTATTCTCAGGCTGGTAAGGGACCATGGATATTGCCCCCCCAGCCTAAAAATAGCATCCCGCAGCTGCCCAGAAAAGGCACATCTGTAGCGGTGGCAAGTGGGGTGATAGTTGGAGGGGTTTATATCACCTTTGTATTGTCAGGTGACATCAATGTTATGTTAAGGTAGCTGAGGAGTGCAGGTAAAAAAGGAAATACACCAGAGCAGTTGGAATCTATGAGGTTGCAGTACCCTGACTAACCACCGCAACTAGAGGCAGCCGTGGAGCGTTCCTACGTTGGTCCTAGACGCCTCGTCACAGCCTGAGAAACTAACTACACCTAAAGATAGAAATAGGAAAGCTATCTGCCCCGGAGCAGAACCCCAAAGATAATAGAAAGCCCCCAAACATGTAATGGCGGTTAGACAAGAGGAAATACTGACACAGAAAGAAAATAGTATGAGCAAACGCTGGGGCCCAAACTATCTAAATAGAAAAGGACAGGAAGGGTACTTACTGCAATCTCAGAAAACCCTGAAAAAACACCAACTCTACTAATTTCAAAATCACCTGAGATCACACGACCTCTACCACCTAAATTAGTTCTCTGGTGTAAAAAAAAATCAAAACAGCAGCCACTGAAAAAACTGGAAAAAGCAAAAGTACAAAACACAGTGGCTGGACTAAACTGAGAGGGCAAAAGCCCCCGAGGGGACCCAGAAGGCCCCCACAGAAGTGCAGGACAAAATGCAAAAATATAGCAAAAACACAAAATAAGAAATTGTCTTATCTGATAGCAGGAGATGCAGACACGACAAAGCAGGCTACAAGGGAAACTGGAAAGAAGGATTCAGACCAGAACAATTGATCACCGGCAACCCTGATGGGAAAATGACTCCCTTACATAAGACCAATCAGTAACACCTGATTCCCAGTCCTCACAATCCTCACTAGTACCGCTTGTAACCACCAGAGGGAGCCTCTGCTCAGAACTCATCTCAAACCCATTCACAACAGTACCCCCCCCTTGAGGAGGGGTCACCGAACCCTCATTTGAGCAACCAGGTCGGTCAGGATGAGTTCTATGATACGCACGGATAAGTCTCCTAGCATGGATGTCCGAAGCAAACACCCAAGAATTGTCTTCCTGACCATAACCTCTCCATTTAACCAAATACTGGAGTCTTCGTCTAGAAAAACGAGAATCCAATATTTTCTCAACCACATACTCCAGATTGCCCTCAACCAAAACAGGGTCAGGAGGCACAGCAGCAGGAACCACTGGCTCAACAAACCTCTTCAACAAGGACTTGTGGAACACGTTATGGATCTTAAATGTCCCTGGAAGAAGCAAACGAAAAGAAACAGGATTAATAATCTCCATGATCTTATAAGGTCCAATGAACCTAGGCTTAAATTTAGGAGATGCTACTCTCATAGGAATATTCTTTGAGGACAACCAGACCAAGTCCCCCACTTTAAACCGAGGACCATCAGTCCTATGCCGGTTAGCAAACCGCTGGGCCTTCTCCTGAGAGAGGGACAACCTCTCCACTACCTGGTCCCAAATCTGCTGCATACGCTCAACAACAGAGTCAACACCTGGACAGACAGAAGCCTCCGTCTGTCCTGAAGAAAATCGAGGGTGAAACCCAGAATTACAGAAAAACGGAGACATCAAAGTGGCAGAGCTAGCCCTATTATTAAGAGCAAACTCAGCCAAAGGCAAAAAAGAGACCCAGTCATCCTGATCAGCAGACACAAAGCATCTTAGATAAGTCTCCAATGTCTGGTTTGTTCTCTCAGTTTGACCATTGGTCTGAGGATGAAATGCCGAGGAGAAAGACAATTGAACACCCAGTTTAGAACAAAAAGTCCTCCAAAATCTGGAAACAAACTGGACTCCTCTGTCAGACACAATGTTCTCAGGAATGCCGTGTAAACGAACCACGTGCTGAAGGAACAACGGCACCAATTCAGAGGAGGAAGGCAACTTAGGTAATGGCACAAGATGTATCATTTTGGAAAACCTATCACAAATTACCCAGATGGTGGTCATTCTCTGAGAAACAGGAAGATCGGAAATGAAATCCATAGAGATATGGGTCCATGGTCTCTTGGGCACAGGCAATGGCATCAACAAACCACTAGAGCGAGAGCAAGGCTTGGAGCGAGAGCAAGTCCCGCAGGACTGCACAAATTCCCTGACATCGCGAGACAAGGTAGGCCACCAAAAGGACCGACTAACCAAGTCTCTGGTACCAAAAATTCCGGGATGCCCAGCCAATGCGGAACAATGAATCTCAGACATCACACTCTTTTTCCATTGGTCCGGGACAAACAATTTTCCAACAGGGCAGCGCTCGGGCCTATCCTCCTGACACCCCTCCAGAGCAAGTCTCAAATTGGGCGAGATGGCGGAAAGAACTACACCCTCCTTCAAAATAACAGAGGGATCAGATAGCTCAGGAGAGTCCGCAAGGAAACTCCTCGAGAGGGCATCCGCCTTAACATTCTTAGTGCCAGGAAGAAAGGAAACCACAAAATTAAAACGTGTGAAAAACAAGGCCCACCTGGCCTGTCTAGGATTGAGTCGCTTGGCAGATTCCAGATAGACCAGATTCTTATGGTCCGTAAGGACCACCACCTGATGTTTGGCTCCCTCCAGCCAATGTCTCCACTCTTCAAAAGCCCACTTCATGGCCAATAACTCCCGATTAACCACGTCATAATTACGTTCAGTAGGAGAAAATTTTCGAGAGAAAAAGGCACAAGGGTTACTTTTAGAGGTCTCTGGATCTTTTTGGGACAAAACGGCACCTGCCCCAATTTCAGAGGCATCAACCTCCACCTGAAATGGCAGAGAAACATCAGGCTGCCGTAGAACAGGAGCAGAAGTGAATCTCTGCTTAAGTTCCTGAAACGCAGAGACTGCCTCAGGAGGCCAATTCACCACATCAGAACCCTTTCTGGTCAAATCAGTTAATGGTTTAACAATAACCGAGAAATTACCAATAAATTTACGATAAAAATTGGCAAAACCCAAAAATCTCTGAAGAGCCTTTAATGAAGTAGGTTGGACCCAATCACAGATGGCCTGAACCTTGACCGGGTCCATTTCAATAACAGATGGGGACAAAATGAATCCCAAAAATGAGATCTTCTGTACGCCAAAAAGACACTTTGATCCCTTCACATACAGAGCATTCTCTCTCAAAATCTGGAACACAGTTCGAACATGTTTCATATGAGAGTCCCAGTCATTAGAAAAAATCAAGATATCATCCAAATAAACAATCAGAAACTTGTCCACAAAATCCCTGAAAATGTCATTCATGAAGGACTGGAAGACGGAAGGAGCATTAGTGAGCCCAAAGGGCATCACAAGGTACTCAAAATGCCCTTCAGGGGTGTTAAATGCCGTCTTCCATTCATCCCCGTGCTTAATGCGAATAAGGTTATACGCCCCCCTGAGGTCAAGCTTGGTAAACCAAGTAGCATTTTTCACCCTGGAAAACAGGTCAGAAATCAAGGGTAACGGGTATTGATATTTCACAGTAATATTGTTCAAGAGACGATAATCAATACACGGCCTTAATGAACCATCTTTTTTGGCCACAAAGAAAAAACCGGCACCTAAGGGTGAAGAGGATGGTCTGATATGACCCTTCTCCAATGATTCCTTGATATAAGACCGCATAGCGTCATGTTCAGGTACAGACAAGTTAAAAAGGCGACCTTTAGGGAATTTACTACCTGGCACTAATTCAATAGCGCAGTCATAGCTCCTATGGGGAGGTAAGGATGCAGATTTACTTTCGCTAAACACATCAGAAAAATCAAACAAAAAGTCAGGAACATCCTCAGCCTGGGGGGAGGCAGAAAAAACAGGAGTGTTGGTATTAACACATTGGCAGCCCCAACTGGTTACAGACACAGATTTCCAATCCAAAACAGGATTATGAGACTGTAACCAAGGGAAACCCAGCACGATAATGTCATGCAGATTATATAGAACCAAAAATTTGCAGCACTCCTGGTGATCAGGTTCAACCCTCATTATCACCTGAGTAGAAAACTGGGGTTTATTCTCAGCCAAAGGGGTAGAATCGATCCCCAGTAAAGGAATAGACTTCTGTAGGGGTATCAAGGGAAACCCACAACGTTTAGCAAAATCATAATCCATCAGGTTAATAGCTGCTCCAGAATCAACGAAAGCCTGAGCAGAAAATGAGGACAGAGAGCATATCAGAGTGACAGTTAATAAAAACTTAGTCTGAACACTACCCAAGACAACTGAGCGTGCAAAATGTCTTCCCCACTTAGGGCAGACTGAAATAGCATGAGAGGCATCACCACAGTAGAAACATAACCCATTGCGCTTTCGAAACTCATGACGCTGTGCCCCAGACACCACTCCATCACACTGCATGGGCTCAGAAGCTGGTTCACAAGGCAACACCACTCCACGCATACTTCTCCGCTCACGCAAACGTCTGTCAATTTGAATCGCTAATGACATAGAATCATTGAGACCAGAGGGGACAGGGGTCCCACCATAACATCCTTTACATTATCCGCAGACCCTTCGAAAAGGGCCGCCAAAGCGCGTCATTCCATTTTGGGCAGGACAGCCCACCTACGGAATTTTTGACAGTATAACTCAGCGTCATCAAGCCCTGAATTAATGCCAACAAGGCTTTTTTCAGCTTGATCAGGACATTTGGCTCATCGTACAATAACCCCAAAACCTGAAAAAATGCATCAACATCACTCAAAACAGGATCCCCAGGTATCAGGGAAAAAGCCAATCCTGAGGATCGCCGCGCAGGAGAGAGATGATAATTTTAACCTGCTGCGCTGCGTTTCCTGAGGACTTTGATTTTAAGGCAGAAACATTTACAATTATTTTTGAAATTCTGAAACTTTGCTCGATCCCCTAAAAACAAATCTGGATGGGAATCCTAGGTTCCACAACAGGCAACCTAGCAAGATAAAAGCAATATCCGAACCCGTGGGAAGCTGTCCACACGGCCCCTTTTCAAAAT
>JARQOD010000004.1:470630172-470664945 GCA_033576555.1 Oophaga sylvatica
GAAAAAGGGGCCCCTTTTCCCCTTACCGTCATCTTTGTTAGTTTGTTTACGGGGAAGTTATTTTGTATTTGGTTGTAAGCCGGTACCCCCATGGATTCGATGGGCTATATTTATAAAAAAAATTATAGGGGGACTTCTGTGTTGTGAATCATTGTCCTGCTGAAAACCCCAAGTGCACTTCACTAAGGCACAAACAGTGGCCAAAAATTTTCCTTCAGGATTTTTCGTACAGCAGATTAGGGTTTCCTTTTTACCACAGTAAGTCTTCCATGCCCTGAAACAAAAAGCCATAACCATCACATCCCCCCCCACATTTTACTATTGGTAAAATGTTCTTTTTCAAATTGCTGTTTTTACTTCTCGCCAAAAGTAATGGGACAACATTCCAAAAAGTTTCAATTTTTTCTCGCAGTCCACAGAGTTTTTCCCCTAAATTCTTTGGTATCATCAAATATTTCTGGCAAAACTGAAGTAGCTTATGTTCTTATTGCCAGCAGGGGGTTTCCCCTTGGAACTCTGCAAAAACCCCTTTTTTTTCCCCATCCTTTCTTGGGGAGTCAAGAACTTGCCCTTTAACTGAGGCAAGTGGGGCCTGCGCTTTTTGGATTTTGCTAGGGGGTCTTTTGTATTCTTGGGAGGGCCTTTTGGAGAAATTTTTGGTTGGCGGGCCCACCCCGGGAAATTTTCACCATATTCTATGTTTTTGCCATTTGTGGATAATGCCTCTCACTGTGATTTGCTGGAGTCTACTTCACTTTGTCAAGCAGGTCCTATTTAAGTGATTTCTTAATTGAAAACAGATGTGGCAATAATCAGACCTGGGAGTGGCTAGGGAATTTGAACTCAGCTAACGAAAGACGTAATAAACCACAGTTCATTGACATTTTAAGGGGGAGTGTTATGAATGTGCTAGAGATGGTTTCTGAGCAGAGGCTCCCTCTGGTGGTTACAGACAGTACTGAACCTTTCAGCGAGGAGTGGCAATCTGGGTTCACTGACTCGTCTGATATAAGGGAGGTTCCCTCCCATGATGGTTGCCGGTGATCAATTGTTCTTGTCTCAATTGTGGTTCCTGGTTCATTTGGAAGTTTGCTGGAGTCTTGCCTGCATCTCCTGCTTTCAGATAAGATATTTTTTGCTTTTCTTTTTGTGCTTGCTTTTTGCATTGTTTTCTGCACTTTTGTGGAGGTCAGCCAGGTCCCCTCCTGGGGCCTGAGCTCCTCACAGTTTATCTGCAGCCACTGTTATTTGCTCATTTGCTTTTTCCTGTTTTTTCAGCGACTGCAGCTTGGTTTTGTTCACACTGAGATCTGATTTAGCGGGTGGCGAGATCGTGTGATCTCAGTATTTTTGTAATCAGAATTGTTGGATTTTTGTAGGGTTTTCTGAGTTGCAGAAAGTAATCTCTCCTTTCCTATCCTATTTAGTCAGCTTGTGACCCCAGCGTTTGCTCAATCTATTTTCTGCCTATGTTTGTGTTTTCATCTTGTCTAACCGCCATTATATGTTTGGGGGCTTCCTATTTTCTTTGGGGATCTGCTTTCATCTTTCTGCCTTTAGGTGTAGTTATCTCTCAGGCTGTGACGAGGTGTCTAGGATCAACATAGGAACGTTCCACGGCTACCTCTAGTTGTGTCGTTAGTTTAGGAATCTGCAACCCATCAGTTACCAACATCTCAGGTGTTCTGCTGCCCTGCTGTTGTTCCTGTCCTCCTCAGCTACCGAAACACAACAGGGGAGGCAATCACTTTTTTGCACAACTGTATATGCACAGTGCACCAAACACCTGGGATGTATATTAAAAATAATAATCTTTATTTATACAGCACTAACATATTCTGCAGCACTTTACAATTAAAGTACCTGGGATATATATGTATAGTGCACCCAGCACATGGGATGCATATGTATAGTGCACCCAGCAATTGGTATGTGTATAATATATATATATAAATATATATATATATATGTATATATATTGTAAGCTTTTCGGGGGATATAGCTCTGGGATCGCCGTCTTGGGGAGACGGAGTGGCATAAAGAGACCATTCACAGACAGTGGTTCTGTTAAAAACTGGCCGCAACCAGTTTTATTAAAGTCCACAGCAAACAGAACATAAATTAAAACAAAATCATAAACATAAAGCCTGGGCTTGTCCAGCCACTAATTACACTTAGATAGATTTCCCTTTCTATCCGGGTACCGACTCTAATAGTCTGTGCCCAAAACAACACATATGTTCAGTAGTTACCAGCGTGCAGCTCACATGAGGCTCCAATGGCGTCTGAAGTCAGATCCAGACTGAGAGAGAGAGCCTCCTCTGAACTTCCAAGCAGGTACTTATGGCTGTCTAATTAAGCAGCTGTGTTCACTCTGGGCTGAACTGCAAACCTGTCCCAGATGGGAATGGAGTGAACACCGCACTGACAACCTACTTTTTATGCGCCCCAGCTAAGAAACCTGGGGGAGATATACACCCCGTCCAGTACGCACCCCTTCACTGTCTCACATATCCCCCCCTCTTCTCCAGACCGGAGGGCTGGTCCAAAACTCCAAAGAGACAGTGAACTCCGGACAAGGCATCAGCATTACCCTGTAACTTCCCAGGTCTATGCTCCACCGAGAAATTGAACTCTTGAAGTGAAAGGAACCACCTTGTCACCCTGGCATTCCTTTCCCTGTTCTGCTTCATCCATGCCAGAGAAGCATGGTCTGATTGTAATTTAAATTTTCTACCCAAGAGATAATAACGCAGGGAGTCCAGCGCCCACTTGATTGCGAGGCACTCTCGCTCCACAATGGCATAATTTTGTTCAGCCGGTGTCAATTTTCGACTTAGATACAGGACTGGGTGTTCTTCACCCTTCACGACCTGTGACAACACGGCCCCTAACCCCACATTAGAGGCATCAGTTTGAACCAAAAACTCTTCTCTAAAATTAGGGGTGACCAGAACTGGCCTTTGACACAAAGCTATTTTTAACGACAGAAATGCTTTTTCTGCCTCCGGATTCCAATTTATCATTTTTGACTTCCCCCCTTTTGTCAGGTCAGTCAATGGGGCAGCAATGGAGGCATAATTTGGTACGAATCTGCGATAGTACCCAGTGATGCCCAGAAATGCTTTGACCTGTTGTTTTGTGAGGGGTACAGGCCAGTTCCGAATGGCTTCTACCTTATCAATTTGTGGCTTGATCAGCCCCCTGCCAATAACATAGCCCAGATATTTGGCCTCTTCGAGGCCAATTGCACATTTCTCTGGGTTTATGTTCAGACCAGCTCCGGCTATCGAGTCTACGACGGCTTGCACCCTAGCGAGGTGGCTCTCCCAATCTGAACTGAAAATTACCACATCATCCAGGTAGGCAGCCGCATAGGCTCGATGCGGGCGCAGTATCTGGTCCATAAGCCGCTGAAAGGTAGCTGGGGCTCCATGCAACCCGAAGGGCATCACCAGATACTGAAACAAACCTTCCGGGGTTGCAAAGGCCGTTTTTTCTTTCGCTTCCTCCGACAGGGGTATCTGCCAGTACCCTTTTGTCAGATCGAGGGTTGTAATATAACGGGCACCCCCTAACCTCTCGATTAGCTCGTCTACCCGTGGCATTGGGTATGCGTCAAACTTTGACACCTCGTTCAACCTTCTGAAATTATTACAGAACCTCCAGGTTCCATTAGGTTTTGGGATGAGTACAATCGGGCTACACCACTCGCTTTGGGCCTCCTCAATGACCCCGAGTTCTAACATGCGTTTAATTTCAGCAGAGACTATCTTTCTGCGGGCTTCTGGGAGTCTGTACGGTTTTATCTTGACCTTAGTACCGGGCTCGGTCTCGACATGGTGTTTTATTAGAGAAGTCCGGCCGGGCAAGTCAGAAAATCTTTTCTGATTTTTCTGCAGAAACTCCCGCACTTCCTGTTTTTGGTGCACGGACAACGTCTCTCCCATGGTCACAGGAGGTAGAGATGGTTTTACCCCTTTCTCTACTTCACCCGAGGCCAACAATGCCTCTCTGTCCCTCCAGGGCTTGATCAGATTGATATGATATACCTGGTAGGGCTTCCGTCTCCCGGGTTGGTGTACTTTGTAAGTAACCTCGCTCACTTTTTGTACGATCTCGTATGGACCATGCCACTTGGCCAAAAACTTACTTTCCACCGTGGGAATTAGAATTAGGACTCGATCCCCGGGGTTGAAAGACCTAATTTTTGCTGACCGATTATAGACTCTGCTTTGAGCTTCTTGGGCTCTCTGCAGATGATTCTTCACCAATGGCATAATTTTAGCCATCCTCTCTTGCATCTGGGCAATATGCTCTATAACACTCTTGTATGGAGTTGTCTCGGTTTCCCAAACCTCCTTGGCTATGTCCAGCAAGCCCGCGGATGCCGACCATACACCAACTCAAAGGGAGAAAATCCCGTAGAGGCCTGGGGACCTCTCTGACCGAAAACAATAAGTAGGGTAACAGGTAGTCCCAGTCCCGCCCATCTTTCTCTACTGCTTTCTTTAACATATGTTTTAATGTTTTATTAAAACGTTCAACCAACCCATCCGTCTGGGGGTGATACACAGATGTCCGAATGTGCGAGATTTTAAGCAACTTACACAGTTCCTTCATCACTTTGGACATAAAAGGTGTGCCTTGGTCCGTGAGGATCTCTTTAGGAATTCCTGTCCTGGAAAACATATGAAAGAGTTCCCGTGCAATATTTTTAGATGCCATATTTCTTAAAGGGACCGCCTCGGGGTACCGGGTTGCATAATCGAGTACAACTAAGATGTATTGGTGTCCCCTGGCTGATTTTACAATAGGACCTACCAAGTCCATTGCTACCCTTTCAAAGGGTATTTCTATAACCGGCAGCGGGATTAATGGACTCCGGAAGTGAGACACCGGAGCATTTATCTGACACGAGGGGCAGGTTTTGCAATAATCCTCCACATCTCGATAAACCCGGGCCAGTAAAACCTCTGAAGAATTCTTTCCTGGGTTTTGTCCATCCCCAGGTGCCCACCCAGCACGTGGTTATGGGACAAACCTAACACCATACTTCTATATGGCTTAGGTACTAGGAGCTGACTCACGGCCTCTCCCTTTACTTTAGTGACCCTATATAGCAGGTCATTGTTCATGGCAAAATGGGGAAATTTTTCATCAGAGCCGGGCTCTTGTGGGATCTCATTCAGAACAGTTATATTCTCCCTGGCATGTTTAAGAGTGGGGTCTTGCAATTGCTCACTCCCAAAATTGCCACGGGACACCGGTAGGTCAGGGACATTCTGTTCTAGAGAAACATCCTCCCCCTCCCCCAACATCACCTGAAATGGAAATTCATCATTTTTTTTACAGTCATCATCATTATCAATATCATTATCGTGATTACTATCAGCATCAGCATCATTATCATGGTCATCATCATTATCATGATCATCATCATTATCATGGTCATCATCATTATCATGGTCATCATCATCACCATTATTATCATTATCATCACATAAGTTTAACGGCCCACTAGCATTGTGTTCCGCCCCTCGGGACTGCGCACCCTCAGTAGGAGCTTCATCACACTGTCCAGCAGAAACATTTTTTTTCCAAAGACCCCAAAACAGGGAAAGTCACGACCCAATATGGCGGGATGCATCAGGTTCTTCACTACCCCCACTTCATATGAGATCTCCCCGAGTTTTGTGACGAAGTCTGAGGAGGTTACTGGGTAGACTTTGATGTCTCCATGTATGCACACCACGCTTAGGTGCCTACCTGTGACGAAGTCCCTATCAGCCAGACTAGCATGTATCAGAGTCACTCGACTTCCTGAGTCGAGTAGGGCCTGTACTGGGCACCCATTTATCACGACCTGACACAGCTGTGGGCCAGTCTCCTCGACTAGGGTGGCCACGCACACGGGCTCGGCGAGGAACGAGAGAGACTGTCCAGCGTCACAGTCCATAGGTTCCCCCACTAGTGGACAATTGGCTGAAATATGACCTTGTTCACGGCATCTCCAACACTGTCTCAGGTCAGGGTGTTCAGACGGGGAGACCTTCCTAGGTCTGGGGTCTCCTGGTAGGTAAGTATCACCCTTTCGCTCATACATGTCCCCTCGGGGCTGACCCGGACTATCAACAGCCCCCCTTGCCCCCACAGCTGGAACCCTCTTACCGGGAGATGACGGAGGCCGGGTATTCCGAACTGATGATCGCTCGGACGGCTGGTCACGTAGATAGTCTTTGGTGGCGAAATACCTTTCTATCAGACTGACCAGTTGATCGGCATCTTTGGGGTCTCCCTGTCCGACCCAGAGCTGGACCTCAGGGGGAAGGGCCCAGATGTACCGGTCCAGCACCACCTTTTCAACCATTTGGGCAGGGGTGCTGACGTCAGGTTCCAACCACTTCTTTACCAAAGAAATCAAGTCATACATTTGTGAGCGAGCAGGCTTGTCTCGCCTGTATCTCCAGTTATGGACCCTCCTGGCACGGACTGCCCTCGTCACACCCAGGCGGGCAAGAATCTCCGCTTTCAACTTAGTATAGTTTTTGCTGTCCTGCTCGCTGAGGTCAAAATAGGCTTTTTGGGGTTCCCCAGTCAAATAGGGCGCGACCACCATAGCCCATTCAGATTGTGTCAGATTCTCCTTCTCTGCCAGTCTCTCAAATATAGCCAGATATGCCTCCACATTGTCATGAGGCGTCATCTTCTGCAGAGTCTGTTTTACCGCCTTCTTTACAGCGGATAATGCCGGTAACCCGGCGTCTTCATTCGGGGACGAGGTGCTAGGAGTTATTTTTAGTGCTGCAAGCTGCTCCAGTGACAACCGGTTGGTTTCCTGCTGTTGCTGCTGGCTCTGCTGGGCCTCTAGGTGTTGTTGCTGCATGGCCTGCTGTTGCTGCTGCATTGCCTGCTGGGCCTGTTGCATGCTCTGCTGTTGTTGCTGCATGGCCTGCTGATGTTGCTGCTGCATGGCCTGCTGGTTCTGGGCCAGCTGCTTAACGAGCTCCTCCATACTGCCGGACATCTTGGGCTGGCTGACAGCCTTCACCCAAGACATATACACTCCACAGTCTTCTCCACAATAAGTTCAGTTTTGCGGTGCAGACACCTTTTTTTTTTTTTTTTTTTCAAAGTCTTCAGCCACTGTGCTGCCCCAGCATTCAAGCACCAATTGTAAGCTTTTCAGGGGATATAGCTCTGGGATCGCCGTCTTGGGGAGACGGAGTGGCATAAAGAGACCATTCACAGACAGTGGTTCTGTTAAAAACTGGCCGCAACCAGTTTTATTAAAGTCCACAGCAAACAGAACATAAATTAAAACAAAATCATAAACATAAAGCCTGGGCTTGTCCAGCCACTAATTACACTTAGATAGATTTCCCTTTCTATCCGGGTACCGACTCTAATAGTCTGTGCCCAAAACAACACATATGTTCAGTAGTTACCAGCGTGCAGCTCACATGAGGCTCCAATGGCGTCTGAAGTCAGATCCAGACTGAGAGAGAGAGCCTCCTCTGAACTTCCAAGCAGGTACTTATGGCTGTCTAATTAAGCAGCTGTGTTCACTCTGGGCTGAACTGCAAACCTGTCCCAGATGGGAATGGAGTGAACACCGCACTGACAACCTACTTTTTATGCGCCCCAGCTAAGAAACCTGGGGGAGATATACACCCCGTCCAGTACGCACTCCTTCACTGTCTCACAATATATATATATGTATATATATATATATATACATATATAGTTCACTCAGCACCTGGGATGTTTATCTGTAGTGCACCCAGCAACTGGGATGTATATGTATAGTACACTCAGCACCTGTTATGTTTATGTATATTGCACCCAACACCTGGTATGTATATGTACAGTGTACCCAGCAAAGTCAGGGATTGTGTAGAATTATAGTCAGGTGTTTGAGTAACCAATTATACTAAACAAATGAAAATTATAATAATTTCCACATGTAGGTTGAAACATATTCATTAAATGAAACATAAAGAGCTCTGTAGGAGGCTTATGGGTGAGGTACAGCCAAATTCTACTTTAAAGGTGAGTTTGTGGAAGACAGTTTCATGTCACTGCATCAGCAAGGCCTCTGCCAAGGAAAGATTTTAAAGCAGACTAGGGTTTTATGTAGTGCTTTTCAAGCTCTCTAGAAGAAGCTCCAAAAGTGGACAATAGTGAAGACTGAGGATGCATTGGTCGGCCAATGAAACATTGCAGAATATCAGATCAGAGTCTGGCTGTATAATTGCAACCAGGTGTTTTTTTCTGAAACGAACTAGCGTTTCAAAGAAAATATGAGGGGGTACCCCAAAAAAAAAGAATTATTTTCTGTAGGCAAGTGGGTTGGCAGTGCTGCTAACTCCCACTAGCTACGCTTAATAGACATTCTCTCCCTGCTCAGTTGGCCAAGTAGCGTTCATGAGAAACCATCGCAGCGGACAGAGTGATTGTTTTCTTAAGCCCCTCCCAACGATCTCGGCTATTTTACAGTAGAAAACTTTAAGGAGTACCGTGCCAACATCAAATTCTGTATCCTGTTAAAGAAAACAGCAACAGCAACAATGTCAGTGCTTCGGGAAGCTTATGTGAAGTCAAGCAAGAATTCACGAGTGGTTTGCCCAGTCCAGAAATTTCTTAATGTCACTTAAAGATAAGGTCACCCTTCAACGTCCAGAACAGATGAAAATATTCATAAAGCGCGGAAGGCCATCATGTTTGATCGTCGCAAAACAACCGACAAATTGCAGATAATAACTGGAATTTCTTTGAGTTCATGCCAAGAAAGAAGTTTGTTCCATGACTGTTTTCTGGTGACCAGAGGGAGAACCGTCTAAAAATTTGTAAGAAATTGGCACAAACTGACCCTGATTTTTTGTCTAAAGTCCTTACAGGGGATGAATCTTGGTGTTATGCCTGAAATAAAACAGCAGTCCAACCAGTGGAAGACAGCTTCATCACCCAGACCAAAGAAAGCACCGCAAGTGAAATCAAATTTGAAGTCCTTGATGGTTTGTTTTTTCGACATCGAAGGAGTCATTCACGTTGAATTTGTTCCTCAGGGCACCACAGTGAACCAACATCACTATCTGCAAATGCTGAAGCAATTTTTTGAGGCAGTGAGAAAAAAACTACCTGAATTGTGACGATCGAGGGACTGGCTGCGTCATCATGACAACATGCCTGCCCACACAGTGTTGAAAATCAACAAGATTTTGGTGAAAAATGACTTGACACCGGTTTTTCACCCCTCTTACTTGCCCGACCTAGCACAATGCAACTTCTTCTTATTCCAAAGAATGAAGAAAAACCTAAAACCTAAAGAGAAAGTGTTTACAGGATGTAGAAAAGGTTAAGGTGGGGGGGTGGAATTGCTGGAGGCACTTAACATCATTAGTTCAGAAAAATATAAAAATGTTTTAAACAGTGGAAAAAATGTTGAGACAAGTGCATATCATGTAGTGGACAGTATTTTGAAGGAGATTAATGTTTTCAAAATGGTAGCTTGAATAAAAAAAAATTTAAATAAGTAATTCTCATTTTTTGGGGGTATCCCTCATATACTTTTTAAAATAATTCTTTATTTAGAAGAACCAGACAAGGAAACCGCATGACCACCACATTATCATAACATCCATGTTTGCTGATAAAATACAAATCAAACACGTAGGGCAGCACGGTGGCTCAGTGGTTAGCACAGCAGCCTTGCAGCGCTGGGGTCATGGGTTCAAATCCCACTAAGGACAAGGAGTTTGTATGTTCTCCCTGTGTTTTCGTGGGTTTCCTCCCTCACTCCAAAGACATACTGATATGAAATGTAGATTGTAAGTCCCAATGGGGACAGCAATGATAATATATGTAAAGCGCTGTGGAATTAATGGTGCTATATAAGTGAGTAAAATAAATAAATAAAATGTAGAAAACGAAATTGAGGATGTGAGAGCATATTTTTAATCAAAAGTAGTTTATCCCAGCCTGAATCTTAAGGCTATGTGCACACGTTGCGGAATTGCCATGGAAATTTCCGCGGCAATTCCGCACCTCCCTGCCGTGGGAAATCCGCTTATCATAGGTATGCGTATTCCCGCTAAAAACTAGTGTTTTGCAAGCGTAATTAGCTTGCAGAATGCTAGCATTTTACAAGCGATCTGACAGGTAGGTCACACGAGTCAAACAAGTGTTTGACTCGTGTGACCAACTTTTTACTATTGATGCCGCCTATGTCGCATCAATAGTAAAAAGATCTCATGTAAAAATAATAAAAAAAAATAATAAATAATGATATTCTCACCTTCCGGCGGCCCCCGCAGCTTTCCCGCCTCTCAGCGACGCTCCCGGCAAGTTCCGTTCCCAGGAGTCCTTTGCGACAATCATCCCGATGACGTAGCATCTCGCGAGACCGCTACGTCATCTGGGTGATCTCGCAAAGCACTCCTGGGAACGGAACTTGCCGGGAGCGTCGATGAGAGGCGGGAAAGCTGTGGGGGACGCCGGAAGGTGAGAATATCATTATTTTTTATTTTAATTATTGTTTTACCAGGGATATGGTACCCAGGGCCTGGAGGAGAGTCTCCTCTCCTCCAGACCCTGGGTACCATCCGCACATGAACTGCTTACTTTGCGCATGGTGGGCACAGCCACATGCGGAAAGTAATTGGTTCAATGCATTCTTATGGCGGCGGAATCGCCGCGGTTCCACAAAAAAGAATGAGCATGCTGCGGATTCTTCCGCGATGTGATTCCGCCGCGGAAAAACCCGCAGCATGTGCACAGCATTGCGGAATCTCATAGGTAATAATGAGTTGTATTGTGCATGCGGTTTTGCCGCGAAAAACCGTGGCAAAACCGCTAGGAATCCGCAACGTGTGCACATAGCCTAAAGGATTTTGTCGAAAGGAAGAGGGCAAAGATAAGTGAAGTGGGGTGAAGTAAGAGAAGAAAAGAAAGAGAGGAATGGAAAAAAGAGAGAGGAAAAAAAGGGACTATGGAACCCATCATGAGAGCAGAATACAAGAGTAAGAGGCCCAAAAGGACTGTATAGTCAAAGATAGAAGAATATGTATTCATATCAAACTTTCAGGAAGATGTTACAGCAGATCTAGATACTCTGTAGTCTGTTGAAATTCCCTTCAGTGAAATCAGGTGTTTTGGAACTTTGTATATGTATCTTGAATAGAGAGTGTCAAGTCCTCCATATACTGTACATACAGTGGCATGTAAAAGTATGGGCACCCCTGGTCAAAATTACTGTTATTGTGAACATAGATGAAATGATCTCTAAAAGGGCTTAAGTAAAACATTACATGACACATTTACTTTGTATTTTAGGTAAAAAAAATGTTCAGTTTATTCATTTTAAAAATTACAAAAAGGAAAATGGGCCAAGAGTTTGCCCACTCTGTAGATTTGTGCACTCAGATATCTTTGACCAAGGTTTCAGACCTTAATTAGCGTGTTAGGGTTATGGCTTGTTCACTATCATCATTAACCCTTCACTGCCAGATGACGGAATCGTATGTCATCTGGCAGCATTCCCCGCTTTGAGGTGGGCTCCGGCAGTGAGCCCACCTCAAAGCCGAGACATGTCAGCTGTTATAAACAGCTGGCATGTGCCCGCAATAGATGCGAGCAGAATCGCGATCCGCCCACACCTATTAACTAGTTAAATCCCGCTGTCAAACGCTGACAACAGGCATTTAACTAGCGCTTCCAGTGCACAGTCCGAAATGAGCGCATTGCCGACCCCCGTCATGTGATCGGGGGTCAGCAACATGTTGCCATAACATCCTTAGGTCTCCTCGAGACCTCTATGGTTGTTGATGGCAGATTGCTATAAGCGCCACCCTGTGGTCGGCGTTCATAGCAATTCTGTAATTCTACTACATAGAGGTGATCTATGCATCACCTGTATGTAGCAGAGACGATCGTGCTATGGCAGCTTCTAGCCTCCTATGGAGGCTATTGAAGCATGCCAAAAGTAAAAGAAAAAAGTGTTTAACCCCTTCCCGATCTGTGACACAGCGTATGTGTCATGAAAGGATCGCGTTCCTGCGGGTCGGGTGACCGGGTCACTGAAAGGTCACCCGACCCGCAGGCACAAGACCCTTTGTGCTTCACCACATGGGGGTTGGCTTAACCCCCACGTAGCTATGATCGCTCTGATTGGCTGTTAAAAGTGAAACAGCCAATCAGAGCAATCTGTAATATTTCACCAATGAAATTTGGTGAAATATTACAATCCAGCCATGGCCGATGCTGCAATAGCATCTGCCATGGCTGGAGACCAAGATCCGACCTCCCTCACACAGAGTCACAGCGGCAATCGGCCGCCGCCCGTCACTAAATGCTCCCCTCCTCCTTGCCTCCGCTGCCCCACCTTCCGACCCCCCTACTCACCTCTCCCAGTCCTCCGATGTCCCTGGATCCGTCCCGGCATCTGTCCGGGATGTTTCATGGGCGCTGCCATCTTGCAAAATGGCGGGCGCATGCGCAGTGCGCCCGCCGGACGGCGCATGCACAGTGTGCCCACCAGAGTCCAGAAATTTATTTTGATCACTGTGATAAACTCTCACAGTGATCAAAATAAAAAAAAGTAAATAAACACCCCATTTATCACCCCCATCGGTAGGGACAAATAAAATAAAAAAAAAAAAATATATTTTTTTAATCTTTTTATTAGGGTTAGGATTACGATTATAAGGCTGTGCTCATATTGCGTTATGGCAGTCCGTTAGACGGACTGCGTTACACCGCGGTATAACGCGGTGTAACGCAGTACGTTAACGCTGCTATTCACTCCCATTTGCGGGCACATCGCGATGCATGCTGTAAAGCGGCATGCGTTCGCAAAGTGCCGTCATTCAGTGACGGAGCCTCGGATGCGGCCTGCAGCATCTGGGCTCCGTCACCGCTAGCGCAGATGAATCATCTGCTGATTCATCTGCGCTAGTGGGTGTAGCATAACGTGATCGCATAATGCTATACCGAAACCCGCCCGTCAACGCTATGTGTTCAACGGGCTGGTAAAGGCGCAATATGAACCCAGCCTTAGGGTTAGAACTAGGGTTAGGGTTAGCCTTAGGGTTAGCATTAGGGTTAGAATTAGGGTTAGGGTTAGAATTAGGGTTGGAATTAGGGTTAGGGTTGGAATTAGGGTTAGGGTTGGGATTAGGGTTAGGTTTGTGGTTAGGGTTAGAGTTAGAATAAGTGTTAGGGGTGTTTTGGGGTTAGGGTTGGGATTAGGGTTAGGCTTGTGGTTAGGGTTATGGTTAGAGTTGGGATTAGGGTTAGGGATGTGTTGGAGTTAGGGTTATGGTTAGGATTTGGAATAGGGTTAGGGGTGTGTATGGGTTAGGGTTGGGTGTTATGTTTCGGTAGCTGAGGAGTGCAGGTAAAAAAGGCAATACACCAGAGCAGTTGGAATCTATGAGATTGCAGTACACTGACTAACCACCACAACTAGAGGCAGCCGTGGAGCGTTCCTACGTTGGTCCTAGACGCCTCGTCACAGCCTGAGAAACTAACTACACCTAAAGATAGAAATAGGAAAGCTATCTGCCCCGGAGCAGAACCCTAAAGATAATAGAAAGCCCCCAAACAAGTAATGGCGGCTAGACAAGAAGAAATACAGACACAGAAAGAAAATAGTATGAGCAAACGCTGGGGCCCAAACTAACTAAATAGAAAAGGATAGGAAGGGTACTTACTGCAATCCCAGAAAACCCTGAAAAGCACCAACTCTACTAATTTCAAAATCACCTGAGATCACACGACCTCTACCACCTAAATTAGTTCTCTGGTGTAACAAAATCAAAACAGCAGCCACTGAAAAAACTGGAAAAAGCAAAAGTACAAACATCAGTGGCTGAACTAAACTGAGAGGGCAAAAGCCCCGGAGGGGACCCAGAAGGCCCCCACAGAAGTGCAGGACAAAATGCAAAAATATAGCACAAAAACAAAAAGAAGAAAATGTCTTATCTGTTAGCAGGAGATGCAGACACGACACAGCAGGCTACAAGGGAAACAGGAATGAAGGATTCAGACCAGAACAATTGCTCACCGGCAACCCTGATGGGAAGGTGACTCCCTTATATAAAACCAGTCAGTAACACCTGATTCCCAGTCCTCACAATCTTCACTTAACAGACCAGTACCGCTTGTAACCACCAGAGGGAGTCTCTGCTCAGAACTCATCTCAAATACATTCACAACAGTTGGGGTTAGAGGTCTGTTGGGGTTAGGGTTGGAGTTAGGGTAGGCGCCACCATTGATTCCTGCAAATTTTGCGTTCAAAAAGTCAAACAGTGCTCCCTTTATTCCGAGCCCCGACGTGTGCCCAAACAGTGGTTTACCCCCACATATGGTACTCAGGAAAAATTGCACAACAACTTTGGGGGTCTAATTTCTCCTGTTACCCTTGGGAAAAAAAATTGGGGACTAAAAAAATTATTTTTGTGGAAAAAAAATGATTTTTTATTTTCACAGCTCTGCGTTATAAACTTCTCTGAAGAACTTGGAGATTCAAAGTGCTCACCACACATCTAGATAAGTTCCTTGTGGAGTCTAGTTTCCAAAATGGGGTCACTTGTGGGGAGTTTCTACTGTTTAGGCACATCAGGGCTCTGCAAACGTAACATGATGCCCGCAGACCATTCCATCAAAGTCAGCATTTCAAAACGTCACTACTTCCCTTCCGAGCCCCAACGTGTGCCCGAACAGTGGTTCCCCCCTCACATATGGGGTACCAGTGTACTCAGGACACACTGTACAACAACTTTTGGGGTCCAATTTCTCCTGTTACCCTTGTGAAAATAAAAAATTGCGGGTTAAAAAAAATCAGTTTTTGAGAAAAAAAATGATTTTTTACTTTTACAGCTCTGCATTATAAACTTCTGTGAAGCACGTGGGGGTCAAGGTGCTCAACACATATCTGGATAAGTTCCTTTGGGGGTCTAGTTTACAAAATGGGGTCACTTGTGGGGGGTTTCTACTGTCTAGGCACATCAGGGGCTCTGCAAACGTAACAAGATGCCCGCAGACCATTCCATCAAGTCGGCATTTCAAAGCCTCACTACATCCATTCCGAGCAATGACGTGTGCCCAAACAGTGGTTACCCCCACATATGGGGTACTAGCGTACTCAGGACAAACTGGACAACAACTTTTGGGGTCCAATTACTCCTGTAACCATTATGAAAATAAAAAATAGGGGGCTAAAAAATAATTTTTTGAGAAAAAAAAAGAGTTTTTATTTTCAAGGCTCTGCGTTATAAACTTCTGTATAGCACCTGGGGGTTCAAAGTGCTCACTGTGCATCTAGATAAGTTCCTTAGGGGGTCTTGTTTCCAAAATGGGGTCATTTGTGGCGGAGCTCCAAAGTTTAGGCACACAGGGGCTCTCCAAACACGACATGGTGTCCGCTAACGATTGGAGCTAATTTTCCATTAAAAAAGTCAAATGGTGCTCCTTCCCTTCTGAGCCCTGCCATGTGCCCAAACAGTGATTCCCCCCACAAATGGGGCACCAACGTACTCATGAAAAACTGGACAACAACTTTTGGTGTCCAATTTATCCTGTTATCCTTGGGAAAATAAAAAATAGCGAGCTAAATATTTTTTTTATTTTCACTGCTCTGCGTTTATAAACTTCTGTGAAGCACTTGGGGGTTCAAAGTGCTCACTACACATCTAGATAAGCTCCTTGAGGAGTCTAGTTTCCAAAATGGGGTCACTTGTGGGGGTTTCTACTGTTTAGGCACATCAGGGGCTCTGCAAACGCAACATGACGCCCGCAGAACATTCCATCAAGTCTGCATTCCAAAATGGCGCTCCTTCCCTTCTGAGCTCTCCCATGCGCCAAAACAGTGGTTCCCCCCCACATATGGGGTATTGGTGTACTCAGGACAAATTGCACAACAACTTTTGTGGTCCAATTTCTCCTGTTACCCTTGTGAAAATAATAAATAGCGGGCTAAAAAATCATTTTTGAGGAAAAAAATGATTTTTTTATTTTCACTGCTCTGCGTTACAAACTTCTGAACCACTGAGGACTCTCAAGTCTAAATATTTTTCAAACTTCTGTGAAGCATTTGGGGGTTCAGAGTGCTGACAACAAATCTAGATAAGTTCCATAAGAGGTCTAGTTTCCAAAATGGTGTCACATGTGTGGGTTTTTCACTGTTTAGGCACACAGGGGCTCTCCAAACGCGTCATGGTGTCCGCTAACGATTGGAGCTAATTTTCCATTCAAAAAGTCAAATGGCTCCTTCCCTTCTGAGCCCTATCGTGCGCCCAAACAGTGATTTATGACCACATATGAGGTATCGGTGTACTCAGGAGAAATTGCCCAACAAATTTTAGGAGCCATTTTATCCTGTTGCCCATGTGAAAATGAAAAAACTGATGCTAAAATAAAATTTTTGTAAAAAATAAGTACTTTCTTTTTTTACGGATCAATTTGTGAAGCACCTGGGGGTTCAAAGTGCTCACTATGCATCTAGATAAGTTCCTTGGGGGGTCTAGTTTCCAAAATGGGGTCACTTGTGGGGAAGCTCCAATGTTTAGGCACACAGGGACTTTCCAAATGCGACATGGCAACCGCTAAATATTTTCCATTCAAAAAGTCAAATGGCGCTCCTTCCCTTCTGAGCCCTGCCGTGCGCCCAAACAGTGGTTTATGACCACATATGAGGTATCTGTGTACTCAGGAGAAATTGCCCAACAAATTTTAGGATCCATTTTATCCTGTTGCCCATGTAAAAATGAAAAAATTGATGCTAAAAGAAAATTTTTGTTGGAAAAATTAAAATGTCCATTTTTTTCCTTCCACGTTGCTTTAGTTCCTGTGAAGCACCTGAAGGGTTAATAATCTTCTTGAATTTAGTTTTGAGTAGCTTGAGGGCTGCAGTTTTTATAATGGTGTCACTTTTTGGTATTTTCTACCATATAGACCCCTCAAAGTGACTTCAAATGTGAGGTGGTCCCTAAAAAAAATGGTTTTGTAAATTTTGCTGTAAAAATGAGAAATCGCTGGTCAACTTTTAACCCTTATAACTTCCTAACAAAAAAAATTTTGTTTCCAAAATTGTGCTCATGTAAAGTAGACATGTGGGAAATGTTATTTATTAACTATTTTGTGTCACATAACTCTCTGGTTTAACAGAATAAAAATTGCGAAATTTTCAAAATTTTCGCCAAATTTCCATTTTTTCACAAATAAACGCAAAAATTATCAACCTATATTTACAACTAACATGAAGCCCAATGTGTCACGAAAAAACAATCTCAGAATCGCTAAGATCCGTTGAAGCGTTCCTGAGTTATTACCTCATAAAGGGACACTGGTCAGAATTGCAAAAAATGGCAAGGTCATGATGGGGTTAAAAATTAAAAAAAAATAAAAAAAAACATAAAAGTTTAAATTACCCCCCTTTCACAATAATCAAAATAAAACAATAAAAAAATCAAACCTACACATATTTGGTATCACCGCGTTCAGAATCGCCCAATCTATCAATAAAAAAAGATGGATTAACCCGATCGCTAAACGGCGTAGCAAGAAAAAAAATCATAATGCCAGAATTACGTTTTTTTTGTTGCCGCGGCATTGCATTAAAATGCAATAACGGGTGATCAAAAGAACCTATCTGCACAAAAGTGGTGTCATTAAAAACGTCAGCTCGGCACGCAAAAAATAAGCCTTCACCCAACTCGAGATCACGAAAAATGGAGACGCTACAGGTCTAGGAAAATGGCGCAATGTTTTTTTTTTTTTTTTTTTTAGCAAACTTTGGAATTTTTGTTTCACCACTTAGCTAAAAGAGAACCCAGACATGTTTGGTGTCTAGAGAATCATAGTGGCAGGTCAGTTTCAGCATTTATTGAACCTAGCAAAAAAGCCAAACAAAAAACAAGTGTGGGATTGTACTTTTTTTGCAATTTCACAGCACTTGGAATTTTTTTCCCGTTTTCGAGTACACTACATGGTAAAACCAATGATGTTTTTCAAAAGTACAACTCGTCCCGCAAAAAATAAGCCCTCACATGGCCATATTGATGGAAAAATAAAAAAGTTATGGCACTGGAAAGAAAGGGAGCGAAAAATGAAGACGCAAAACCGAAAAAAGCTTCGGGGTTAAGGAGTTAAGAAAGGCCAGGGGAAACAAATTTCCCAACTTTATAAAAACACAGCCTCCTATAACCTTGTGCCAAAAACAGCAGCTATGGGTTCTTCTAAGCAGCTGCTTAGCACTCTGTAAATTAAAATGGTGGAAGCAACAAAGAAGGAGAAGGCCATAAGAAGATAGAAAAATGTTTTCAAGTTGAATACAGTAAAGATGTATATCTTAGTACCGTGTTAGCCAGTAGATAGAAAAATAAAGTCTCGAAAAATTTAGTCTCGAAAGCTTGCAATTTGTTACCATCTTTTCAGTTAGCCATTAAAAGGTATCAACCACTGAGGACTCTCAACTCTAAATATTTTTCAAGTTGAAATGTAATTAAGAATTGTAGTTAACAGGATCAAGATAAGGTCTGGAACACCAAGCAACATTTAACTGACAACTGCTCGTAGGATTGCTAGAGAGGCAAATCAGAACCCCTGGCTTGACTGTAAAAGACCTTCAGAAAGATTTAGCAGACTCTGGTGTTGTAGTAAATTGTTCTACTGTTCAGAGACACCTGCATAAATTGGTCTTCATGGAAGAGTCATCAGAAGACAACCTCTCCTGCTTGCTCACCATAAAATTATGCATCAGAAGTATGCAAAAGCATATCAAGCCTGATGCATTTTGGAAACAATTTCTGTGGACCGATGAGGTTAAAATAGAACTCTTTGGTCACAATGATCAAAGGTTTGTGTGGAGGAAAAGAACATCTCGCCAACCATTATAAATGGGGGGGAACAATCATGCTTTGGAGTGGTGTTGCAGCCAATGGCACGCAGAATATTTCAAGAGTAGAGGGAAGAATGGATTCAATGAAATTTCAACAAATTCTTGATGCAAACATTACACCATCTGCAAGACAGCTAGAGTTGAAACGAGGATGACTTCTACAAATTAATGATTCTAAACAGACGTCAAAATCCACACTAGACTAACTCAAAAGCGCAAGCTGAAGGTTTTACAATGTCCCGTGATCTATACATCATTGAAAATCTGTGGCTAGACCTCATATAGCAGTGCATGAAAGACGACCCAGGAATCTCACAGAACTGGAAGAATTTTCCAATGAAGAATGGATGAAAATCCTTCAAATAGAACTGAAAGACTCTTGGCTGGCCACAAAAAGCATTTATAAGCTGTGATACTTCCAAATGGGGTGGTACTAGGTACTAACGGTGCAGGGTGCTCAAACTTTTGCATAACCCATTTTCCTTTTGTAATTTTTAAGATGTAAAAGATGAAAATATATATATTTTTGCTGCCTAAAATACAAGGAAATGTGTCATCTTCAACTTTAGGCTTTTTAGAGATCATGTCATCTTCAACTTGCTTAACTGTTTACAATAACAGTAATTTGACAAGTGGTGTCCAAACTTTTATCTTCCACTGAAATATCGTTGACCTTTGACACTATAATGAAATACAGGGGCAAGTAGATATTTTCAGAGTAGTGGAAAACAGGCCAGTGCGGTCATCACCAGGAATTTTAGTCCTGTAAGTGATGACATGGACCTCACAGAGCCTGATCTCAACATTATTAAATCTGTCTGGGATCCAATGAAGAGACAGAAGGATTTGTGCTAACCTACAGTACATCCACAGAAGATCTGCTGCTAGTTCTCCAAGATGTTTGGAGCAACCTCCCTGCCAAGCTCCTTCAAAATCTATGTGCAAATGTATCTAGAAGTATTGATGCTGTTTTGAAGGCAAAGAGCGGTGACACCAAATAGTGATTTATTCACCGGTATCCTGGTATACAGACCTGATGGAAGACTTATATGTGATGTGACTAAAGAATAAAATGCTTAAAGGGGTTGTCCAATCAAAACCGATAAGACTGCAGCCACTCTGTGTAACTGCAGACTTATGAATCCCCCCAATGCACGCACTGTGCGCTGTGGGGATTCACTGGTTTCAGACCGGGGAATGGAGGGTATGTATGAGTTATAAGTAAACATTTTGGAATAAAAAAATGGATAATAAAAATCTAAATAACTAAACAGCATCAGTAAAAAAAAATATTAGATTTTGTAAAAGTGGAATTAGACTTTTAACTTTTATACTAAAAAGGTAAAATAGAACCTGAACGAGCATCATGTCTCTACATAGTTAATGTAACCTAACACTTACCAAGTAGGGACATTTTTTGTAAGTGCAGCATAAATGATCTGTAGGTCACTTTGTGATATAGAAGTGCAGCATAGGCAAAATCAGTGTTATCGAGCCATCACAATGACCTTAGTAGTATACTGCAGCTTTGTTCATGCTCCATGTATGCATGCAATCCAATAATATCAGATATTCTAGACACACTCTTTATGAAATGTCATCCATGCATTATTCTATATTAGTCTTTTAACCTGTGGTTTGGTTCAATTCATTGGGCGACATACTATAAATGATGAGTGAACTAAGTATAGCCCAGGTTACGGAATATACTCTGTGTGCCACTTACTTTTACAGAGGAGATACATATAGCAGGAAAATCTATGCACAAAATAATCCATCACTGGATGACTGACTATGTATTCACTACAGTAAATCATTCTTCCCTTCATAGTGTTTTTATTTTCTGTGTCCCTCTGTATTCAGAATAAGCAGAAAAGTGTGTACTTACTGAAAGCAATGACTAAGAGCTAGTAAGCTCGAAACGCGTCTGTTCTGATGTCCCGTATGATGGTGGTGACAATGATGTGTATATGAAGATGGAGTTTTAATACATTTATTGGTGGAAGAATCAAGAGCTGGATTTTTTTCTTCGTGTTACTTACTGAAAAATAGCCCATATAGTTGTTCTTGGAAAATGGCAAACAGCTTGTGACTTGCATGCTAAGGCCGGCGTCACACTGGCGACAGAATCGGACGACTGCAATACGATGAAAAATCGTATTGCAGTCTGCCCTATGTTAATCTATGGAGCAGCTCCTAGTATCAGATTTTTTGTGGTCCGTTTTAAACGTCCGTGTGCAATCGCAGCATGCTGCGATTGTCACCGATTGTGGGTCGACTATCGCCAATGCAAGTCTATGGGAGCGATGAAAAATCGGATTACAAACGGACCGCACGTGTGACTTGCGATGAAATCGCATCGGTGTCCTTTAGAAAAGCCGGCAATTCATCCCCGGCTATACTGTAAAATCACACTGACAGCTTTAATAAAGAATAGAAAGAATAGATATACACACATAGAATACACATATATATATATATATATATATATATATTATATATATGTCATTGTGACACATAGATATATATATATATTTATAGTTCCTAGACTTCTACATACTGTAATAGCCGCTAATTCAATTGCCGGCTTTTGTGAAATCACAGAAGCCGACATGAAATGATACATTGTTTCCACACAGTTAACCATGTCATTTCCTGTATTTTGATATTTGTTTAGAACTTACAATTACATGAGTGTATTTTTGCAAAATTTCAGACATGTAGGGGTTAATTAAAGGTGTAAATTCGTTGAAAAAAATGCGTGGGCTCCCGCTGTATTTTCTCCACCAGACAGACAAAGCAAGCGAGTGGGGGCAGATAATAACAGCCTAGGGAGGGTACATTTTTTTTGTGCCCCCCCTGGCTACTAACATCTGCCCCCAGACACCCCAGAAAGGGCAAATCTATAATTAGATTCGCCCTTTCTGGCACTTTGCCCGTCTATTCCCATTGCCCTGTAGCGGTGGCGAATGGGTTAATAATGTCACCTTAATGTCACCTTAGTATTGAAAGGTGACCTTAAGGCAGGTTAATAATTGAGAGCTGTCAATTAGACAACTATCAATTATTAATCCTATTGAAGTAAATAAAAAAACACACACACACTTTAAGAATAAATAATTTTAATGAAATAAAAACACATATTTTTGACCATATTTTATTTTTCTCTTAATCCGTTCGAAGCCCTTGTTCTTTTAAAATAAATATAAAATAATAAAACACATTATTCTTACCTATCTGGCAATCTGTCATGTCCCACGATGTAATCCTTCACAAAGGGTTAACTAGCAATCAGATAAGCTGCGCAAGTAATCCTGCGTGCTCATCTGATAGCTCCTGAATGAATGAACTTATCTCCTGCTGACAGGAGAGGATGTGATTAATGAATGAAGCTTAATTGATTGTGTCCACTTTCACCTTAGGTCAGGTCACTGAAGTGAAAGTGGCAATAAATCAATTAAGCTCCATTCATGAATCTATTCCTCTCCTTTCGCTGGGAGAGTAACTTATTCATTCAGGGGAATACAGGTCTGAGACAGCATTATTAGCTCTCTGCGACCTGTAACCTGTTAACCCTTTCTGATGGATTACACCGTGGGACCTGACTGGACATCGGATTGGTAAGAATCATTTTGCTTTTTTATTTTATTTTTATTACAGGAAATGGTTTTAGCAGGAAAATAAAATATGGTCAAAAACTGTGTGATTATTTCATTAAACTTCTTTTTTATTAAACTGTGTGTGTTTGATTTTTGTATCATACAATAGGATTAATAATTGATAGTTGTCTAATTGACAGCTCTCAATTATTAACCTGCCTTAAGGTCACCTTTCAATACTAAGGTGACATTAAGGTGACATTATTAACCCATTCGCCACCGCTACAGGGCAATGGGAAATAGACGGGCAAAGTGCCAGAAAGGGCGAATCTAATTATAGATTTGCCCTTTCTGGGGTGTCTGGGGGCAGATGTTAGTAGCCAGGGGGGGCACAAAAAAAATTTACCCTCCCTAGGCTGTTATTATCTGCCCCCACTCGCTTGCTTTGTCTGTCTGGTGGAGAAAATACAGCGGGAGCCCACGCATTTTTTTTCAACGAATTTACACCTTTAATTAACCCCTACATGTCTGAAATTTTGCACAAATACACTCATGTAATTGTAAGTTCTAAACAAATATCAAAATACAGGAAATGACATGGTTAACTGTGTGGAAACAATGTGTCATTTCATGTCGGCTTCTGTGATTTCACAAAAGCCGGCAATTGAATTAGCGGCTATTACAGTATGTAGAAGTCTAGGAACTATAAATATATATATATATACATGTCACAATGACATGTATATATATATACACTACCGGTCAAAAGTTTAGGGTCACTTAGAAATTTCCTTATTTTTGAAAGAAAAGCAGTTTTTTTCCAATGAAGCTAACATTAAATGATTCAGAAATACACTCTATACAGTGTTAATGTGGTAAATGACTATTCTAGCGGCAAACGTCTAGTTTGTAATGCAATATCTTCATAGGTGTATAGAGGCCCATTTCCAACAACCATCACTCCAGTGTACTTATGGTATTTTGTGTTCGCTAACTGTGTAAGAAGGCTAATAGATGGTTAAAATACCCTTTAAAACCCTTGTGCAAGTATGTTAACACAGCTGAAAACCGTTTGGTTGATTAGAGAAGCTATAAACCTGACCTTCCTTTGAGCTTGTTGAGAATCTGGAGCATTACATTTGTTGGTTCCATTAAACTCTCAAAATGGCCAAAAAAAAAGAACTTTCTTGTGAAACTCGACAGTCTATTCTTGTTCTTAGAAATGAAGGCTATTCCATGCAAAAAATTACCAAGAAACTGAAGAATTCATACAATGGTGTGTAGTACTCCCTTTAGAGGAGTGCACAAACAAGCTCTAACCAGAGAAGAAAGACAAGTGGGAGGCCCCGCTGCACAACTGAGCAACAAGACAAGTACATTAGAGTCTTTAGTTTGAAAAATTGACGCCTCACAGGTCCTCAACTGGCAGCTTCATTAAACAGTACACATTAAACGCCAGTGTCAACATCTACAGTGAAGAGGCGATTTGGGGATGCTGGCCTTCAGGGCAGATTGGCAAAACAAAAGCCAATATTCCTCTGTCCAATGTCTGTGTTCTTTTGCCCATATTAATCTTTTCCTTTTATTTAAGCCAGTCTTAAATATGGCTTTTGTTTTGCCAATCTGCCCTGAAGGCCAGCATCCCCAAATCGCCTCTTCACTGTAGATGTTGACACTGGCGTTTAATGTGTACTGTTTAATGAAGCTGCCAGTTGAGGACCTGTGAGGCGTCAATTTTTCAAACTAAAGACTCTAATGTACTTGTCTTGTTGCTCAGTTGTGCAGCGGGGCCTCCCACTTGTCTTTCTTCTCTGGTTAGAGCTTGTTTGTGCACTCCTCTAAAGGGAGTACTACACACCATTGTATGAATTCTTCAGTTTCTTGGTAATTTTTCGCATGGAATAGCCTTCATTTCTAAGAACAAGAATAGACTGTCGAGTTTCACAAGAAATTTTCTTTTTTTTGGCCATTTTGAGAGTTTAATGGAACCAACAAATGTAATGCTCCAGATTCTCAACAAGCTCAAAGGAAGGTCAGGTTTATAGCTTCTCTAATCAACCAAACGGTTTTCAGCTGTGTTAACATACTTGCACAAGGGTTTTAAAGGGTATTTTAACCATCTATTAGCCTTCTTACACAGTTAGCGAACACAAAATACCATAAGTACACTGGAGTGATGGTTGTTGGAAATGGGCCTCTATACACCTATGAAGATATTGCATTACAAACTAGACGTTTGCCGCTAGAATAGTCATTTACCACATTAACACTGTATAGAGTGTATTTCTGAATCATTTAATGTTAGCTTCATTGGAAAAAAACTGCTTTTCTTTCAAAAATAAGGAAATTTCTAATGACCCTAAACTTTTGACCGGTAGTGTATATATATATATATATATATATATATATATATATATGTGTGTTCTATGTGTATATATCTATTCTTTCTTTTGTGATTGAAATACTATTCTTTTGGATCCATTATATGTCAGTTTTGCAAGCCTGCGAGAAATTCTCGCAAGTCGGATGAAAATCGGATGTTACAAGGTACACACACATGCGACTAAATCGCATTTTTGAAGGAAAATTGGATGACAGAAGGATGTGTGATGTTTGCATTTTGATCCGACAATCGACCGACTAAAACGGACCGATTTTTTGTAGTTGTGTGTGACGCCGGCCTAATGCTTACATTGGACCTGGGCCGGCTCCAGGTTCTCGTGGGCGAAAAAGTCTCAGTGGGCCCCTTTAACACATATCACAATTCATGATGCACAGATACGGCACAGAAATAAAGTTATAGTACAATGCCAAAAATTACACTTACTTCTTACATTACATGAATAATAGCTATTGTAAATTCTACAATAGGCCAGAAACCATTGAATCCTTGCAGCGCACAGTGCGTGCGCTGTGGGAATTCAATAGTCTGCAGTCAAACAGAGTGTCTGCAGACTTTTCATTTTAGACCAGACAGTTTAGTCCTCCATACAGTATTATGGGCCCCAAATAGTACTCCATACAGTATTATGGGCCCCACATAGTGCTCCATATAGTATTATGGGCCCTACATAGTGCTCCATATAGTATTATGGGCCCCACATAGTGCTCCATACAGTTTTATGGGCCCCACAGAGTGCTCCATACAGTATTATGGGCCCCACATAGTGATCTGTACAGTATTATGGGCCCAACATAGTGCTCCATACAGTTTTATGAGCCCCACAGAGTGCTCATACAGTATTATGGGCCCCACATAGTGATCTGTACAGTATTATGGGCCCAACATAGTGCTCTATACAGTATTATGGGCCCCACATAGTGCTCCATACAGTATTATAGGCCCCACATAGTGCTCCATGCAGTATTATGGGCCCCACCTAGTGCTCCATGCAGTATTATGGGCCCCACATAGTGATCTGTACAGTATTATGGGCCCAACATATTCCTCTATACAGTATTATGGGCCCCACATAGTGCTCCATACAGTATTATAGGCCCCACATAGTGCTCCATGCAGTATTATGGGCTCCACATAGTACTCCATACAGTAATATGGGCCCCACATATTCCTCCATACAGTATTGTGGGCCCCATATATTACTCCATACAGTTTAATGGCCCCACATAGTGCTCTATACAGTACAATGACCCCCATATAATGCTCCATACAGTATAAGGGGACCCATATAATGCTCCATACAGTACAATGGGCACCATATAATGCGAGTCCATACAGTACAATGGGCCACATATAATACTGCATACAATATAATGGGCCCCACAAAGTGATTCATACAGTATAATGGGCCTCATAGATTCCTCCATACAGTATAATGGACCCCATATATTGCTCCTTACCGTATAATGGGCCCATATATTGCTCCATACAGTATAATGGCCCCACATAATAATACAAACATTATAATGGCCCCATATATTGCTACATACAATATAATAGACCCCATATATTGCTGCATACAGTACAATGGGTACCATATATTGCTACATAGAATACAATGGGCCCTATATAATGCTCCATACAGTACAATGGACCTTATATAATGCTCCATACAGTACAATGGGCCCATATAATGCTCTGTACAGTACAATGGGCCTTGTATAGTGCTCTATACAGTACAATGGGCCCCATAATGCTCATACAGTAAATGACCCATATAATGCTGCATACAGTATAATAGCCCCACATACTGCTACATACAGTATAATGGGCCCCATATATTGCTCCATACAGTATAGCGGCCACACATAGTGCTCCTTACAGTATAATTTTGCTTCATACAGTATACTAGGCCCTATATATTGCTTCATACATTACAATGGGTCCATTTAGTGCTACATGAAAAAAAAAATCAAAGTACTCACCTCTCCCCATGCCCTACAGTTGTGACATCAGTGCGCCCTCTGCACTGAGACATCAGAGAGTCAGAAGACCCTGAAGAGACCGGAGCAGTTGGAAACAGAAGAGGTGAGTATTGGAAACAGTTTAAGGTCCGGTGATGCCAGTGCTGGCACCAGGCACCCCCTACTCACAGGCCCATAGTGTGCCAGGGTCCCCAATGGCAAGTAGGCCCCTCTGTCTGTCCAGGGCCCCGGCACTTTCCCGACTGAGCCCGGTGGTGACGCCGGCCCTGCACTGGACTCCTAAACTCAGTAAGCAGGACTCTTAACAGCTTCATTAGCATACAGAGCATAAAGCAGGATTACTGCAGGGGAATGCAAGTCAGTCCAAAGAAAAAAAAATCAGATTCCTAACCAGTGTCTTTTCATACATCCACCTATTACAGAAGTTTTCAGGAGAACTATTTACATGATATATTGATCAGAAATGTTCCTATTAGTATGAAGTGAAATCCAGAAAGTTGACAGAACAGTTGAATGAATTTCTAATTGTGGTCACATAGAACCGCCATACCAAAATAAAGACCATATTGCGATTGGAATACTCAGTCCGACAACTGGATCTCCTGATCTTAGCTAACTGCCTCATGCATGCCTAAAAGTCATAGGCATAAAAAGCACTTATCCCAGGTTTTGGACCTGGCAGTCGATTGGATATTCTGATTCTAAACTTTATCCATGTGTCATGTGACATTGTCCTGAAGAGAAGTAAGGCCCACCATACAGTTGGGTATCTAATTACTGGCAAGTTCATTAAACCATGATATAGCCAAGTTCACGCATCTGGAGCACCCGCCAGGGCCGGGGGGTATACTCGGTACCTGGCCGGTTCTTAAGGGGATGTGTCATGTCAGCAGTGACCCGGTCAATGGCCCTAGGCGTCCAATGAAAAATGATGATGATTAAGGAGAAATAAAGTTTATGAAAGATAGTTTGTGACGCCACCTGTGGTATTCGGCAAATAAGATGTTAGCCGGCGCTGCAGATTCAGTCCACTGGGGCAGTTGTTGATGCAGCAGAGCTGGTTTAGCTCTCCACAGGCAGAGCTATTCCCCAGGGCAGTGAAAGTGTAAAATGATGATGATGATTGTTGTAGTGCAGGGCTGAGGTGACACAGCAAATAAACAGGAGGACACAGCAGTGTGCAGTCTTCACAGGTTTTAATCACAGTTCTAATGTTACAATCCCATCCGGGGTACTGTGTCCTCAGAGTTTGTGGTCCAGTCAGCTAATACAATCAATATGAGCTCCCAAAAAGTACATAAACCACTCCTCATGAGAGTCCTGATATTACACGCTAGTACATAAGATCATAGTTACCCAGTGGAAATTCACAAAGCCCGCTCTGCCCAATGCGTGTCGCTGCCCAAAGCAGCTTCGTTAGGGAAAGTCTGCTGACGTCTAATATCAGGACCTCATGAGGAGTGATTTATGTACTTTTTTTGGGAGCTCATATTGATTGTATTATCGTTATGTACTTTTGGGAGCTCATATTGATTGTATTATCGTTATTTGAGTGATAAATGCCTATATGCACAGTTTATATAAACTATTAGAGTGCATTGTGAATTTACATCTGAGGTATTTCTCCTCCTGCGAGTCAATCATCCTGTACGAATTTGGAATTGAGTCTAATTATGATTATATGTATCAGGGATTCCTGAGAGGACTCTCATAATACCTGTTTAGGTTTGGGACCTATATACAGTACAGACCAAAAGTTTGGACACACCTTCTCATTCAAAGATTTTTCTGTATTTTCATGACTATGAAAATCGTAGAATCACACTGAAGGCATCAAAACTATGAATTAACACATGTGGAATTATACATTACACTTTACAAAAAAGTGTGAAACAACTGAAAATATGTCTTATATTCTAGGATCTTCAAAGTAGCCACCTTTTGCTTTGATTACTGCTTTGCACGCAGAAAAGGTGAACGGATGGACTCTGCATGCCTGGTTCCCACCGTGAAGCATGGAGGAGGTGGTGTGATGGTGTGGGGTGCTTTGCTGGTGACACTGTTGGGGATTTATTCAAAATTGAAGCGGTGAGCGGTCCAGCTCACCCCAAACCATCTCGATTGGGTTCAGGTCTGGTGACTGTGGAGGCCAGGTCATCTGGCGTAGCACCCCAACACTCTCCTTCTTGGTCAAATAGCACTTACGCAGCCTGTAGGTGTGTTTGGGGTCATTGTCCTGTTGAAAAATAAATGATGGTCCAACTAAACGCAAACCGGATGGAATAGCATGCTGCTGCAAGATGCTGTGGTAGCCATGCTGGTTCAGTACAGGGCTGGTGTCACCGCGTGCGGTATAAAATGGTGTCACCCCCACCCCCAAACAATCATTTTTTAGCCATAAATAGAGTTGAGCGATACTTTCAGATATCAATAAGTATCGGAATGGGTATCGCCGATACCCAAAAAGTATAGGCGATACCCGATACCGATACCGGAAATCCAATGTAAGTCTATGGGTACAAAATATCGGAATTAATATAAAACCCATTCTTGCCTTGTTGGTTACTTGTACATGAAGGAAAACAACAGAGTAATGTAGAATGTATTCACAAAAACGCTATCTGTAACTGTCCCTCAGAGTCAGCAGAGCAGCGTTCTGTCCCTTACTGAATTCACAGCACAGTGACGCTAAAATGGCGGCGGCGCCTTTTATAGTGCATTCTGACATCATTTCAGCATCCAATCACAGCCATGCCATTAGTTAACATGACCGCAGCATTACAGGATGTGCCCACACTTCGTAGGATTCCTCATTGGCTGACTAAAATCATCACAGTGCCTCTCAAAGAATTATGGGAACTTCCGATTCCGGTATACAATATAGGAAAAATATCGGAACTAAGTATCGGTATCGGAATGCTCAACACTAGCCATAAAACAAGAAATATGTTGGAAGAAATCTAAGTTACTGCTTCTTAACCAAAAAAATAAAGTTTTTTTTTTTAAGTTCAACCTTTCACAACGAATGTGTGTGGCCCAGCTATGTCAGGCACACATAATCCAGGAGAGTGCACAGGAAGGTAACCGCAAAAGCTTGATATCCATTCACGTCACTCACACTTTCAGACACACCCACCAGGGGTATAGGAGGTAGTGACACGTAGCAGAGCTCATTCAAGCTTCCTGTCTTAGGACAGTTCAGTCAGTTTCCTGTCTTAGGACAGTGCAGTTCAGTGTCAGTTGAGTCTGGACTTGGAGGGAGAGGAGAGAGGACTGAATCCTCGCAGAGCTAGCGTAGCTCACCTGACAAGGAAGTGGAGGCTAGTACGGGTGAAGTGAATCATCCTAGCCTAGTCAGAGCTACCCTTAATCAGTACCTCAACAGAAGCTGAAACAAGGAGGATACTGAGAGCTGCTCAGCGAGCTCTGGAGAAAGCTGACATTTCCATCAAAGCTACAAGTGCTTATGATAAGAGCAAGAGCAGGACGAGGGGCACAGTGGAGAAGATAGAGGCTAGTGCTTCAGGTACCAAATTATCTGCACTAATTCACCGGACACTGGGGTCCGAAGCGTTGCTAGAGTTTCAAGCCTAGTAACAAGATAACCGGAGGCTATCTGGACTACAGGTCGCAGAGAGCAGCCCTAAGCGCCAATACGTAAACGGAGTCAGGGGGAACAAGGACTTTTAGCTAGGCCAAGCATAGAAGGACTTAGTTCTCTCAACTTGATAAAGGCCTGAAAATGGCCGAAACGTCGTATTTTATGGTGGCTGAATAAAGATTTGTTATACTTCACCTGGATTGGATGCTGTTCCTATTTTTTCGTTAGTTCTCTCAACATCTGGTATTCAGAGACATAGAAGGCTCCACCACAATGTTGGCCGGGCGTTACAGCTATTGAGAAAGCTGGAGATTACAGAGTTAACTTCGCTTCATGCAAGTTTGGACTCAGATACAGATGAAGTAAAGGAGGCCTCTAACCTGCTCAGCGGTTATCCCGATTGTGCATTCTCCACCCCGACCAGCTCCCCGGGACCTGCTTGAAACACCTACAAGTAAAGGTATGGAAAGAAGCTGCATTGTGTGAGACTGAATTCTTAACTACACCCTGCACCATCACCATAGACTTCCAGGGATCCGTCTCACCTGTGGGAGACTTACCACCCAGCTGCCCCCCATAACATCCCCTGTGAAGATCCTTATAGCAGCGCTGGTCCAATTGATCAGACACCACAGGTGGCGTCACAAACTACCTATCCTAATAATCCCCTGTAAATATCCCCATTGCATGACCGCCAGGGCCACAGACCGAGTCCCGCTGCCAGTGACATCTCCCATAGAAATCAATGGGCTCGGCTCCGAGCACCCCATAGCCCTGGTATCCACCATAGTGTGGTGCGCGTCATCTTTCTGGCGTCACGAACAGGATGCGAAGCTTGCAATTGTGAGTCCTGTGTGCCTATTGAACTGTTTGGTGAAAAAGACTGTCTGCTATTTTTGGCGCCATTTACCGCCATCTTTACCGCTATATTCGTGCCCTGAGGCACTGGTGAAGAAGGGGGTGTACCTGAAAGAGCGCGCTGCGTCCTGGAACACGCCCCCAACTCTGACTCAGCCACAGGTCCTGTGAGAGCGGAAGTGGACGCTCTGACGTCAGAGCGCCAGCGACAAAGGTCCTGTCTCCACCGCTGTGCCTGCGGCGCTGCAGCCTTTGAAAGAGGTAGGCTCCGATCAACCAAGGGGGCACCAACATGTCGCAGCAACCGGCAGACGGAGCGGCCCCCGCCGGAGGCCCCAATAGCCCACCGCTTGGCATTGTAGTGCAGGATGGAGGTGCGGGCCCCTCACCTGGTCCGGTGGTCCCGCTCATGCCCCTAACGCTCCCATACATGCCAGGAGCGAAGTGGCTCCTGTTGTGAATGGGTTTGAGATGAGTTCTGAGCAGAGGCTCCCTCTGGTGGTTACAAGCGGTGCTAGTGAAGATTGTGAGGACTGGGAATCAGGTGTTACTGACTGGTCTTATATAAGGGAGTCATTTTCCCATCAGGGTTGCCGGTGATCAATTGTTCTGGTCTGAATCCTTCATTCCAGTTTCCCTTGTAGCCTGCTGTGTCGTGTCTGCATCTCCTGCTTACAGATAAGACTTTTGCTTCTTTTGTGTTTGTGCTATATTTTTGCATTTTGTCCTGCACTTCTTTGGGGGCCTTCAGAGACCCCTCCGGGGGCTTCTGCCCTCTCAGTTTAGTTCAGCCACTGAGTTTTGTTCTTTTGTTTTTTCCAGTTTTTTCAGTGGCTGCTGTTTTAATTTTGTTACACCAGAGAACTAATTTAGGTGGTAGAGGTCGTGTGATCTCAGGTGATTTTGAAATTAGTAGAGTTGGTGCTTTTCAGGGTTTTTTGGGATTGCAGTAAGTGCCCTTCCTATCCTTTTCTATTTAGGTAGTTTGGGCCCCAGCGTTTGCTCATACTATTTTCTTTCTGTGTCTGTATTTCCTCTTGTCTAACCGCCATTACATGTTTGGAGGCTTTCTGTTATCTTTGGGGTTCTGCTCCGGGGCAGATAGCTTTCCTATTTCTATCTTTAGGTGTAGTTAGTTTCTCAGGCTGTGACGAGGCGTCTAGGACCAACGTAGGAACGCTCCACGGCTGCCTCTAGTTGTGGTGGTTAGTCAGGGTACTGCAATCTCATAGATTCCAACTGCTCTGGTGTATTGCCTTTTTTACCTTCACTCCTCAGCTACCGAAACATAACAGTATCACCGGCCTAAAATTGAAATTTTATGGTACTCACAGAAGGGAAAAAAATATTGTGAAAGAAAAAAAGTTGTCAGAGTTGTCAGAGATATTTTTCTGTTTGTTGCATTTTTTTTTTTCTTTTTTTTTTTTCCTCTGTATCTCTGGTTGCTGGGGAGGATCTTTTCTCCCAATGGAGTTTGCACAGTTGTCTGGCCGTGTGGATCAGCTTGCCACTGAGGTTCAGAGTATTGCTGCATATCTTGCTAGGTTGCCTGTTGTGGAACCTAGGATCCCCATGCCAGATTTGTTTTTAGGGGATCGAGCTAAGTTTCAGAATTTCAAAAATAATTGTAAATTGTTTTTTGCCTTAAAATCTAAGTCCTCAGGAAACGCAGCACAGCAGGTTCAAATTATCATCTCTCTCCTGCGCGGCGATCCTCAGGATTGGGCTTTTTCCCTGATACATGGGGATCCTGTTTTGAGTGATGTTGATGCGTTTTTTCAGGCTTTGGGGTTATTGTACGATGAGCCTAATGTCACTGATCAAGCTGAAAAAACCTTGTTGGCATTAAATCAGGGGCTTGATGACGCTGAGTTATACTGTCAGAGATTCCGTAGGTGGGCAGTCCTGACCAAATGGAATGACGACGCTTTGGCGGCCCTTTTCCGGAAGGGTCTGTCAGATAATGTAAAGGATGTTATGGTGGGATTCCCTGTCCCCTCTGGTCTCAATGATTCTATGTCATTAGCGATTCAAATTGACAGACGTTTGCGTGAGCGGAGAAGTATGCGTGGAATGGTGTTGCCTTGTGAACCAGCTTCTGAACCCATGCAGTGTGATAGAGTGGTGTCTGGGGCACAGCGTCATGAGTTTCGAATGCGCAATGGGTTATGTTTCTACTGTGGTGATGCCTCTCATGCTATTTCAGTCTGCCCTAAGCGGGGAAGACGTTTTGCACGCTCAGTTGTCTTGGGTAGTGTTCAGACTAAGTTTTTATTAACTGTCACTCTGATATGCTCTCTGTCCTCATTTTCTGCTCAGGCTTTCGTTGATTCTGGAGCAGCTATTAACCTGATGGATTATGATTTTGCTAAACGTTGTGGGTTTCCCTTGATACCCCTACAGAAGTCTATTCCCCTACTGGGGATCGATTCTACCCCTTTGGCTGAGAATAAACCCCAGTTTTCTACTCAGGTGATAATGAGGGTTGAACCTGATCACCAGGAGTGCTGCAAATTTTTGGTTCTATATAATCTGCATGACATTATCGTGCTGGGTTTCCCTTGGTTACAGTCTCATAATCCTGTTTTGGATTGGAAATCTGTGTCTGTAACCAGTTGGGGCTGCCAATGTGTTAATACCAACACTCCTGTTTTTTCTGCCTCCCCCCAGGCTCAGGATGTTCCTGACTTTTTGTTTGATTTTTCTGATGTGTTTAGCGAAAGTAAATCTGCATCCTTGCCTCCCCATAGGAGCTATGACTGCGCTATTGAATTAGTGCCGGGTAGTAAATTCCCTAAAGGTCGCCTTTTTAACTTGTCTGTACATGAACATGACGCTATGCGGTCTTATATCAAGGAATCATTGGAGAAGGGTCATATCAGACCATCCTCTTCACCCTTAGGTGCCGGTTTTTTCTTTGTGGCCAAAAAAGATGGTTCATTAAGGCCGTGTATTGATTATCGTCTCTTGAACAATATTACTGTGAAATATCAATACCCGTTACCCTTGATTTCTGACCTGTTTTCCAGGGTGAAAAACGCTACTTGGTTTACCAAGCTTGACCTCAGGGGGGCGTATAACCTTATTCGCATTAAGCACGGGGATGAATGGAAGACGGCATTCAATACCCCTGAAGGGCATTTTGAGTACCTAGTGATGCCCTTTGGGCTCACTAATGCTCCTTCCGTCTTCCAGTCCTTCATGAATGACATTTTCAGGGATTTTGTGGACAAATTTCTGATTGTTTATTTGGAAGTGTCTTTTTGGCGTACAGAGGATCTCATTTCTGGGATTCATTTTGTCCCCATCTGTTATTGAAATGGACCCGGTCAAGGTTCAGGCCATCTGTGATTGGGTCCAACCTACTTCATTAAAGGCTCTTCAGAGATTTTTGGGTTTTGCCAATTTTTATCGTAAATTTATTGGTAATT
>JARQOD010000004.1:470665045-470867376 GCA_033576555.1 Oophaga sylvatica
TAGTGAACCAATGCTTACATACCTATACAACACGTATTGAACATTAGTATTGATAAACATATATGGAAAGTATAGAAAAGGGGTTCAAGGGGGAGTGGGTGAAGGAATGATGGTACTCTTTAATTTCAAGGATGGGTAATAGTATTGGCGGTTAATGAGTGCTAATTCCATGAGACCTAGCAAGCAGAGCTTTGGTAACTGGTTATAGTTTGATGAGTTTTGGAGTGGAGATCTAACCGACACTAACCCACTGCTTCAGATTCCCTGTTTGTTGCCTTAAGATATTCGGCAGACTCTCTATATGATACCCACGGCGCCCAGATTACCCTAAATTTATCTCTTGAAAAATGAGTGTAAGCTCCAATTTCTTCTATAAAATAAATCTGATCTACCTTTTGAATCCACTCAGTAACACTCGGGCAGTTCTGAGATCTCCATTTCGTGGGAATGATTAATTTGGCCACTGCTAATAAGAATAGAAGCAGTGAGTTATGTTTGATCTTAGGAGTGTCACTTGACCAATTTAAAAAGATGAGGTGTGGATGGGGGGGTCTTGAAAGTTTGCACACTCTGATTATAATTTCCAAGACGATATCCCAAAACGGTTTTATTTTATCGCACGACCACCAAATATGCAGAAACGTCCCGTTCTCTTTAGTACATCTCCAGCAGGTTGGGGATACATTGGGGCACCGTGTATGTATCTTTACTGGGTGTTGTACCATCTTATAATGGTCCTATATGAATTTTCGTGGACTCTTACACATCTGGAAGGGCGCAACAGGCCCTGGAAGAGTTCACCAGCGTTGGGACCGCCCCTCTCGGAGGCGAGGTGGTGGCAGCCGCAGTGTTATGTTTTGGTAGCTGAGGAGAGCAGGCAAAAACGGCAATACACCAGAGAGGTTGGAATCTATTGGATTGCAGTACCCTGACTAACCACCACAACTAAAGGCAGCCGTGGAGCGTTCCTGCGTTGGACCTAGACCCCTCGTCACAGCCTGAGAGATTAACTACACCTAAAGATAGAAAGAGGAAAGCTATCTGCCCCGGAGCAGATCCCCAAAGAACATAGGAAGCCCCAAACATATAATGGCGGTTAGACAAGAGGAAATACAGACACAGACAGAAAATAGTATGAGCAAACGCTGGGGCCCAATCTGCCTAGACAGAAAAGGATAGAAAGGATACTCACTGCAATCCAAAAAAAAACCCTAAAAAATGCCAACTCTACTAATTGCAAAAACACCTGAGATCACACGACCTCTACCACCTAAATCAGTTCTCTGGTGTAACAAAACTAAGCCGCAGCCACTGAAAAAACTGGAAAAGGCAAATGAACAAACAACAGTGGCTCCAGCGGAACCGAGAGGAGCCCAAGCCCCCCAGGAGGGAGGAACCTGGCTAACCTCACAGAAATGCAGAGAAATATGCAAATGGTAAGCACAAAAACAAAAACAGAAAATATCTTATCTGAAAGCAGAAGAAGAGTCAGCAAGCTTCCAAGTGAACCAGGAACCACAGTTGAGACAAGAACAATTGATCACCGGCAACCATGATGGGAGGGAACCTCCCTTATATCAAGCCAGTCTGTGAATCCTGATTGCCAATCCTTATTGAATGGTTCAGTACTGTTTGTAACCACCAGAGGGAGCTTCTGCTCAGAATTCATTTCCAAAACATTCACAACATGCAGATCTTGACGTATAGGCCGCAGCCACGGGATAGAACGGAGCAGTGGCGGTCACGGGTGGCAGCGCACAGGCCGCAGCCGCGGGATGGAGCGGGGCAGTGGCGGCCGTGGGTGGCAGCGCACAGGCCGCAGCCACGGGATGGAGTGGGGCAGGTGGAGTTGGACCCAGAGGAGGAACGACCATCGGCAGGGGTCCCTGTTATCATATGGTAGCCGAGGAGGACAGTAACAAAAATAGCAGAGGCAGCCAATCACCCAGAGAGGTAGGTAACTAATGGATTGCAAAACCCTAAACTAACCGCACAACTAGAAGCAGCTGTGGGACGTACCTACGATGACCTAGACACCTCGACACAGCCGAAGAGTTAGCTAAGCCTAGAGATAGAAAGGGGAAAGCTAACTGCCCCGGAGTAGCGCCCCAAAGGAATAGGTAGCCCCACACATATATTGGCGGTGAGAAAAGATGAAATACAAATGCAGGCAGAAAATAGAGTAAGCAAACGCTGGGGCCCAGAACTGTCTAGATAGGACAGGACAGAAAATAATAATTTCTGCAATCCAGCAAAACGCTAAGAAAAATTCCAACACTTCTGATTCCAAAAAATACTGAGAACACATGATCTCTCCTCGCTATATCAGAACACTGGTGTGAACAGGTAGCTACCCAGCAGCCACTGAAATAACAGGGACTGAGCAAATGAACAGAGATAACTGAGAAACAGGCCCCAGCAGGGGGACCCGGCTGACCTCTCTCAGAAGGCAGAAAAACAAAAGAAAACAAAACCACAGAAACGAGCAGAAGATAGCTTATCTGAAAATTGAAGGAGCCCGCAGCAGCTGACTTCCAAACTGGACCAGGAAGAGAAAACTAATCACCGGCGAAGGATCATGGGAAAGTTACTCCCTTAAATCTCCCCAATCATCACTCCCAGATTGTCCGCAGCTGGATCCTCAGCAGAAGGGCCTCCGTCAGTCAAGACAGCTTCATTATCAAAGAATCATAGAATGGTAGAGTTGGAAGGGACCTCCTGGGCCATCTGGTCCAACCCCCTGCTCAAAGCAGGATTCTCTAAATCATCCCAGACAGATGTCTGTCCCGCCTCTGTTTGAAGACTTCCATTGAAGGAGAACTCACCACCTCTCATGGCAGCCTGTTCCACTCATTGATCACCCTAACTGTCAAAAAGTTTTTTCTAATATCTAATCTGAGTCTCCTCCCATTCAGTTTCATCCCATTGCTTCTAGTCTTTCCTTGTGCAAATGAGAATAAAGATGATCCTTCTACAATGTGACAGCCCTTGAGATATTTGTAGACAGCTATTAAGTCTCCTCTCAGTCTTCTTTTTTGCAAGCTAAACATTCCCAAATCCTGCAACCGTTCCTCATAGGACATGGTTTGCAGACCGGTCACCATTCTGGTGGCTCTCCTTTGAACTTGCTCCAGTTTGTTGATGTCTTTTTTAAAATGTGGTGCCCAAAACTGGACACAGTATTCCAGATGAGGTCTGACCAAAGAGGAGTAGAGGGCAATAATGACCTCACGTGATCTAGACTGTATGCTTCTGTTGATACATCCTAGAATTGTATTTGCCTTTTTTGCTGCTGCATCACACTGTTGACTCATGTTCAGTCTGTGATCAATTAGTATACCCAAGTCTTTTTCACATGTGCTGTTACTTAGCCCTATTCCTCCCATTTTGTATATGCTTTTTTCATTTTTATTGCCCAGATGTAGTACTTTTCATTTTTCCCTGTTAAAAACCATTTTGTTAGTTGCTGCCCACTGCTCCAGTTTATTTATCTTTTTGAATCCTCTCTTTCTCTTCTCTAGTATTAGCTACCCCTCCTAGCTTTGTGTCATCAGCAAATTTGATCAGTTTACCCTAAATTCCTTCATCTAAATCATTGATAAATATGTTGAACAATACAGGGCCCAAAATAGAGCCTTGTGGTACCCCCCCTTGAGACATTCTTCCAACTTGATGTGGAGCCATTTACGACCACTCTTTGGGTCCGATCACTAAGCCAGTAATGAATCCACCTAAGGCTACTTTCACACTTCAGGCTTTTTGAATCAGGCGCGGTCCGGCGTCGCGCCGGAGCGCCGGATGCGGCAATGAAATTAAAAACCTGATGCGCCGGATCCGGTTTTCTGCCTGATCCGTTTAGCGGATCAGTCAGAAAACCGGGTCCGGCGCATCAGTTTCATCCGTTTTTTATCCGTTTTTTGACGGATTACGACGGATCCGGTTTTCAATCACGCCCCTTTTATTTCAAAACCTGATTGACTACTCTAAATCCTATATATACAGTGTTCCTACAGCCCATCTTTGACAGGTTGTAGAGGAGCATTTTTGAAAGAAGAGCAAGTGACTGATGAAGATGGAGGCGATTATTGGTAATATTTTCCGGAATCTTGTGGATTTCACAGCGGAGGCGAATCGCTTTCGGTTTATCGTTATGGAGGAGAGAAAGATCGAGCAGCGCCTAAAGCGTCATCGACAGCGACGCCGCCGTATGTGGATCCACCCCATCACGGCACAGAGACTAACCCGTGGAGTCTATTCGACACTCAATCTGGAGCTAAGAGAGAATCCAGAAATTTTTTTTTCTTATCTTCGGATGAAGAAGGAAACATTTGACATGTTGGTGGAGCGGATTGAAGACAAGATCAGGAGATGTGACACCTACTGCCGGTATTCGATTTCTCTGTCGGAGCATCTCATGGTGACAATAAGGTAAGCTATTATTTTTGAATGTGCTTGCTTGTACACAGTTGTATTGTTGTTATTTTTTATTCTAGGACTAAAAGGCAATCGAAGGATTACTACCAGTGCAATAAAAAATGGTCAAAAACTTGTGTGTGTTTATTTCATTCAAATGCATATTTTGTGTATCTTTGTGGGTAATGTTTAATACAATGTGGTTATTGTTATATTCTTTTTTTGCGTACTTGTATACTATGTGGGTAGTGCTTAAATAAATGTGGGTTTTGCTATATTCTGTCTTGCGTACTTGGATACTATGTGGTTACTGCTATATTATGTGTTGGCGTACTTGTATACTATGTGAGTAGTGCAATATTCTGTGTTGGCGTACTTGTATACTATGTGGGTAGTGCAATATACTGTTTTGGCGTACTTGTATACTATGTGGGTACTGCTATATTATGTTTTGGCGTACTTGTATACTATGTGGGTACTGCAATATTCTGTGTTGGCGTACTTGTATACTATGTGGGTAGTGCAATATACTGTGTAGCCTTTCAGGGGGTTTTAGCTCTGAGATCGCTGTCTGGGTAGACAGAATGGCACGGAAACAGTTCATTCAGACAGCAATTATGGTAAAAACTGGCCGCAACCAGTTTTATTAAAGTCCACAGCAAACAGATAAAACAAAGCATAAACAAAAGACCTAGACTTGTCTAGCCACTAATTACACTTATGTAATGTCCCTTTCTATCAGGAACCCAGACACTATCAGTCTGTGCCCAAAACAACACATATGATATATGTTACCAGTATGGAGTCTCCCAGATACTCCTCCTTATGTCTGAAGGTCCACCCGACTTCCAGACTTGAGAAAGATCCACTCCTATTCAGTAGTCATTATGCTGGAGGTTCACAGAGACACTCCTGTGTCCGGGTCCTTCCTGCACCCAGACTGAGATGGCTCTCCTCCTCTTCAGTAATCATCAGCATGGAGGTTCACAGAGACACTCCTGTGTCCGGGGTCCTTCCTGCACCCAGACTGAGACGGCTCTCCTCCTCTTCAGTAGCTTATCCGCATGTATTCTCACAGAGACTGCTTCCTTGTGCCAGGACACCTCTCTGTGTCCAGGCTGAAGACAGCTCTAACACTCTTGGCTTATCCGCATGGATTCTCACAGAGACTGCTTCCTTGTGCCAGAACACCTCTCTGTGTCCAGGCTGAAGACAGCTCTAACACTCTTGGCTTATCCGCATGGTTTCTCACAGAGACTGCTTCCTTGTGCCAGAACACCTCTCTGTGTCCAGGCTGAAGACAGCTCTAACACTCTTGGAGACTGTTTCTTGTGCCAGGACACCTCCCTGTGTCCAGGCTAAACTAGCTCTCTGACTGTGTCCGCAGACACCTATTTCTGGCTTCCTAATTAACAGCTGATTGGCTTCAGGTTTAAGCTGCAAGTGTGCAATGAATGCAAGGTGTAGTGACCTCTCTCTACCACCAGGTCTACAAAGCCACATATTTCCCTTATAGTTAGCAAAGAACCTAGGTGAAATGTACACCCCATTCACCACATATCCTCACTGTCTCACATATCCCCCCCCTCTTCTCGAGACCGGAGGGCTGGTCATCCAGACCGGAGGACTGGTCAACAAACCTAAAGAGACAGTGAACACAGCTCAAGTCATAGCCAACATCAGCTTCATCTTTATCTTCCATTAAGCAGGGTTTCTATACCCTTACACACACACACACACACTGTGTGATGTCACAGTCATGTGACCAGTCAACTGAGGAGAAGGAACATGGACAGTCAAAACATACATACTGATCCATTAAATGAATGCCAGCCAGCGCTGCATTACCCATCCGTCCCCCCTGCATACAACTTTATCCTGGGTATTTAGACACATACCCCTTGGGTGGGTTTGTAGGTGACTGGACCCGCCCAGCTCTCCAAGTCACCTGGAAGCCTCCCAATGTATAGCACAAGTCTCAGCAGTAGATCTGCTGAACCCAAATATATCCAGGCTTCCATCACAGGGCCACCCACCTCTGCGATACATACCGTCCATCCATCACATGCCTCCATGCATATCCTGAGGGCCATACCCCAGTGCCCCCTCTGTTCAAATTTGTGGGGTCGAACACCTGCCACCCGACCAGAGATCCCCCTCGGTCGCCTCTGCCAGTCACCCCGTCTCAGTTGATTTTGGGCACTATGCAATATGACCTCTTTGTTAGGCCTCTCCCGCCCCCAGCGGTCAGAATGTTGGCCTTGTCCTTGTGTCGGTGTCACCTCACCCGACCTTTCTTTCCCGAACTGACTCCTACCGTCGTTGCGGTCACGAGTCCATCGTCCAGTCAAATTTACTGGTAGTTCTGAGTCTGACTCTCTGTCTTTTCGTCCGCCACCGGGTCTCACACTCAGCCGTGAGCTAACAGAAGCGTCATCTCACCCCTCGTTGTTTTAGCACGTCTACTGCCAATCCCCAGGGAAGCCTCTCGTCTCTCCCTTTCTTGGGCTGGAAGTAGTCGCTCTCTTTGTCCCAACTGTAAAACATCCTCAGATGGCATCTTCTGTCTGGCTGTAAGGTCAGCATCAGCCCTCTTCTCAGGACTCTCAACCTCCTCTGCCACCATGCCTTCCTCACTTGCACTGGTTGCTTTATTGTCATCAGATGATTCATTATCACTCCCACTATCCCTGTCTGACCCCTTTTTCTCAGCCACATCCGGCTCACTGTCAGGGTTATACAATTCACTCTCATTCTCATCCTGCTCACTTTCAGGAGTATACAATTTATTTTCATTCACATCTTGCTCACTGTCAGGAGTATACAACTCATTCCCATTCACATCTTGATCTGGAACCTTAGTTAACATGTTATCCTCAACATTAATTTCACCATCTGGTCCCTCAAGTATGTGACTATGTGACAACCCCAGCACTATACCTCCATATAGCTCAGGTACCAGGAGCTGACTCACGACCTCTCCCTGGACTTCAGTGTCCCTATACAAAAGGTTATTGTTCATGGCAGCATGAGGAAACCTCTCCTCAGAGCCAGGCTCTTGGGGAACCTCATTCAGAACAATTACATTTTCCGGTGCCGTTTTAAGAATGGGGTCTCGCACCGGCTCACTCCCAAAATTGTCACAGGAGCCAGGCAGGTCAGGGACACTCGGTTCCCGAGAACCACCATCCTCGTCTCCCAACATCACCTGCAAAGAAATTTCATCTTTATCACGGTCATCATCAGTATCATACAAGATAAATGGCCCACTAACGTTGTGTTCCGCCCCTCGGGACTGCGTACCCTCAGTAGGGGCTTCATCACACTGTCCATCAGAATCACCCTTCCCCCAGAGATCCTTAGACCGGGAAAGTCATTCCCAATATAACGGGTTGCACCAGGGTCTTCACTACCCCCACTTCACATGAAACCTCCCCGAGTTTGGGGACCAAGTCCACGGCAGTCTCTGGGTAGACTTTGGTGTCTCCATGGATGCACACCATACTCAAGTGCTTATCAGGGATGAAGTCCCTATCAATCAGGCTGTCACATACGGAAGTCACTGGACTCTCTGAGTCCAAGAGGGCCTGCGCTGAGCAACCATTTGTAACCACCGGGGACACCTGTGGTCCAGTCTCTTCGGTTGCGGTGGTCACACACACAGGTTCTGCGCAGAGAGAGAGGGATCTGCCAACATCACGGCACATAGGCTCCCCCTCTAGTGGACAGTTGGCTGCAATTTCACGACATCTCCAACACTGTCCATCACACTCTTCCACCCACATGTCCCCTCGGGCCTGAACCCGCTTATCAGCATACCCCATGTCCCCAACAGCTGGAACGCTCTTACCGGGAGAGTTCGACGTCCGGGAACTCTGAAGTGACGTCCTCTCAGACGGCTGTACCTCAGGAGAACATGCTCGGGTGTAGCGGTTCACTGTAGGACATGCTCGGGTGTAGCGGTTTACATACCACCTTTTCAACTCCATAATCAGGCCTGCTGACTGCAGACTCCCAACTGTATCTCCAGTCATGAACTCCTCTGGCATGGGCTGTCACCGTAACACCCAGCCGGGTAAGAATCTCCACTTTCATCTTAGCATAGTCTTGGCTGTCCTGCTCGCTCAGGTCAGCATATGCCCTTTGGGGCTCTCCAATCAGATATGGTGCGACCATCATGGCCCATTCAGATAGGGGCAGATTCTCCTTCTCTGCCAGTCTCTCAAACCTAGTGAGATATACCTCCACATCATCCCGAGGTGTCATCTTTTTCAAGGACTGTCTTACCGCCCTCTTCACAGCGGACAAGTCAGGTGACTTTGCAACATTACTTTGGGACGATGCACCACAAGTCCCCTGCAGTGCTGCAACCTGCTCAAAAAACAACCGGTTATTCTCCTGCTGCTGCTGCAGGATTTGCTGCTGGTACTGCTGCATTTGCCGCTGGTACTGCAGGCGCTGCTGCTCCATGCTCTGCTGCATGCTTCGCTGGGCCTGTACCAGGTACTCAATGAGCTCCTTCACACGGCCGGACTTATCTGTCTCAACCACGGCAGTTTTATGTTGCACATTAACTTGCGCCATTTGTTCAAACAGCGCCTCCATGCTGTCATCCATGCTGTCAGACTTCTCTGTCTTCACAACTGTAGTCTTCACTCAAGACATACACACACTCTACAGTCTTTTCCATAGAAAAATTTAGCTCTGCTGTGCAGACACTTTTTTTTTTTTTTCTTTTGCAAAGTCTATTAGGGCTACTGTCTCTTTAAGACTGCTCCACAAACTTTTCTTTTGCTGCTGCACATTCCACAGTCATTTTCACAACAAGTTCAGCTTTGCTGTGCATACATTTCCTCTCTGCAGACCCTATCAGGGCCACTGTCTCTCCAAGACTGCTCCAAACAGACGTTTCTGCTGACACACACTTTTTTTTTTTTCTCTGTTGCTATTTCAATAGACTTCACCTTTAATGCTGTCTCTTGCCACTGTGCTGCATGCACACTCCAGCACTAACTGTACCAGGCCCTGCGCTGCCCCAGCATTCTCCACCAATTGTAGCCTTTCAGGGGGTTTTAGCTCTGAGATCGCTGTCTGGGTAGACAGAATGGCACGGAAACAGTTCATTCAGACAGCAATTATGGTAAAAACTGGCCGCAACCAGTTTTATTAAAGTCCACAGCAAACAGATAAAACAAAGCATAAACAAAAGACCTAGGCTTGTCTAGCCACTAATTACACTTATGTAATGTCCCTTTCTATCAGGAACCAGACACTATCAGTCTGTGCCCAAAACAACACATATGATATATGTTACCAGTATGGAGTCTCCCAGATACTCCTCCTTATGTCTGAAGGTCCACCCGACTTCCAGACTTGAGAAAGATCCACTCCTATTCAGTAGTCATTATGCTGGAGGTTCACAGAGACACTCCTGTGTCCGGGGTCCTTCCTGCACCCAGACTGAGACGGCTCTCCTCCTCTTCAGTAATCATCAGCATGGAGGTTCACAGAGACACTCCTGTGTCCGGGGTCCTTCCTGCACCCAGACTGAGAGGGCTCTCCTCCTCTCAGTAGTTTATCCGCATGTATTCTCACAGAGACTGCTTCCTTGTGCCAGGACACCTCTCTGTGTCCAGCTGAAGACAGCTCTAACACTCTTGCTTATCCGCATGGATTCTCACAGAGACTGCTTCCTTGTGCCAGAACACCTCTCTGTGTCCAGGCTGAAGACAGCTCTAACACTCTTGGCTTATCCGCATGGTTTCTCACAGAGACTGCTTCCTTGTGCCAGAACACCTCTCTGTGTCCAGGCTGAAGACAGCTCTAACACTCTTGGAGACTGTTTCTTGTGCCAGGACACCTCCCTGTGTCCAGGCTAAACTAGCTCTCTGACTGTGTCCGCAGACACCTATTTCTGGCTTCCTAATTAACAGCTGATTGGCTTCAGGTTTAAGCTGCAAGTGTGCAATGAATGCAAGGTGTAGTGACCTCTCTCTACCACCAGGTCTACAAAGCCACATATTTCCCTTATAGTTAGCAAAGAACCTAGGTGAAATGTACACCCCATTCACCACATATCCTCACTGTCTCACAACTGTTTTGGCGTACTTGTATACTATGTGGGTACTGCTATATTATGTGTTGGCATACTTGGATACTATGTGGGTAGTGCAATATTCTGTTTTGGCGTACTTGCATACTATGTTGGTACTGCTATATTATGTGTTGGCGTACTTGTATACTATGTGGGTAGTGCAATATTCTGTGTTGGCGTACTTGTATACTATGTGGGTAGTGCAATATACTGTTTTGGCGTACTTGTATGCTATGTGGGTACTGCTATATTATGTGTTGGCGTACTTGGATACTATGTGGGTAGTGCAATATTCTTTTTTGGCATACTTGTAAAGTATGTGTGTATTGTTTTATACTATGCGGGTAGTGATATATTCTGGTTTTTGCCTTTTCCAATTGTTATAGCTGAGTTCTGAGCAGTGATTGTGATTTTTTTTTTTTTTAGATTCCTTGCAAGTGGAGAATCGCTCTCCTCACTCCATTTCCAATTTAGATTGGGAATCTCTACCATATCGGGCATAATAAAGCACACCTGCCGTGCACTGTGGGACTGTTTGGTCTCGGAATATATGCCTGAACCTACTACCAGGGGTGGGATTCAGCCGGTTCTCCCCGGTTCGATGGAACCCGTTGTTCAAAAAGCAGCCGGTTCCCCGAACCGGGGAGAATCAGAGCGGCGATCCGGTACTATTTTGCTGCTTTGCACCAGCTTGCAGCGCCGCCGCCGCAACACACCGCCAGCCCCGGCCCCCCGCGGACTGATCTGTGCAATGGGGCGATTGGTTAGCGGTGTGCCGCGGCCATCTTCTTCAGTCACGAGGCGGAGCCGCCGGAGAGAGAGGAGAGAGAGCGGAGCTGCAGAGTCTGAGGTACTGTGTGAGCAGCTGCCTGAGCTTCGGCGCTGCCTGGGGCTGGCCTGGCCTGGAGGGAGACTATTTGGGCAGTAATGTATGTGCTAACACTGCTAAGTGCTATTTGGGCAGCCGCAGTATGTATGTCACTATTATTTGGGCACATGACAGTGTGAGCAGGTCGCAGGTGCCTGAGCTGCGGCGCTGCCTGGGGCTGGCCTGGCCTGGAGGGAGACTATTTGGGCAGTAATGTATGTGCTAACACTGCTAAGTGCTATTTGGGCAGCCGCAGTATGTATATCACTATTATTTGGGCACATGACAGTGTGAGCAGGTCGCAGGTGCCTGAGCTGCGGCGCTGCCTGGGGCTGGCCTGGCCTGGAGGGAGACTATTTGGGCAGTAATGTATGTGCTAACACTGCTAAGTGCTATTTGGGCAGCCGCAGTATGTATGTCACTATTATTTGGGCACATGACAGTGTGAGCAGGTCGCAGGTGCCTGAGCTGTGGCGCTGCCTGGGGCTGGCCTGGACTATTTGGGCAGTATATGCTAATGCTAAGTGCTATTTGGGCAGTATGTATGTCACTGTATTATTTGGGCACGGCACTGTATGACATGACAGTGTGAGCAGGTCGCAGGTGCCTGAGCTGCGGCGCTGCCTGGGGCTGGCCTGGCCTGGAGACTATTTGGGCAGTATTATGTGCTATTTGGGCAGTATGTCACTCAGCTGTCACACTCGGGTCAGGAGAGCCGCTGGCCAGAATGTGCACTGTTCTGATCCTATTCCAATTTATTGTTTTTCAACTGACTGCGCCCCTACTTATATGTTTGAGGAAAAGGTGTGTGTGTGAATGGGTGTGGCTTTAAAAATGGGTGTGGCTTAAAAGGGTGTGGCTTTAAAAATGGGTGTGGTTTACCGACGCACAAACACAGAACCTGTTGTTAAAATTTTGAATCCCACCCCTGCCTACTACACAGCGGTGGATGGAAATAGCAGATAATTTCCAACAGATCTGCCAATTTCCGAATTGTCTTGGAGCGATTGATGGCAAATATGTCAGAATTGTGAAGCCAGCGGGAACAGGATCAGAATATTTTAACTATAAAAAATATTTCTCCGTTGTCTTGATGGCCATCGCTGATGCCGAATATAGGTTCATTGCAGTGGACATAGGGGCATATGGACGATCGAACGATTCCCAAGTCTTCAAACTTTCAGCAATGGGACGTCGACTGTATGGGAACACATTCCATTTCCCAGCCCCTAGGCCGCTGCCTCAAACCACAGGGCCACCTATGCCATATGTGTGTGTTGGTGATGAGGCTTTCCAGCTTTCAGAACATTTATTAAAACCGTATGCCAGCAGAGGACTGACCCATACCAAACGGATTTTCAATTACAGGCTCACAAGAGCTAAAGAATGGTGGAGTGCACGTTTGGAATCCTGACTGCAAAGTGGCGTGTGCTATTGACAGCCATCAATTTGAAGACTGACACTGTCGACGAAGTCATAAAAGCCTGTGTGGTACTGCATAATGTTGTGATCTGCAAAGAACAATTGACCATTGAGGACCACCTGCAAGAAACAACATTACACGATTATCACAATAATACCAATAGAAGTTCTGTTGCTGTTTCTAGGATGAGGGACAGATTTGCCGAGTACTTTATTTCAGCCGAAGGACAGGTAGACTGGCAGGATGACCGTGTGTGATCAATTGTTATGTTTGTGTTTGTCCCTAAAAAAATGTAATGTTTCTGTCTTTAACATTGGTACTGTTATTAATCTTTATTACACATGTAACCTTACATAAGCTGTAACATTATAAAGAAATGAGAGACAAAAAATTGAATCAACCAATTCAAAATTTATTTAACCAATTTTTTTAAAGTTTGTAAATGTTTACTTTCAAAATATCTTTGATAAAAGTATTTTGGCATTCAATGACTCATAGTCTTTTTTTAAAAATTTTTTTTAAATAACATTACAACGCTGTGTAGTGTGGGGCGGACATACTATTGGAGGGGCTGCGGGACACTTCGACCGTGGGAGTGTGTAGAGAGGACTGGGATGCTGTGGGGAAGGAACAGTAAGAGGTGAAGGGGTGAAAAGGGTTAAAGAATGGGAGGACAAGTTTGAGGCAGAATCAGTGATGGGTGGTGGAGTGGAGGGTGGGGCAGGTACTGGAGGAGCAGGTGATATGGTAGGGAATTGGTAGGGGGAAGGAGATTGGTAAGAGGTGGGAGTGTGGTACGGGGTAGTGGTTGGTATGGGGTAGGTGGCTGGTACTGGGGAGGTTGTTGGTACTGAATAGGTGACAGGAGTTGTTGAGGGGACTGTAGTTGGTGAGGTGGCTGAAGTTGGGGAGGTGGCTGAAGTTGGGGAGGTGGCTGAAGGTGGGGAGGTGGCTGAAGTTGGTTAAGTGGCTGAAGTTGGTTAAGTGGCTGGAGTTGGGAAGGTTGCTGGAGTTGGGAAGGTTGCTGAAGTTGGGAAGGTGGCTGAAGTTGGGAAGGTGGCTGAAGTTGGGAAGGTGGCTGAAGTTGGGAAGGTGGCTGGTACTGGGGAGGTTGGTGATAGTGGGGAGGTTGCTGGAACTGTGGAGGTGGCTGATAATGAATAGGAGGGGGAGGAGGCACGCCGACTGGAGGGGGGGGGAGGGGGAGGAACAACTGGGGGGATGGAGGAGGATGGGAGACAACCTGCACTAGAGCAGCGTGGCACGTGTGCATCACATACATCTGCTGGTCAGCAGATAGCGGATCTATGCGCTCCGCAACCGACCGAAAAAAGCTGAGATTTGGTGATGCTCTTGCTTCCGAATGCACGCTTTGCGGAAGTGTCTTTACCTCCGAAACTGCGGAGGTTATCTGATGACTGCCTGCGGTAACTTGCTCAGATAACACTTTAAGGCAGTTCTGAAAAGATGCATTCAAATGCAAGAACTCGGGCGCATAGTTCCTTTCCTGACCCCTCTGCCGTTGCCGCCCAGTAGCCGCAGATGTACTAGAGGTGGCAGGGGCAGAAGGGTGGGGTAAAGGAAAATCTATCTGTTGACCAGCAGCCTCATGCAATGCACTCAGCCACGCTGCTGCAGTGCTGGTGGAGGGGAAAGAGGGCTCATGTGTGGATGCAGATGGGTCGGGGCGGTCAAAGTGTCCCTCGGTGCCGGTCTCCTCAGGGATCGCCTCAGAAGGGCCCAACTCTGCAGGCGCCCGAGTGCTGCTCACCGTGCTGTTGAATAAAGAGAAAACATACAATTAATATACTGTATTTCAATGGCCCTGGCTGTGAAAAAAAAAGGAGTTAGACATGTAAACATTTATTTTTGAATATTTACCTTCTGGTGACCATAGTTTCACGCAGGAACGCCAGAGCTCTTGCGTATTTATATTTGCTCTGGCGTCCTGAAGAACCACTCGGGGCCCGAATCTCTTTGTTGAACTCCTTCTTGAAGCGATCCCTGATAGACCGCCACCGCTTCACAATTCTCTCCCCTGAAACGAGATAGCACAAATTGGTTAGTATAATACATACGTGTTTTCCAAACTACAGTCCTCATGTCCCCCACGGGTCATGTTTTCAGGATTTCCATAGTGTTGTACCAAAGGAAATCCAGAAAACATGACCCCTTGGGGTTCACGATGACTGTAGTTGTGGAAACACTGCTTTAAATCCAGCAGCCCTACTGAACTGTATATACTTACGCATTTTAGACTGTGACCGAGCTTCAAGGTCCTCCCAGTAGCCAACAAGTTGGGAACAAACTTCATCCCAGAGCCGACATGCCACTATCTGATCTGAATGGCGGCGGTCCCCCATGTTCCACAGCGGCTCCCGTTCTCTGATCAGATCTATTAATAGGTCGATATCTATCCCCTCCTCACCGTCTGAGTCGGGAGCACGCTGTGAAGCCTTTAAAAATAATGAGAACAATAAAATACTTTAATTATAAAAAAAAGGGCATTTTTAAAAAAAAAAAAAAAAAATTATAATACTTACAGGTTGAAGACCGCCGCGTTCTTCACGTCGACTCTGGGAGGTACTGCGAGGACCTCTTGAAGCCACAGGTGCGGAAGACTGAAAAAAAAATTAAAAAAAAAATTTAAGTTGTTTTTCGGTTGTGTCCTTTTTTTTTTTTTTCTGATGTGTTGTGTAGTGAGATGTTGTGTTGTACTGATGGATGCAGGAAACTTACGAATTGCGAGCCCACTCCGGGTATCTGTCCACCCCGTCCTTCTTCTGGGAGCTCCTCTGGTTCAGATTCCTGTATAAAAAAAAAAATAATGCATTGTGAAAGAAAAAAAAAAATTTATCTAAGAGTTGGATTTTTTTTTTTTTACAAAAAAAAAAAAATTGATTGAGGAAATATAATTTGTAACAAATACCGCTAAACGCTGCCGATGAGTGGGAGGGCTCCCAGAAGAACTACTGTCCTGCTGCCGGCCGTACTCCATCGCAACCTGAGATGGTCGTCTGTTGTGCATTAAAGAGGAAAAGAAAAAAAAATGAATACATAGCCACAATCATGGCCCGTGCTGAAAGAAAAAAATTCTGTTTGCGGTTATTTGGTGTGTGATATTTACCGTCTGCTATATGCCGCCCAGTCACCATGTTCTCCAGCGTCATCTGGTTGTGGTGGTGTGCTTGACCGTGGCCTCCGATGCTGTCCTCTGCAGTGTAACAAAAAGAAAAAAAAGAAGAAAAAAAAAAAGGCTCAAACCATGGACCGGTCTAAAGACAAAAGTTCTGTTTGCGGTTATTTGGTTTGAGATATTTACCGTCTGCTAGATGCCGCCCATTCACCGTGCTCTCCAGCGTCATCTTGTTGTGGTGGTGGTGGTGGTGGTGGTGTGATTGACCGCGACCTCCGATGCTGTCCTCTGCAGTGTAACAAAAAGAAAAAAAAGAAGAAAAAAAAAAAGGCTCAAACCATGGACCGGTCTGAAAGACAAAAGTTCTGTTTGCGGTTATTTGGTTTGAGATATTTACCGTCTGCTAGATGCCGCCCGTTCACCGTACTCTCCAGCGTCATCTTGTTGTGGTGTGGTGGTGGTGGTGTGATTGACCGCGGCCTCCGATGCTGTCCTCTGCATTGTAACAAAAAGAAAAAAAAAAGGCTCAAACCATGGACCGGTCTGAAAGACAAAAGTTCTGTTTGCGGTTATTTGGTTTGTGATATTAACCGTCTGCTAGATGCCGCCCGGTCACCATGTTCTCCAGCGTCATCTGGTTGTGGTGGTGTGCTTGACCGTGGCCTCCGATGCTGTCCTCTGCAGTGTAACAAAAAGAAAAAAAAAGAAAAAAAAAGGCTCAAACCATGGACCGGTCTGAAAGACAAAAGTTCTGTTTGCGGTTATTTGGTTTGTGATATTTACCATCTGCTAGATGCCGCCCGGTCACCATGTTCTCCAGCGTCATCTGGTTGTGGTGGTGTGCTTGACCGTGGCCTCCGATGCTGTCCTCTGCAGTGTAACAAAAAGAAAAAAAAAAGGCTCAAACCATGGACCGGTCTGAAAGACAAAAGTTCTGTTTGCGGTTATTTGGTTTGTGATATTTACCGTCTGCTAGATGCCGCCCGGTCACGATGCTGTCCTCCAGCTCGAACATGTTGTGGTGGTGCAGTCGCAGCCTGCTGCCTCCGATGTCCTCTGCTGTGGAAAAAATACAATTCCAATTAATACATGGACACAATCATCATATACATGATATATTGAGCAAATCAAATCATGATTAATTAGGATATTTTCACTGTATAGCACTACCCTCATAGCATATAGCAATACCAACATAATAGAGAAAATAGGCAACACTGTATATATCAATAACCATAATATAGAACTATGCCAACACAGTATATACCAATACACAACTAGTATACATCGATGACAAAAGTATATATCATTAGCCACATTGTATACTACTATGCCAACACAGTATATATCAATACACGCATAGTATACAAGTACAACAAAACAGAATATAGCTATAACCACATTGTATTAACCACTACACATAGTATACAAGTAGGCCAAACCAGATTATAGCTATAACCACATTGTAGTAAGCACTACACATAGGATAAAATTTGGCCTTAAAAAAAAGAAAAAAAAACACATTGTATAACAGTACACTAGTATACAAGTAGGCAAACAGATATAGCTATAACCACATTGTAGTAAGCACTACACATAGATAAAATTTGGCCTGAAAAAAATGAAAAAAAAAACACATTGTATTAAACAGTACACATAGTATACAAGTAGGCCAAACCAGATTATAGCTATAACCACATTGTAGTAAGCACTACACATAGGATAAAATTTGGCTATAAAAAAACAGAAAAAAAAACCCACATTGTATTAAACAGTACACATAGTATACAAGTATGGCAAAACAGAATAGAGCAATACCCACAAAGTATACAAGTACGCCAAAACAGAATATAGCACTACCCACAAAATATCCAAGTATGCCAAACAGAATAGAGCAATACCCACAAAGTATACAAGTACGCCAAAAAAGAACATAGCACTACCCACAAAGTATTCAAGTATGCCAAAACAGAATAGAGTAATACCCACATTGTATACAAGTACGCCAAAACAGAATATAGCAATACCCACATTGTATTGTATTAAAGCACAACCCACAAAGTATACAACAATGCAAACACATAAAATACACGCATAGTATCATGGGGTGGGTGATATTTACCGTCTGCCATTTGCTCCCGTCTCCTCCGCGCCCACATCTTGGTGGTCCCCAGAGTCCATTTTGCTGGTTCTGTTGGTGGCTCCAAACTCCTTATAAAAATTTGTGATGTGTCTCTCTTGATGCTTGGATTGCATGTGGCAGAGTGTCCCACAGGCGTGGTATATATATGTTTGCTTCTGTCTGGGCTAATTAACATTCTCAGACAAAAAAAACGGATCAGGCCACCGGATCAGGTTTCTGCCGGATGCGGCGCAATGCGTCGCTCATAGAATTTCTTTGTAGACAAAGGCCGGTAGCGCCGGATCCGGCCCTTCCGGCTTTTTGGCCGGAGACAAAAAATGTTACAAAATGCGTCTTTCCTAGACGCCGGAAATAAACCAGACACCGGATCCGGCAGAAAACGGACAGAACGCAGGTACATGCGGCGCGATCCGGCACTATATTTAGTCAATGTTAAAAACACTGGATCCGGCATGTCCGTTCGCCGCATCCGGTGTTCAAAAAAAAGGCCGGATCGCGCCTGATTCAAAAAACCTGATGTGTGAAAGTAGCCTAACAGTTGCCTTGTCCATTCCATACTTAGTCATTTTTTCAATAAGGATTGTGTGAGATACTTTGTCAAATGCTTTGCTGAAGTCAAGATATACTATATCGACAGCATTTCCCTGATCCACCCAGTCAGTGATTGTCATAAAAGGAAATTAAGTTAGTCTGACATGACTTATTAGTTACAAACCCATGCTGACTCTGTTTAATTACTTCATTCTTATCCAAGTACTTACATACATGTTCTTTAATAATTTGTTCAAAGATCTTTCCTGGTATAGAAGTCAGACTCACCGGCCTGTAGTTCCTTGGGTCCACATTCTTCCCCTTTTTGTAGATAGGAACAATATTTGCTCTTCTCCAGTCTTCTGGGACTTCTCCTGTTCTCCAAGAATTGTCTAAGATTATGGACAGTGGTTCAATAATTTCTTCTGCCATCTCCTTCAGTACTCTGGGGTGTAATTCATCTGGACCTGGAGACTTGAATTCATTTAGGTTAGCTAAGTGTTTCCTCACTGTCTTTCTGTTTATAGATATCCTGGATTCTTCTATTCCTTTAATAGTACAGTGAAGATCAGTTGATGTTACATTTCCTTTCTGAGAGAAAACAGATGCAAAATAGGAATTTAAAAGTTCAGCCTTCTCAACATCCTGTCTTAGCATTTCATCATTTTCATCCTGTAAAAATCGTATAGCATCTTTGACTTTTCTTTTACTTTTGACGTATTCCCAAAATCCTTTTTTGTTGCTTTTGACGTCTCTTGCAAGCCTTAATTCATTGTAAGCTTTAGATAATCTGATTTGTGCCCTGCAGGTTCTGCAGACCGCATTATATTCTTCTTTAGATATGCCTCCCTCTTTCCATTTGATAAACATTTCTTTCTTCCTTTTTAGCATGTGTTTAAGTTCTGTGTTCATCAATCCTGGTTTCCTTAAATGCTTCCCATTCTTCCCTCTTTTCGGAATTGTTAACGATTGTGCTTCGAGAATCTCATTTTTCAAGATTTCCCATCCTTCCTGGACATTTTTGTCCTTAAGGATATCCAGCCATTGGATCCCTCCAATTCTCTTTCTGAGTCCCTTAAAATCTGCCTTTCTGAAATCTAACCTTGACGTCTGAGTCTTCACAGGTCTTCCTCCTCTTGTTATCCAAAATTCTAAAATAGCATGGTCACTACCTCCTAGGGTCCCAGCCACTCTTACCTCCTCAACCATTTCCTCCCTGTTTATAAGGATTAGATCCAAGGTAGCAGATCCCTTTGTTTTCTCACAAGCACCGCTTCCTCAAGCACCAGAATTCCCCTTGAGGAAGCGGTGCTTGTGAGCATGCGAAACGCGCGTCGGGGGTTAGACGCTACCGGGCATAGGGCATCCCTCCAGCATCCCTTACTTTGGGTAAGTCTCCCCTCATTTTTGGGTTCTTTTTGAACCTAGTATTGGTATTTACTATTGCTGCTTTGGCGCTATTATTTCTGGGACGCTCACCCATTTAATGTATCTGCACATATGCACTGGCAGTTTAGAGGGACTATCCCTCTTATATCATTGAGATACATTTGGGATTGTCTGGGTGGTTTTTGCCCTTTGTTTGCCTGTGGTTTTTTTCCTGCATGAAATTGTCATATTACTCATGTTTTGTACACTGTTTTTCTACCTTGATAATTGATCTAATAAAATTCAAATTGTATCTATATTTTTTTGACCTGATTGCTCCATTTTTTTTCCTGGTATATATGTATTTTTGAAGCGGGTGACGTTTCTCTTTTTGTGGACACATGTCTACTTCTATTGTTGGCACTATTTTCATGCCATTATGGGGGTTTCTCATGTTTAATATTTTTATTATGTAGATTTTTTTGTCTTTGTTCTTCCCCTTCACTTCTAATAGCAGAATTCTCAATAGTATTTGTCAGGTGTATGGCTTTTGCTGGCGTTTTGCTTCCCTTCCCACATTGTTCTAGTTTAAAGGGAATCTGTTACCCTAAATTGGCGGGATATTTAAATGATGGCAGTCAGGTCAGATGGGCAGTGTTTTGGGTACTTGCCTTAACATGTTGTTCGCCGCTGTCTCCATTATTGCTGGGAATTGTAGTCGTTGCCCTCCATATAACGCGCCTGCGCATTGCAATCTGCGGGCAAAGCATACTGCGCGTGCGCAATTCAAGATTGCAATGCACAGGCGCGTTATATGGAGGGCAACGACTACAATTCCCAGAAATAATGGAGACAGCGGCGAACAAATGTTAAGGCAAGTACCCAAAACACCGCCCATCTGACCTGACTGCCATCATTTAAATATCCCGCCAATTTAGGGTGACAGATTCCCTTTAAAGCTCTCCTGATGAGTGTAGCAAGGTGACTTCCAAATACATGTTTTCCAGTCTTCGCAAGGTGCACCCCATCTCTAGCAAGTAGTTCATCGTATAGGTAATTCACTCCGTGATCCAAAAATTCAAATCCTGCTGACGGCACCATCGACATAGCCAGTTGTTCACCTGCAGAATCTTATTCCACCTCCTTGTTCCATGGCCATCCACTGGAAGGATGGAAGAGAAGACCACCTGCGCTCCCAGTTCTTTCACTTTCTTACCTAAGTTTTCAAAGTCACTGCAGATGGTTTCCAGGTCGTTTCTTGTGGTGTCATTTGTCCTCACATGTATTAGCAGGAATGGGTAGTCATCTGTAGGTCTGAAGAGTCCTGATATCCTGTCAGACACATCTTTATTTTTTGCACCTGGAAGACAGCACATTTCTCTTGAGGTTAAATCCGGTCCACAGATAGCGGCCTCTGTTCCTCTCAACAGGGAATCTCCCATGACAACAACTCTCCGTTTCTTCTTCACAACAGTTTTCTTTCTCCATTATTTCTTCATCGTTCTCCTGTGTAAGAGCCTGGTACTGGTTCCTGACCAGTATTGGTGCTGACTGCTTCCTGATCCTCCTGCTTCTCTGGGTCACATGCTTCCATTCCTCTGTTTCTTCAGGTGCACTTCGAATTTCTTCTCTTTCTGTAACATGAAGAGATAATTCTGCTCTGTCTAAGAACTCTTCACCTTCCTTAATGGTTTTCAATGTAGATAACCTCTCTTCCAGATTTTGCAACTTTTCCTCCAACAGGGACACAAGCTTGCATTTCTGGCATGTGAAGTTTGGCTTTTCCACTGGTAAGTCTGTGAACATGTGGCAAGAAATGCAGCTCACCAAATGGCTCCTGGCCTCTTCCATGTTCTCATTGTTCAAGAGATATTCAAGCCGTGAAATATATGCCAAACTCGTTTACTGATGTCCTCCTTTCAGCTGCAATGGTCAAAATCCAGTGTTCCTTGAGATCGCGGAGACTCTTCACTTATCCCAGAAGGCACTGGGAATATGCAAATTCTCTCTTCGGGACTCTTCCCCTGGTTAATATCAACAGCCACCAGAGGGAGCCCCAACTCAGAATCCATAGCATTCACAACAGTACCCCCCCTTGAGGAGGGGTCACCGAACCCTCACCTGCGCCACCAGGCCGATTAGGGTGAGCCCGGTGAAAGGCGCGAACCAATCTCTCCGCATGAATGTCAGAAGCAAACATCCAAGAATTGTCCTCCTAACGGTCATTCTCTGAGAGACAGGGAGGTCGGAAATAAAATCCATAGAGATATGGGTCCATGGCCTCCTGGGCACAGGCAATGGCATTAACAATCCACTAGAGCGAGAGCAAGGTTTGGACCGAGAACAAGTCCCACAGGACTGCACAAAGTTCCTGACATCACGAGATAAAGTAGGCCACCAAAAGGACTGACTCACCAAATCTCTAGTACCAAAAATACCGGGATGACCAGCCAACGCAGAGCAATGAACTTCAGACATAGCTTTTTCCCTCCATTGGTCTGGGACATACAATTTCTCCGCAGGGCAAAGTTCAGGTTTATCCCCCTGAAATTGCTCCAGGGCCAGTCTCAAATCGGGTGAGATAGTGGAAAGAACGAGACCCTCCTTCAGAATGGCTGTAGGCTCAGTCACATCAAGAGAATCCGCAAGTAAACTCCTAGAGAGGGCATCCGCCTTAACATTCTTAGTACCCGGGAGAAAGGAAACCACAAAGTTAAAACGCGTGAAAAACAAGGCCCACCTGGCCTGTCTAGGATTCAATCGCTTGGCTGATTCGAGATAGATCAATGTTGCTGGGAATATGCAAATTCTCTCTTCGGGACTCTTCCCCTGGTTAATATCAACAGCCACCAGAGGGAGCCCCAACTCAGAATCCATAGCATTCACAACAGTACCCCCCCTTGAGGAGGGTCACCGAACCCTCACCTGCGCCACCAGGCCGATTAGGGTGAGCCCGGTGAAAGGCGCGAACCAATCTCTCCGCATGAATGTCAGAAGCAAACATCCAAGAATTGTCCTCCTGACCATAACCTTTCCACTTAACCAAGTACTGAAGTCTCCGTCTAGCCAGATGAGAATCCAATATCTTCTCCGCTTCGTACTCCAGACTGCCCTCAACCAAAACAGTTGGCAAACCGTTGGGCCCTCGCCTGAGAGAGAGACAGCTTATCCACTACTTGATCCCAAATCTGCTGCATTCTCTCCACCATAGAGTCAACACCCGGACAGACAGAAGCCTCCACCTGCCCCAAAGAAAATCGAGGATGAAACCCGACATTGCAGAAAAAAGGGGACATCAAAGTGGCAGAACCAGCCCTATTATTTAGAGCAAATTCAGCCAAAGGCAAAAAAGAGACCCAGTCATCTTGATCAGCAGACACAAAACATCTCAAATAAGTTTCCAAGGTCTGGTTTGTTCTCTCAGTCTGCCCATTGGTCTGAGGGTGAAACGCAGAGGAGAAAGACAGCTGAACTCCCAGTTTAGAAAAAAAGGTCCTCCAAAATCTGGAAACAAATTGGACTCCTCTGTCAGACACAATGTTCTCTGGAATGCCGTGCAACCAAACCACCTGCTGAAAAAACAAGGGCACCAACTCAGAAGAGGATGGCAACTTCGGCAGTGGCACAAGATGGATCATCTTGGAAAACCTATCACAGATCACTCAGATAACGGTCATTCTCTGAGAGACAGGGAGGTCGGAAATAAAATCCATAGAGATATGGGTCCATGGCCTCCTGGGCACAGGCAATGGCATTAACAATCCACTAGAGCGAGAGCAAGGTTTGGACCGAGAACAAGTCCCACAGGACTGCACAAAGTTCCTGACATCACGAGATAAAGTAGGCCACCAAAAGGACTGACTCACCAAATCTCTAGTACCAAAAATACCGGGATGACCAGCCAACGCAGAGCAATGAACTTCAGACATAGCTTTTTCCCTCCATTGGTCTGGGACATACAATTTCTCCGCAGGGCAAAGTTCAGGTTTATCCCCCTGAAATTGCTCCAGGGCCAGTCTCAAATCGGGTGAGATAGTGGAAAGAACGAGACCCTCCTTCAGAATGGCTGTAGGCTCAGTCACATCAAGAGAATCCGCAAGTAAACTCCTAGAGAGGGCATCCGCCTTAACATTCTTAGTACCCGGGAGAAAGGAAACCACAAAGTTAAAACGCGTGAAAAACAAGGCCCACCTGGCCTGTTGTGAATGGGTTTGAGATGAGTTCTGAGCAGAGGCTCCCTCTGGTGGTTACAAGCGGTACTAGTGAGGATTGTGAGGACTGGGAATCAGGTGTTACTGATTGGTCTTATGTAAGGGAGTCATTTTCCCATCAGGGTTGCCGGTGATCAATTGTTCTGGTCTGAATCCTTCTTTCCAGTTTCCCTTGTAGCCTGCTGTGTCGTGTCTGCATCTCCTGCTATCAGATAAGACAATTTCTTATTTTGTGTTTTTACTATATTTTTGCATTTTGTCCTGCACTTCTGTGGGGGCCTTCAGGGTCCCCTCCGGGGGCTTTTGCCCTCTCAGTTTAGTCCAGCCACTGTGTTTTGTACTTTTGCTTTTTCCAGTTTTTTTTCGGTTGCTGCTGTTTTGTTTTTGTTACACCAGAGAACTAATTTAGGTGGTAGAGGTCGTGTGATCTCAGGTGATTTTGAAATTAGTAGAGTTGGTGTTTTTTCAGGGTTTTCTGAGATTGCAGTAAGTACCCTTCCTATCCTTTTCTATTTAGATAGTTTGGGCCCCAGCGTTTGCTCATACTATTTTCTTTCTGTGTCAGTATTTCCTCTTGTCTAACCGCCATTACATGTTTGGGGGCTTTCTATTATCTTTGGGGTTCTGCTCCGGGGCAGATAGCTTTCCTATTTCTATCTTTAGGTGTAGTTAGTTTCTCAGGCTGTGACGAGGCGTCTAGGACCAACGTAGGAACGCTCCACGGCTGCCTCTAGTTGCGGTGGTTAGTCAGGGTACTGCAATCTCATAGATTCCAACTGCTCTGGTGTATTTCCTTTTTTACCTGCACTCCTCAGCTACCGTAACATAAAAAGTATCACCGGCCATAAAAATTGTATGGTACTCACAGAAGGGAAAAATATTTTGAAGGAAGAAAAGTTGTCAGAGATATTTTTCTGTTTGTTGCATTTTTTTTTTTTTTCCCTCTGTATCTCTGGGTGCTGGGGAGGATCTTTTCTCCTAATGGAGTTTGCACAGTTGTCTGGCCGTGTGGATCAGCTTGCCACTGAGGTTCAGAGTATTACATAGTTATTAAGGTTGAAGGAAGACTTTAAGTCCATCTAGTTCAACCCATATCCTATCCTAACCTGCCCTAACATGTTGATCCAGAGGAAGGCAAAAAAAACCCAAGTGGCAAACAGTAAGCTTCACATTGGGGAAAAAAATTCCTTCCCGACTCCACATACGGCAATCAGACTAGCTCCCTGGATCAACGCTGTATCTAGGAAACTAGTGAATATAGCCTGTAATATTATACTTTTCAAGAAAGGCATCCAGTCCCCTCTTAAATTTTAGTAAGGAATCACTCATTACAACATTAGACGGCAGAGAGTTCCATAGTCTCACTGCTCTTACAGTAAAGAATCTGCATCTGTGATTATGGCTAAACCTTCTTTCCTCCAGACGTAGAGGATGCCCCCTCGTCCCGTCACAGGTCTAAGAGTAAAAAGATCATTAGAAAGGTCTTTGTACTGTCCCCTCATATATTTGTACATTGTAATAAGATCACCCCTAAGCCTTCGTTTTTCCAAACTAAATAACCCCAAGTGTAATAACCTGTCTTGGTATTGCAGACCCCCCAGTTCTCTAATAACCTTGGTCGCTCTTCTCTGCACCCGCTCCAGTTCAGCTATGTCTTTCTTATACACCGGAGACCAGAACTGCACACAGTATTCTAAGTGTGGTCGCACCAGTGACTTGTATAGAGGTAAAATTATGTTCTCCTCATGAGCATCTATGCCTCGTCTAATGCATCCCATTATTTTATTTGCCTTGGCAGCAGCTGCCTGACATTGGCCACTAAATTTGAGTTTGTCGTCCACCCATACACCCAAGTCTTTTTCAGTGACAGTTTTGCCCAGTGTTTTACAATTAAGCACATAATTATACATCTTATTTGTTCTACCCAAGTGCATGACCTTACATTTATCCCCATTAAAGCTCATTTGCCATTTATCAGCCCAAGCTTCTAGTTTACATAAATCCTCCTGTAATATAAAATTATCCTCCTCTGTATTTATTACCCTGCAGAGTTTAGTGTCATCTGCAAATATTGAAATACTACTCTGTATGCCCCCTACAAGGTCATTAATAAATATGTTAAAGAGAAGCGGCCCCAATACTGACCCCTGTGGTACCCCACTGCTAACCATGACCCAGTCCGAGTGTGCTCCATTAATAACCACCCTTTGTTTCCTATCCATGAGCCAGTTCTTAACCCACTTACACATATTTTCCCCTATCCCCATTGTTCTCATTTTATGTATCAACCTTTTGTGTGGCACTGTATCAAAAGCTTTTGAGAAGTCCATGAACACCACGTCCACTGCATTCCCTTGGTCCAGTCCTGAACTTACCCCTTCATAAAAGCTTATAAGATTAGTCTGACAAGAACGGTCCCTCGTAAACCCATGCTGATACTGTGTCATGAGGTTATTCAGCTTCAGATACTCCAAAATAGTATCCCTTAAAAAACCCTCCAGGATTTTACCCACAGTAGATGTTAAGCTCACTGGCCTATAATTTCCAGGTTCAGTTTTTGCCCCCTTTTTGAATATTGGCACCACATTTGCTATACGCCAGTCCTGTGGTACAGACCCAGTTATTATGGAATCTTTAAAGATTAAAAATAATGGTCTATCTATAACTGTTCTTAATTCCTGCAGTACTCGGGGGTGTATCCCATCCGGACCCGGGGATTTGTCAACTTTAGTGATTTTTAGACGCCGCCGTACTTCCTGCTGGGTTAAGCATGTGACATTTAATGGAGAAATTTTTTTTATCTCTGATCATGTTATCTGTCATGGGATTTTCTTGTGTAAATACAGTTGAAAAAAAGTTGAAAAAAAGTAATTTAGCATATTGGCTTTTTCCTCATCCTCATCCACCATTTCACCCAGACTATTTTTAAGGGACCAACACTATCATTTTTTAGTTTCTTGCTATTTATGTAGTTAAAGAATATTTTGGGATTATTTTTACTTTCTCTGGCAATGAGTCTCTCTGCCTCAATCTTTGCTGTCTTGATTTGCTTTTTACAGAATTTATTCAGTCTTCTGTATTTATTTAATGCCTCTTCACTACTACTTGCTTTAATTCCCTAAACGCTTTCTTTTGCTGCATATCTGCTAGGTTGCCTGTTGTGGAACCTAGGATCCCCATGCCAGATTTGTTTTTAGGGGATCGAGCTAAGTTTCAGAATTTCAAAAATAATTGTAAATTGTTTCTTGCCTTAAAATCTAAGTCCTCAGGAAACGCAGCGCAGCAGGTTCAAATTATCATCTCTCTCCTGCGCGGCGATCCTCAGGATTGGGCTTTTTCCCTGACACCTGGGGATCCTGTTTTGAGTGATGTTGATGCATTTTTTCAGGCTTTGGGGTTATTGTACGATGAGCCTAATGTCACTGATCAAGCTGAAAAAGCCTTGTTGGCATTAAATCAGGGGCTTGATGACGCTGAGTTATACTGTCAGAGATTCCGTAGGTGGGCAGTCCTGACCAAGTGGAATGACGACGCTTTGGCGGCCCTTTTCCGGAAGGGTCTGTCGGATAATGTAAAGGATGTTATGGTGGGATTCCCTGTCCCCTCTGGTCTCAATGATTCTATGTCATTAGCGATTCAAATTGACAGACGTTTGCGTGAGCGGAGAAGTATGCGTGGAGTGGTGTTGCCTTGTGAGCCAGCTGCTGAGCCCATGCAGTGTGATGGAGTGGTGTCTGGGGCACAGCGTCATGAGTTTCGAAAGCGCAATGGGTTATGTTTCTACTGTGGTGATGCCTCTCATGCTATTTCAGTCTGCCCTAAGCGGGGAAGACATTTTGCACGCTCAGTTGTCTTGGGTAGTGTTCAGACTAAGTTTTTATTAACTGTCACTCTGATATGCTCTCTGTCCTCATTTTCTGCTCAGGCTTTCGTTGATTCTGGAGCAGCTATTAACCTGATGGATTATGATTTTGCTAAACGTTGTGGGTTTCCCTTGATACCCCTACAGAAGTCTATTCCTCTACTGGGGATCGATTCTACCCCTTTGGCTGAGAATAAACCCCAGTTTTCTACTCAGGTGATAATGAGGGTTGAACCTGATCACCAGGAGTGCTGCAAATTTTTGGTTCTATATAATCTGCATGACATTATAGTGCTGGGTTTCCCTTGGTTACAGTCTCATAATCCTGTTTTGGATTGGAAATCTGTGTCTGTAACCAGTTGGGGCTGCCAATGTGTTAGTGCCAACACTCCTGTTTTTTCTGCCTCCCCCCAGGCTGAGGATGTTCCTGACTTTTTGTTTGATTTTTCTGATGTGTTTAGCGAAAGTAAATCTGCATCCTTACCTCCCCATAGGAGCTATGACTGCGCTATTGAATTAGTGCCAGGTAGTAAATTCCCTAAAGGTCGCCTTTTTAACTTGTCTGTACCTGAACATGACGCTATGCGGTCTTATATCAAGGAATCATTGGTGAAGGGTCATATCAGACCATCCTCTTCACCCTTAGGTGCCGGTTTTTTCTTTGTGGCCAAAAAAGATGGTTCATTAAGGCCGTGTATTGATTATCGTCTCTTGAACAATATTACTGTGAAATATCAATACCCGTTACCCTTGATTTCTGACCTGTTTTCCAGGGTGAAAAACGCTACTTGGTTTACCAAGCTTGACCTCAGGGGGGCGTATAACCTTATTCGCATTAAGCACGGGGATGAATGGAAGACGGCATTTAACACCCCTGAAGGGCATTTTGAGTACCTTGTGATGCCCTTTGGGCTCACTAATGCTCCTTCCGTCTTCCAGTCCTTCATGAATGACATTTTCAGGGATTTTGTGGACAAGTTTCTGATTGTTTATTTGGATGATATCTTGATTTTTTCTAATGACTGGGACTCTCATGTGAAACATGTTCGAACTGTATTCCAGATTTTGAGAGAGAATGCTCTGTATGTGAAGGGATCAAAGTGTCTTTTTGGCGTACAGAAGATCTCATTTCTGGGATTCATTTTGTCCCCATCTGTTATTGAAATGGACCCGGTCAAGGTTCAGGCCATCTGTGATTGGGTCCAACCTACTTCATTAAAGGCTCTTCAGAGATTTTTGGGTTTTGCCAATTTTTATCGTAAATTTATTGGTAATTTCTCGGTTATTGTTAAACCATTAACTGATTTGACCAGAAAGGGTTCTGATGTGGTGAATTGGCCTTCTGAGGCAGTCTCTGCGTTTCAGGAACTTAAGCAGAGATTCACTTCTGCTCCTGTTCTATGGCAGCCTGATGTTTCTCTGCCATTTCAGGTGGAGGTTGATGCCTCTGAAATTGGGGCAGGTGCCGTTTTGTCCCAAAAAGATCCAGAGACCTCTAAAAGTAACCCTTGTGCCTTTTTCTCTCGAAAATTTTCTCCTACTGAACGTAATTATGACGTGGGTAATCGGGAGTTATTGGCCATGAAGTGGGCTTTTGAAGAGTGGAGACATTGGCTGGAGGGAGCCAAACATCAGGTGGTGGTCCTTACGGACCATAAGAATCTGGTCTATCTGGAATCTGCCAAGCGACTCAATCCTAGACAGGCCAGGTGGGCCTTGTTTTTCACACGTTTTAATTTTGTGGTTTCCTTTCTTCCTGGCACTAAGAATGTTAAGGCGGATGCCCTCTCGAGGAGTTTCCTTGCGGACTCTCCTGAGCTATCTGATCCCTCTGTTGTTTTGAAGGAGGGTGTAGTTCTTTCCGCCATCTCGCCCAATTTGAGACTTGCTCTGGAGGGGTGTCAGGAGGATAGGCCCGAGCGCTGCCTTGTTGGAAAGTTGTTTGTCCCGGACCAATGGAAAAAGAGTGTGATGTCTGAGATTCATTGTTCTGCATTGGCTGGGCATCCCAGAATTTTTGGTACCAGAGACTTGGTTAGTCGGTCCTTTTGGTGGCCTACCTTGTCTCGCGATGTCAGGGAATTTGTGCAGTCCTGCGGGACTTGCTCTCGCTCCAAGCCTTGCTCTCGCTCTAGTGGTTTGTTGATGCCATTGCCTGTGCCCAAGAGACCATGGACCCATATCTCTATGGATTTCATTTCCGATCTTCCTGTTTCTCAGAGAATGACCACCATCTGGGTAATTTGTGATAGGTTTTCCAAAATGATACATCTTGTGCCATTACCTAAGTTGCCTTCCTCCTCTGAATTGGTGCCGTTGTTCCTTCAGCAGGTGGTTTGTTTACACGGCATTCCTGAGAACATTGTGTCTGACAGAGGAGTCCAGTTTGTTTCCAGATTTTGGAGGACTTTTTGTTCTAAACTGGGTGTTCAATTGTCTTTCTCCTCGGCATTTCATCCTCAGACCAATGGTCAAACTGAGAGAACAAACCAGACATTGGAGACTTATCTGAGATGCTTTGTGTCTGCTGATCAGGATGACTGGGTCTCTTTTTTGCCTTTGGCTGAGTTTGCTCTTAATAATAGGGCTAGCTCTGCCACTTTGATGTCTCCGTTTTTCTGTAATTTTGGGTTTCACCCTCGATTTTCTTCAGGACAGACGGAGGCTTCTGTCTGTCCAGGTGTTGACTCTGTTGTTGAGCGTATGCAGCAGATTTGGGACCAGGTAGTGGAGAGGTTGTCCCTCTCTCAGGAGAAGGCCCAGCGGTTTGCTAACCGGCATAGGACTGATGGTCCTCGGTTTAAAGTGGGGGACTTGGTCTGGTTGTCCTCAAAGAATATTCCTATGAGAGTAGCATCTCCTAAATTTAAGCCTAGGTTCATTGGACCTTATAAGATCATGGAGATTATTAATCCTGTTTCTTTTCGTTTGCTTCTTCCAGGGACATTTAAGATCCATAACGTGTTCCACAAGTCCTTGTTGAAGAGGTTTGTTGAGCCAGTGGTTCCTGCTGCTGTGCCTCCTGACCCTGTTTTGGTTGAGGGCAATCTGGAGTATGTGGTTGAGAAAAATTGGATTCTCGTTTTTCTAGACGAAGACTCCAGTATTTGGTTAAATGGAGAGGTTATGGTCAGGAAGACAATTCTTGGGTGTTTGCTTCGGACATCCATGCTAGGAGACTTATCCGTGCGTATCATAGAACTCATCCTGACCGACCTGGTTGCTCAAATGAGGGTTCGGTGACCCCTCCTCAAGGGGGGGGTACTGTTGTGAATGGGTTTGAGATGAGTTCTGAGCAGAGGCTCCCTCTGGTGGTTACAAGCGGTACTATTGAGGATTGTGAGGACTGGGAATCAGGTGTTACTGATTGGTCTTATGTAAGGGAGTCATTTTCCCATCAGGGTTGCCGGTGATCAATTGTTCTGGTCTGAATCCTTCTTTCCAGTTTCCCTTGTAGCCTGCTGTGTCGTGTCTGCATCTCCTGCTATCAGATAAGACAATTTCTTATTTTGTGTTTTTACTATATTTTTGCATTTTGTCCTGCACTTCTGTGGGGGCCTTCAGGGTCCCCTCCGGGGGCTTTTGCCCTCTCAGTTTAGTCCAGCCACTGTGTTTTGTACTTTTGCTTTTTCCAGTTTTTTTTCGGTTGCTGCTGTTTTGTTTTTGTTACACCAGAGAACTAATTTAGGTGGTAGAGGTCGTGTGATCTCAGGTGATTTTGAAATTAGTAGAGTTGGTGTTTTTTCAGGGTTTTCTGAGATTGCAGTAAGTACCCTTCCTATCCTTTTCTATTTAGATAGTTTGGGCCCCAGCGTTTGCTCATACTATTTTCTGTTATGTTACGGTAGCTGAGGAGTGCAAGCAAAAAAGGAAATACACCAGAGCAGTTGGAATCTATGAGATTGCAGTACCCTGACTAACCACCGCAACTAGAGGCAGCCGTGGAGCGTTCCTACGTTGGTCCTAGACGCCTCGTCACAGCCTGAGAAACTAACTACACCTAAAGATAGAAATAGGAAAGCTATCTGCCCCGTAGCAGAACCCCAAAGATAATAGAAAGCCCCCAAACATGTAATGGCGGTTAGACAAGAGGAAATACTGACACAGAAAGAAAATAGTATGAGCAAACGCTGGGGCCCAAACTATCTAAATAGAAAAGGACAGGAAGGGTACTTACTGCAATCCCAGAAAACCCTGAAAAACACCAACTCTACTAATTTCAAAATCACCAGAGATCACACGACCTCTACCACCTAAATTAGTTCTCTGGTGTAACAAAAACAGCAGCCACTGAAAAAACTGGAAAAAGCAAAAGTACAAAACACAGTGGCTGAACTAAACTGAGAGGGCAAAAGCCCCCGGAGGGGACCCAGAAGGCCCCCACAGAAGTGCAGGACCAAATGCAAAAATATAGCAAAAACACAAAATAAGAAATTGTCTTATCTGATAGCAGGAGATGCAGACACGACACAGCAGGCTACAAGGGAAACTGGAAAGAAGGATTCAGACCAGAACAATTGATCACCGGCAACCCTGATGGGAAAATGATTCCCTTAAATAAGACCAATCAGTAACACCTGATTCCCAGTCCTCACAATCCTCACTAGTACCGCTTGTAACCACCAGAGGGAGCCTCTGCTCAGAACTCATCTCAAACCCATTCACAACAGTACCCCCCCCTTGAGGAGGGGTCACCGAACCCTCATTTGAGCAACCAGGTCGGTCAGGATGAGTTCTAAGATACGCACGGATAAGTCTCCTAGCATGGATGTCCGAAGCAAACACCCAAGAATTATCTTCCTGACCATAACCTCTCCATTTAACCAAATACTGGAGTCTTCGTCTAGAAAAACGAGAATCCAATATTTTCTCAACCACATACTCCAGATTGCCCTCAACCAAAACAGGGTCAGGAGGCACAGCAGCAGGAACCACTGGCTCAACAAACCTCTTCAACAAGGACTTGTGGAACACGTTATGGATCTTAAATGTCCCTGGAAGAAGCAAACGAAAAGAAACAGGATTAATAATCTCCAGATCTTATAAGGTCCAATGAACCTAGGCTTAAATTTAGGAGATGCTACTCTCATAGGAATATTCTTTGAGGACAACCAGACCAAGTCCCCCACTTTAAACCGAGGACCATCAGTCCTATGCCGGTTAGCAAACCGCTGGGCCTTCTCCTGAGAGAGGGACAACCTCTCCACTACCTGGTCCCAAATCTGCTGCATACGCTCAACAACAGAGTCAACACCTGGACAGACAGAAGCCTCCGTCTGTCCTGAAGAAAATCGAGGGTGAAACCCAGAATTACAGAAAAACGGAGACATCAAAGTGGCAGAGCTAGCCCTATTATTAAGAGCAAACTCAGCCAAAGGCAAAAAAGAGACCCAGTCATCCTGATCAGCAGACACAAAGCATCTTAGATAAGTCTCCAATGTCTGGTTTGTTCTCTCAGTTTGACCATTGGTCTGAGGATGAAATGCCGAGGAGAAAGACAATTGAACACCCAGTTTAGAACAAAAAGTCCTCCAAAATCTGGAAACAAACTGGACTCCTCTGTCAGACACAATGTTCTCAGGAATCCGTGTAAACGAACCACGTGCTGAAGGAACAACGGCACCAATTCAGAGGAGGAAGGCAACTTAGGTAATGGCACAAGATGTATCATTTTGGAAAACCTATCACAAATTACCCAGATGGTGGTCATTCTCTGAGAAACAGGAAGATCGGAAATGAAATCCATAGAGATATGGGTCCATGGTCTCTTGGGCACAGGCAATGGCATCAACAAACCACTAGAGCGAGAGCAAGGCTTGGAGCGAGAGCAAGTCCCGCAGGACTGCACAAATTCCCTGACATCGCGAGACAAGGTAGGCCACCAAAAGGACCGACTAACCAAGTCTCTGGTACCAAAAATTCCGGGATGCCCAGCCAATGCGGAACAATGAATCTCAGACATCACACTCTTTTTCCATTGGTCCGGGACAAACAATTTTCCAACAGGGCAGCGCTCGGGCCTATCCTCCTGACACCCCTCCAGAGCAAGTCTCAAATTGGGCGAGATGGCGGAAAGAACTACACCCTCCTTCAAAATAACAGAGGGATCAGATAGCTCAGGAGAGTCCGCAAGGAAACTCCTCGAGAGGGCATCCGCCTTAACATTCTTAGTGCCAGGAAGAAAGGAAACCACAAAATTAAAACGTGTGAAAAACAAGGCCCACCTGGCCTGTCTAGGATTGAGTCGCTTGGCAGATTCCAGATAGACCAGATTCTTATGGTCCGTAAGGACCACCACCTGATGTTTGGCTCCCTCCAGCCAATGTCTCCACTCTTCAAAAGCCCACTTCATGGCCAATAACTCCCGATTACCCACGTCATAATTACGTTCAGTAGGAGAAAATTTTCGAGAGAAAAAGGCACAAGGGTTACTTTTAGAGGTCTCTGGATCTTTTTGGGACAAAACGGCACCTGCCCCAATTTCAGAGGCATCAACCTCCACCTGAAATGGCAGAGAAACATCAGGCTGCCGTAGAACAGGAGCAGAAGTGAATCTCTGCTTAAGTTCCTGAAACGCAGAGACTGCCTCAGGAGGCCAATTCACCACATCAGAACCCTTTCTGGTCAAATCAGTTAATGGTTTAACAATAACAGAGAAATTACCAATAAATTTACGATAAAAATTGGCAAAACCCAAAAATCTCTGAAGAGCCTTTAATGAAGTAGGTTGGACCCAATCACAGATGGCCTGAACCTTGACCGGGTCCATTTCAATAACAGATGGGGACAAAATGAATCCTAGAAATGAGATCTTCTGTACGCCAAAAAGACACTTTGATCCCTTCACATACAGAGCATTCTCTCTCAAAATCTGGAATACAGTTCGAACATGTTTCACATGAGAGTCCCAGTCATTAGAAAAAATCAAGATATCATCCAAATAAACAATCAGAAACTTGTCCACAAAATCCCTGAAAATGTCATTCATGAAGGACTGGAAGACAGAAGGAGCATTAGTGAGCCCAAAGGGCATCACAAGGTACTCAAAATGCCCTTCAGGGGTGTTAAATGCCGTCTTCCATTCATCCCCGTGCTTAATGCGAATAAGGTTATACGCCCCCCTGAGGTCAAGCTTGGTAAACCAAGTAGCGTTTTTCACCCTGGAAAACAGGTCAGAAATCAAGGGTAACGGGTATTGATATTTCACAGTAATATTGTTCAAGAGACGATAATCAATACACGGCCTTAATGAACCATCTTTTTTGGCCACAAAGAAAAAACCGGCACCTAAGGGTGAAGAGGATGGTCTGATATGACCCTTCTCTAATGATTCCTTGATATAAGACCGCATAGCGTCATGTTCAGGTACAGACAAGTTAAAAAGGCGACCCTTAGGGAATTTACTACCTGGCACTAATTCAATAGCGCAGTCATAGCTCCTATGGGGAGGTAAGGATGCAGATTTACTTTCGCTAAACACATCAGAAAAATCAAACAAAAAGTCAGGAACATCCTCAGCCTGGGGGGAGGCAGAAAAAACAGGAGTGTTGGCACTAACACATTGGCAGCCCCAACTGGTTACAGACACAGATTTCCAATCCAAAACAGGATTATGAGACTGTAACCAAGGGAAACCCAGCACTATAATGTCATGCAGATTATATAGAACCAAAAATTTGCAGCACTCCTGGTGATCAGGTTCAACCCTCATTATCACCTGAGTAGAAAACTGGGGTTTATTCTCAGCCAAAGGGGTAGAATCGATCCCCAGTAAAGGAATAGACTTCTGTAGGGGTATCAAGGGAAATCCACAACGTTTAGCAAAATCATAATCCATCAGGTTAATAGCTGCTCCAGAATCAACGAAAGCCTGAGCAGAAAATGAGGACAGAGAGCATATCAGAGTGACAGTTAATAAAAACTTAGTCTGAACACTACCCAAGACAACTGAGCGTGCAAAATGTCTTCCCCGCTTAGGGCAGACTGAAATAGCATGAGAGGCATCACCACAGTAGAAACATAACCCATTGCGCTTTCGAAACTCATGACGCTGTGCCCCAGACACCACTCCATCACACTGCATGGGCTCAGCAGCTGGCTCACAAGGCAACACCACTCCACGCATACTTCTCCGCTCACGCAAACGTCTGTCAATTTGAATCGCCAATGACATAGAATCATTGAGACCAGAGGGGACAGGGAATCCCACCATAACATCCTTTACATTATCCGACAGACCCTTCCGGAAAAGGGCCGCCAAAGCGTCGTCATTCCATTTGGTCAGGACTGCCCACCTACGGAATCTCTGACAGTATAACTCAGCGTCATCAAGCCCCTGATTTAATGCCAACAAGGCTTTCTCAGCTTGATCAGTGACATTAGGCTCATCGTACAATAACCCCAAAGCCTGAAAAAATGCATCAACATCACTCAAAACAGGATCCCCAGGTATCAGGGAAAAAGCCCAATCCTGAGGATCGCCGCGCAGGAGAGAGATGATAATTTGAACCTGCTGCGCTGCGTTTCCTGAGGACTTAGATTTTAAGGCAAGAAACAATTTACAATTATTTTTGAAATTCTGAAACTTAGCTCGATCCCCTAAAAACAAATCTGGCATGGGGATCCTAGGTTCCACAACAGGCAACCTAGCAAGATATGCAGCAATACTCTGAACCTCAGTGGCAAGCTGATCCACACGGCCAGACAACTGTGCAAACTCCATTGGGAGAAAAGATCCTCCCCAGCACCCAGAGATACAGAGGGAAAAAAAAAAAAAAAAAAAAATGCAACAAACAGAAAAATATCTCTGACAACTTTTCTTCCTTCAAAATATTTTTTCCCTTCTGTGAGTACCATACAATTTTTAGGGCCGGTGATACTGTTATGTTACGGTAGCTGAGGAGTGCAAGCAAAAAAGGAAATACACCAGAGCAGTTGGAATCTATGAGATTGCAGTACCCTGACTAACCACCGCAACTAGAGGCAGCCGTGGAGCGTTCCTACGTTGGTCCTAGACGCCTCGTTACAGCCTGAGAAACTAACTACACCTAAAGATAGAAATAGGAAAGCTATCTGCCCCGTAGCAGAACCCCAAAGATAATAGAAAGCCCCCAAACATGTAATGGCGGTTAGACAAGAGGAAATACTGACACAGAAAGAAAATAGTATGAGCAAACGCTGGGGCCCAAACTATCTAAATAGAAAAGGACAGGAAGGGTACTTACTGCAATCCCAGAAAACCCTGAAAAACACCAACTCTACTAATTTCAAAATCACCAGAGATCACACGACCTCTACCACCTAAATTAGTTCTCTGTGTAACAAAAACAGCAGCCACTGAAAAAACTGGAAAAAGCAAAAGTACAAAACACAGTGGCTGAACTAAACTGAGAGGGCAAAAGCCCCCGGAGGGGACCCAGAAGGCCCCCACAGAAGTGCAGGACCAAATGCAAAAATATAGCAAAAACACAAAATAAGAAATTGTCTTATCTGATAGCAGGAGATGCAGACACGACACAGCAGGCTACAAGGGAAACTGGAAAGAAGGATTCAGACCAGAACAATTGATCACCGGCAACCCTGATGGGAAAATGATTCCCTTAAATAAGACCAATCAGTAACACCTGATTCCCAGTCCTCACAATCCTCACTAGTACCGCTTGTAACCACCAGAGGGAGCCTCTGCTCATAACTCATCTCAAACCCATTCACAACAATTTTCTTTCTGTGTCAGTATTTCCTCTTGTCTAACCGCCATTACATGTTTGGGGGCTTTCTATTATCTTTGGGGTTCTGCTCCGGGGCAGATAGCTTTCCTATTTCTATCTTTAGGTGTAGTTAGTTTCTCAGGCTGTGACGAGGCGTCTAGGACCAACGTAGGAACGCTCCACGGCTGCCTCTAGTTGCGGTGGTTAGTCAGGGTACTGCAATCTCATAGATTCCAACTGCTCTGGTGTATTTCCTTTTTTACCTGCACTCCTCAGCTACCGTAACATAACACTGGCCTGTCTAGGATTCAATCGCTTGGCTGATTCGAGATAGATCAATGTTGCTGGGAATATGCAAATTCTCTCTTCGGGACTCTTCCCCTGGTTAATATCAACAGCCACCAGAGGGAGCCCCAACTCAGAATCCATAGCATTCACAACAGTACCCCCCCTTGAGGAGGGGTCACCGAACCCTCACCTGCGCCACCAGGCCGATTAGGGTGAGCCCGGTGAAAGGCGCGAACCAATCTCTCCGCATGAATGTCAGAAGCAAACATCCAAGAATTGTCCTCCTGACCATAACCTTTCCACTTAACCAAGTACTGAAGTCTCCGTCTAGCCAGATGAGAATCCAATATCTTCTCCGCTTCGTACTCCAGACTGCCCTCAACCAAAACAGTTGGCAAACCATTGGGCCCTCGCCTGAGAGAGAGACAGCTTATCCACTACTTGATCCCAAATCTGCTGCATTCTCTCCACCATAGAGTCAACACCCAGACAGACAGAAGCCTCCACCTGCCCCAAAGAAAATCGAGGATGAAACCCGACATTGCAGAAAAAAGGGGACATCAAAGTGGCAGAACCAGCCCTATTATTTAGAGCAAATTCAGCCAAAGGCAAAAAAGAGACCCAGTCATCTTGATCAGCAGACACAAAACATCTCAAATAAGTTTCCAAGGTCTGGTTTGTTCTCTCAGTCTGCCCATTGGTCTGAGGGTGAAACGCAGAGGAAAAGACAGCTGAACTCCCAGTTTAGAAAAAAAGGTCCTCCAAAATCTGGAAACAAATTGGACTCCTCTGTCAGACACAATGTTCTCTGGAATGCCGTGCAACCAAACCACCTGCTGAAAAAACAAGGGCACCAACTCAGAAGAGGATGGCAACTTCGGCAGTGGCACAAGATGGATCATCTTGGAAAACCTATCACAGATCACTCAGATAACGGTCATTCTCTGAGAGACAGGGAGGTCGGAAATAAAATCAATAGAGATATGGGTCCATGGCCTCCTGGGCACAGGCAATGGCATTAACAATCCACTAGAGCGAGAGCAAGGTTTGGACCGAGAACAAGTCCCACAGGACTGCACAAAGTTCCTGACATCACGAGATAAAGTAGGCCACCAAAAGGACTGACTCACCAAATCTCTAGTACCAAAAATACCGGGATGACCAGCCAACGCAGAGCAATGAACTTCAGACATAGCTTTTTCCCTCCATTGGTCTGGGACATACAATTTCTCCGCAGGGCAAAGTTCAGGTTTATCCCCCTGAAATTGCTCCAGGGCCAGTCTCAAATCGGGTGAGATAGTGGAAAGAACGAGACCCTCCTTCAGAATGGCTGTACGCTCAGTCACATCAAGAGAATCCGCAAGTAAACTCCTAGAGAGGGCATCCGCCTTAACATTCTTAGTACCCGGGAGAAAGGAAACCACAAAGTTAAAACGCGTGAAAAACAAGGCCCACCTGGCCTGTTGTGAATGGGTTTGAGATGAGTTCTGAGCAGAGGCTCCCTCTGGTGGTTACAAGCGGTACTAGTGAGGATTGTGAGGACTGGGAATCAGGTGTTACTGATTGGTCTTATGTAAGGGAGTCATTTTCCCATCAGGGTTGCCGGTGATCAATTGTTCTGGTCTGAATCCTTCTTTCCAGTTTCCCTTGTAGCCTGCTGTGTCGTGTCTGCATCTCCTGCTATCAGATAAGACAATTTCTTATTTTGTGTTTTTACTATATTTTTGCATTTTGTCCTGCACTTCTGGGGGGGCCTTCAGGGTCCCCTCCGGGGGCTTTTGCCCTCTCAGTTTAGTCCAGCCACTGTGTTTTGTACTTTTGCTTTTTCCAGTTTTTTTTTCGGTTGCTGCTGTTTTGTTTTTGTTACACCAGAAAACTAACTTAGGTGGTAGAGGTCGTGTGATCTCAGGTGATTTTGAAATTAGTAGAGTTGGTGTTTTTTCAGGGTTTTCTGAGATTGCAGTAAGTACCCTTCCTATCCTTTTCTATTTAGATAGTTTGGGCCCCAGCGTTTGCTCATACTATTTTCTTTCTGTGTCAGTATTTCCTCTTGTCTAACCGCCATTACATGTTTGGGGGCTTTCTATTATCTTTGGGGTTCTGCTCCGGGGCAGATAGCTTTCCTATTTCTATCTTTAGGTGTAGTTAGTTTCTCAGGCTGTGACGAGGCGTCTAGGACCAACGTAGGAACGCTCCACGGCTGCCTCTAGTTGCGGTGGTTAGTCAGGGTACTGCAATCTCATAGATTCCAACTGCTCTGGTGTATTTCCTTTTTTACCTGCACTCCTCAGCTACCGTAACATAACACTGGCCTGTCTAGGATTCAATCGCTTGGCTGATTCGAGATAGATCAATGTTGCTGGGAATATGCAAATTCTCTCTTCGGGACTCTTCCCCTGGTTAATATTAACAGCCACCAGAGGGAGCCCCAACTCAGAATCCATAGCATTCACAACAGTACCCCCCCTTGAGGAGGGGTCACCGAACCCTCACCTGCGTCACCAGGCCGATTAGGGTGAGCCCGGTGAAAGGCGCGAACCAATCTCTCCGCATGAATGTCAGAAGCAAACATCCAAGAATTGTCCTCCTGACCATAACCTTTCCACTTAACCAAGTACTGAAGTCTCCGTCTAGCCAGATGAGAATCCAATATCTTCTCCGCTTCGTACTCCAGACTGCCCTCAACCAAAACAGTTGGCAAACCGTTGGGCCCTCGCCTGAGAGAGAGACTGCTTATCCACTACTTGATCCCAAATCTGCTGCATTCTCTCCACCATAGAGTCAACACCCGGACAGACAGAAGCCTCCACCTGCCCCAAAGAAAATCGAGGATGAAACCCGACATTGCAGAAAAAAGGGGACATCAAAGTGGCAGAACCAGCCCTATTATTTAGAGCAAATTCAGCCAAAGGCAAAAAAGAGACCCAGTCATCTTGATCAGCAGACACAAAACATCTCAAATAAGTTTCCAAGGTCTGGTTTGTTCTCTCAGTCTGCCCATTGGTCTGAGGGTGAAACGCAGAGGAGAAAGACAGCTGAACTCCCAGTTTAGAACAAAAGGTCCTCCAAAATCTGGAAACAAATTGGACTCCTCTGTCAGATACAATGTTCTCTGGAATGCCGTGCAACCAAACCACCTGCTGAAAAAACAAGGGCACCAACTCAGAAGAGGATGGCAACTTCGGCAGTGGCACAAGACGGATCATCTTGGAAAACCTATCACAGATCACTCAGATAACGGTCATTCTCTGAGAGACAGGGAGGTCGGAATAAAATCCATAGAGATAATGGTCCATGGCCTCCTGGGCACAGGCAATGGCATTAACAATCCACTAGAGCGAGAGCAAGGTTTGGACTGAGAACAAGTCCCACAGGACTGCACAAAGTTCCTGACATCACGAGATAAAGTAGGCCACCAAAAGGCCTGACTCACCAAATCTCTAGTACCAAAAATACCGGGATGACCAGCCAACGCAGAGCAATGAACTTCAGACATAGCTTTTTCCCTCCATTGGTCTGGGACATACAATTTCTCCGCAGGGCAAAGTTCAGGTTTATCCCCCTGAAATTGCTCCAGGGCCAGTCTCAAATCGGGTGAGATAGTGGAAAGAACGAGACCCTCCTTCAGAATGGCTGTAGGCTCAGTCACATCAAGAGAATCCGCAAGTAAACTCCTAGAGAGGGCATCCGCCTTAACATTCTTAGTACCCGGGAGAAAGGAAACCACAAAGTTAAAACGCGTGAAAAACAAGGCCCACCTGGCCTGTCTAGGATTCAATCGCTTGGCTGTGTAATGTATGTAGTACAGTTCATATAGCGTCTTGTGCTTGGGTGCGATGAAAACACAGGAGTCACAGGTTTGATATAGAAAAGTCCTGTATTACTTCATACAAGTTGGCAGAAATAGTCACACAGTTTGCAGACACAGAAACAGGAGACACAGCAGGCCAGAGTAATCCAAGCTCAGCAATCACTCTCCAATACAGATTCAGGATCTTCTTCTCTGTTACCGTAAGTCCATGCAAACGTGGGTCTTTCAAAGAGCAGGGTTCAGAATCCACAAGTGCTTCAGAGTTCCTCAGTAGGAATAGCTGGAGTACAAGGTCCAAGGCTTACAGGAGTCAAGTCACAGGTTCACTGCAGGCTAGATTCTGAAGCACTGATTGCTCAGCTGTGGCTGCTTAAGAAGCAAAGGAGAGAATCAGGGCGGGAACATGCAAGCTGGAAACTCCATTTTGACTGAGGGCAAGATAGCTGCAGCAAGACAGAAAGTAAAATGGCTGACGAACAAACTGAGTTTCAGGAATATATACATAGAACCTTACATTACTCCCCCCTTAAGGACAACCTCCGGATGACCTCAGACCAGGCTTGTGTGGGTACCTCTGATGAAACTGACGGAGCAAGCGAGGAGCATTAACGTTATTGACCGGTTCCCATGAGTTGTCCTCCACTGGGTAGCCCTGCCATTTAATCAGATATTGTAACTGATTTCTATACAACCTGGAATCTAAAATCCTTTCCACCACAAATTCTTCCTGACCATCGACTAGCACTGGGTCAGGGCAAGGAGAGGAACGTCCAGGAAACGTATTGGGTGTCGCAGCCTTTAGTAGGGATACATGAAAGACAGGGTGGATTCTCATAGTTCTGGGCAGTTGAAGACGACAAGCAACGGCACTTATAATTTTACTGATTTCATAGGGTCCAATGTACTTATGTCCCAACTTAGACGATGGAATCCTTAACTTAAGATTTCTGGTTGACAGCCAGACCAAGTCTCCTACCTTGAAAGCTGGTGCAGGTTTACGAAATTTATCTGCTGCTTTCTTGTACCTTTCTTGAGCCGATTCCAGATTTTCCTTTAGAAGATCCATATTCTTCTGTAAAGACGTGATTCTTTCAGCCACTGCTGGTAAAGGCGTTTCTATGGGAAATCGTGGTAGAATGTTAGGATGATAACCTAGATTAGAGTAAAAAGGAGACTGTTTAGTGGAGGCACTCTGAGAGTTGTTATACGAGAACTCAGCTAATGGAAGTAGATCCACCCAATCATCCTGTAGGTGGCAGATAAAGCAGCGGAGATACTGCTCCAGGGTTTGATTGGTTCGTTCGGTCTGTCCATTAGTCTGGGGATGAAAAGCAGAAGAAAGGTTTACTTTAATGTCCAATGCTGCACAGAAATTTTGCCAAAACCTAGAAGTGAATTGCACCCCTCGATCCGAAATAACCTCATCCGGTACTCCATGTAAGCGAAACACATCTTTAATCATCAAATCTGATGTCTGTTTTGCAGTGGGTAAGCCGACACAAGGGATAAAATGAGCTGCCTTTGTTAGAGGTCAACCACCACTAGAATGGTGTTCTTCCCCTGAGAGGTTGGTAACTCCACAATGAAGTCCATAGAAATGGATCCCCACGGGCGGGACGGGGTGGGAAGAGGCTGTAACAGACCAGTTGGTGAGGAGCGAGGTGTTTTGCATCTTGCACAGACCTCACATGAAGTGACATAATTCAAAACATCCTTCCTGCAAGTGGGCCACCAAAAGAAACGAGAAAGAAATTCCTGTGTCTTTAGAATTCCTCTATGCCCAGCTATCTTGGAATCGTGAATGAGTTGCAATACTCTTAATCTGACTGTTTCAGGAATATACAGACGTTGTCCCTGAATCCACACACCATTCTTAAAGACAAGACTTACGTCCCTTGGGGGTTGTGCCAAAAAGGAATCCGCATGGTATGCTTCCTTGATGTCCTTAAGTAGGTCTTGATTATGAATTACTCCTAGGAATCTAGAGTCAGGAAGAATAGTCTTAGGAGGAGTAATTGGACGTGTCTCTGCTGAGTAAATCCTAGAGAGTGCATCAGCCTTTCCATTGCGCGATCCTGGTCTATAAGAGATGATAAAATTAAATTGGTTTAAGAAAAGATTCCAGCGAGCCTGGCGAGGAGTCAGGCACTTAGCCGACCTGATAAACTCAAGGTTACGATGGTCTGTCAGGACGACTATTTGCTGTGCAGCTCCCTGAAGAAGGTGTCTCCATTCTTTGAAGGCGGCAATAATGGCCAACAACTCTCTATTGCCCACATCGTAGTTCCTCTCAGCCGAAGACAACTGCTGGGAAAAGAAGGCACAGGGATGCAAGACATTCTTCTCACCTGTTCTCTGAGAGAGTATAGCTCCAACGGCACAGTCTGAAGCATCCACCTCTATTATGAAGGCAAGCTCGGGGTTGGGATGTACTAGGATAGGTGCAGTGGTAAATTTATCTTTTAGACGGGAAAATGCTTCCTGGGCTTGGGGAGTCCAGGAAAACCTAGACTCTTTCCGGGTAAGTTGAGTGATAGGTGACACTACCTCAGAGAAATTTCTAATGAAACGTCTATAGAAGTTGGCAAACCCGATGAAGCGCTGTACCTCCTTCACATTTCTACCGTCTCCTACTGTCCAGGCTCCACTCTCTAGGTATTAAGGACACTGTTCTCTCCTGGTTCTCCTCCTATCTTTCTGACCGCTCCTTCAGTGTTTCGTTCTCTGGCTCCACTTCATCTCCTCTCCCTCTCACTGTCGGTGTACCCCAGGGCTCAGTCCTTGGCCCCCTTCTCTTCTCTCTCTACACCGCCCCAATTGGACAGACCATCAGCAGATTTGGCTTTCAGTACCATCTTTATGCTGATGACACACAATTATACACGTCATCCCCCGACCTTACCCCCGCTGTACTACAGAACGCCACCGACTGTCTGTCCGCAGTCTCCAACATCATGTCTGCTCTCTATCTGAAACTCAACCTCTCCAAAACTGAACTTCTTCTGCTCCCGCCGTCTACTAACCTCCCTAAATCTGACATTTCCCTCTCAGTGGGCGGCACCATAATAACACCCCGGCAGCAGGCTCGCTGTCTGGGTGTTATGTTTGATACCAATCTCTCCTTCACCTCCCATATACAATCTCTTGCCCGCTCTTGCCGCCTACACCTAAAGAACATCTCTAGAATCCGCCCTTTTCTCACCATGGAAACAACAAAAACCCTCACTGTAGCATTGATCCACTCCCGCCTGGACTACTGTAACGCTCTATTACTTGGCCTCCCCATTACTGACTATCCCCTCTCCAGTCCATCCTTAATGCAGCAGCCAGGGTTATCCATCTGGCTAATCGGTACTCGGACGCGTCCGCTCTTCGCCAGTCCTTACACTGGCTGCCATTCATTATAGGATCCAATTCAAAGTACTTGTTCTCACCCACAAAGCTCTCCACACTGCAGCACCCCCCTACATCTCCTCCCTCATTTCTATCTATCGGCCTAAACGACTGCTGCGCTCTGCAAACGACTTTCGACTAACCTCTGCACTAATCCGTACCTCCCACTCCCGACTCCAAGACTTCTCCCGCGCTGCGCCAATCCTCTGGAATGCTCTACCCCAAGAAATTAGGACTATCCACAATTTGCATGGTTTCAGGCGCTCCCTCAAAACACATCTGTTCAGAGCGGCCTATCACATTCACTAATCAAAGTCATTCTATGTGTGTGTGTGTGTGTGTGTGTAGCCCATTCACTATCTCCATCCATCCCTCACTCCCTTAAGATGGCTGGACCATCATTGTAAATGAACCATTGTATATACACACCTTATTTTGTATCTCCCCCACCTCATTGTAGATTGTAAGCTCTCACGAGCAGGGCCGTCTTATTTTGCTTTAATTACTGTATTGTTAACGTTGTTACTTATGACTTGTGTTTTGAAACTGTTAAACTGTAAAGCGCTGCGGAATATGATGGCGCTATATAAATAAAGATTATTATTATTATTATTATTTCTAGGACTTGGCCAATCCTTGATGGCTTGGGTTTTGCTTCCATCCATACTAATTCCTTGTGTAGACAGTACATACCCCAGAAATTGAATTTCGGTCCTATGGAATTCACACTTTTCAAGTTTGATGTAAAGATGATTTTGTCTTAGACGTTCCAAGACCATTCTCACATGTCCATGATGTTCCTCTGTGGAGTTAGAAAAAATTAGAATATCATCCAAATAAATTACCACGAATGTATCTAGGAGATCCCTGAAGATGTCATTCACCAAGTGTTGGAAAGTGGCTGGGGCGGTACTCAGACCAAAAGGCATAACTAGATATTCAAAGTGTCCATAGCGTGACCTGAATGCAGTCTTCCATTCATCCCCAGGTCTAATACGGACTAAGTTATAGGCCCCACGAAGATCTAGTTTAGAAAAAATTTTGGCATGTCGCACTCTCTCCAATAACTCAGGGATTAAAGGCAATGGATAACGGTTTCTAATAGTAACCTTATTGAGTTCCCTATAGTCTACGCATGGTCTCAGAGATCCATCTTTCTTCTTTACAAAGAAGATGGGTGCACCTGCAGGAGATGAAGAGGGGCGTATGAAGCCCTTGGCTAGATTTTCATCTATGTAATCCTTTAAAGCCTTTAGCTCGGGCCCCGCCAGGGGTAGATCTTACCAAAAGGTATCTCTGCTCCAGGCAATAATTCAATTGGACAATCATATGGACGGTGAGGAGGAAGCTGGTCAGCGTTCTTCTTGTCACATAAATCCACATAGTCCTGGTATACAGCTGGTAGTTCAGGGACTGACATGATTCCTTTAGGAACAGAGCAAGCTGAAACTTTTGGACTCATCTGTTTCTCTGGAAAGTGTAATTCCTTGGTCTCCCAGTTAATGGTAGGATTCTGAGCCTGCAGCCATGGTAGCCCTAGAATAATGGGAAAGTGGGGAGAAGAGATAAGCATAAAGGACAGTTTCTCTTGATGATCTTTACCCATAAGAACCCTCAAAGGCTCTGTTTCCTGATCCACTGGTCCAGAGGTCAGCAGGGAGCCATCCACAGTTTCCATCTGTACTGGAGTAGCCTTCTTCACTGAACGTATTCCCTGTTTCAGAGCAAAGGAGACATCCATAAAATTTCCACTTGCCCCTGAGTCGATCATAGCAGAGCTAGACACCCAAGCTGAGTCAACCCAGAGTTTGATGGAAAGAAAGCAATGAGAATTGTTTTTCTTACAACTCAGCTGGGACACCGCTGAGGAAACTTGAAAAATGGCAGCGTTTACACAGTCAACGTCCTCAGAGGTAACGGAGTTTAAGTCCGAGAAATCAAGATCTGTTGCTGCAGATCTCTCTGGAGCCTGAGGCTCGGACCTGACAGATCCCCTCTCGCAACACTCACAATGAATGAGTGCTGCAGTAGTCTTACGAGAACGGCTGGGGCAGTTTATAATGAAGTGCCCTGACTTACCACAATAGAAACATAGATTCTCCTTAAAACGATGTTCCTTGCGTGCATCACTAACCCGTCGTTGTAAAGAGTCTACCTGCATGGGTTCAGGTTCAGGTTCCCGTGTAATCCTACTCAAAGGTTCCTTAGCTGGAGAGGAAGGTAGGAAAAGGTTAGTACGATTGCTTTCGAACCATCTCTCTTGCCTGCGTTCAGTCAGACGAGTATCAATACGGATGCAGTAGTTAATAAAGTCACCTAACGCAGTGGGAGGGTCGGCACGAGCAAGTTCATCCTTAATCAGTGGAGATAACCCCTTTCGAAAAATAGATTTTTTGGCGGAACTGTCCCAGGTGGTATCAAGGGCCCATCTCCTGAAATCCAAGGCATATTCAGCTACCGAGTGCTTACCTTGGCGCAAAGCTAACATGGCTGCTTCAGCTGTTGCACCTCGATTGGGGTCATCAAACACCTGCCCCATGGCCTGAAATAAAATCATCAAGGTGATTCAAACAATCATCCTCAGTCTCAATCAGAGGGTTTGCCCACATTAAAGCCTTGTTGGTAAGCAACATAATTATAGTAAGCACCTTAGATCGTTCAGTGGGAAATTGTGAAGCATGTGCAGAAAAAAAAAGATTGCATTGATTAATAAATCCCCTGAATTTCTCACGTTCACCGCCAAAACGAAAAGGGGGCAACTTGGGAATCCCAGCACTCGGGGCTACGGCAGGAGCCTGGACTCGCCCCTCTAGAACCTCAATCCTGGCTCGCAAATCCTGGGTAGTCTGTCCAACCACTTGCAAATTGTGATTATTGAGGTCCTGTAGATTTGTAAAACGGGTCTTTATATTCTGCAAATCTGCAAGGATATTATCAGTCACTCCGCAAAGTTCCTTTATGCGGGCCTCCATTTTCCAGATCTTTTAAGACAGGATTACTGGAAGAAGAGGAGAGAAAAAAAACAATAGTGTTCACCTGTGGCAACACTGAGAGAGAAAAAAAAAATTAAGGGAACTGCTCACCTGGAATGGTTGTGAGAAGTCACAACCACTATCATCACAGAAAGTTTCAACCAGACATCTGATATCCAGAGTTACAGCAGACAAAAAAGAGAAAAGAGAGAAAAAAAAACAACAAAAAACAATAGTGTTTACCTGTGGTAACACTGCAAAAAGAAAAAACTTAAGGGAATTGCTCACCTGGAATGGTTGTGAGAAGTCACAACCACTGTCATCACAGAAAGTACAACCGGACGTCTGATATCCACAGTACAGCAGACACAGCCTTCCAGACCCAGCAGACACTAACGTTTTGGCTTCAGAATCTTGTAATGTATGTAGTACAGTTCATATAGCGTCTTGTGCTTGGGTGCGATGAAAACACAGGAGTCACAGGTTTGATATAGAAAAGTCCTGTATTACTTCATACAAGTTGGCAGAAATAGTCACACAGTTTGCAGACACAGAAACAGGAGACACAGCAGGCCAGAGTAATCCAAGCTCAGCAATCACTCTCCAATACAGATTCAGGATCTTCTTCTCTGTTACCGTAAGTCCATGCAAACGTGGGTCTTTCAAAGAGCAGGGTTCAGAATCCACAAGTGCTTCAGAGTTCCTCAGTAGGAATAGCTGGAGTACAAGGTCCAAGGCTTACAGGAGTCAAGTCACAGGTTCACTGCAGGCTAGATTCTGAAGCACTGATTGCTCAGCTGTGGCTGCTTAAGAAGCAAAGGAGAGAATCAGGGCGGGAACATGCAAGCTGGAAACTCCATTTTGACTGAGGGCAAGATAGCTGCAGCAAGACAGAAAGTAAAATGGCTGACGAACAAACTGAGTTTCAGGAATATATACATAGAACCTTACAGGCTGATTCGAGATAGATCAATGTTGTGAATAGGCTGGAAATGAGTTCTGAGCAGAAGCTCCCTCTGGTGGTTACAAACGGTACTGGACTGTCCAGTGAAGATTGTGAGGATTGGGAATCAGGTGTTACTGACTGGTCTTATATAAGGGAGTCGCCTTCCCATCAGGGTTGCCGGTGATCAATTGTTCTGGTCTCAATCCTTGATTCCTGTTTCCTTGGTAGCCTGCTGTGTCGTGTCTGAAACTCCTGCTAACAGATAAGACATTTTCTTCTTTTTGTTTTTGTGCTTGATTTTTGCATTTTGTCCTGCACTTCTGTGGGGCCTTCAGGGTCCCCTCTGGGGGCTTTTGCCCTCTCAGTTCAGTTCAGCCACTGATGTTTGTACATTTGCTTTTTCCAGTTTTTTCAGTGGCTGCTGTTTTGTTTTTGGTTACACCAGAGAACTAATTTAGGTGGTAGAGGTCGTGTGATCTCAGGTGTTTTTGAAATTAGTAGAGTTGGTGCTTTTCAGGGTTTTTTGGGATTGCAGTAAGTGCCCTTCCTATCCTTTTCTATTTAGTAAGTTTGGGCCCCAACGTTTGCTCATACTATTTTCTGTCTGTGTCAGTATTTCTTCTTGTCTAACCGCCATTACATGTTTGGGGGCTTTCTATGTTCTTTGGGGATCTGCTCCGGGGCAGATAGCTTTCCTCTTTCTATCTTTAGGTGTAGTTAGTTTCTCAGGCTGTGACGAGGCATCTAGGACCAACGTAGGAACGCTCCACGGCTGCCTCTAGTTGTGGTGGTTAGTCAGGGTACTGCAATCTCATAGTTTCCAACTGCTCTGGTGTATTTCCTTTTTTGCCTGCTCTCTTCAGCTACCAAATCATAACAGATCAAGTTTTTGTGGTCAGTGAGGACCACAACTTGATGTTTGGCTCCCTCTAACCAATATCTCCACTCTTCAAAAGCCCACTTCATAGCCAATAATTCCCGATTCCCCACATCATAATTACGTTCAGCTGGGGAAAACTTTCGGGAGAAGAAGGCACAAGGGTTAATCTTAGAGGTTACAGGATCCCTTTGGGACAAAACGGCTCCTGCCCCAATCTCAGAAGCATCTATTTCCACCTGAAATGGGAGAGAAACATCAGGTTTCCACAGAACCGGAGCAGAAGTGAATCTCTGCTTATGCTCCTGAAAAGCCGAAACTGCCTCTGGAGACCAATTTACCACATCAGAGCCCTTTTTGGTCAAATCAGTCAGTGGTTTCACAATACCAGAAAAATTACTTATGAATTTACGGTAAAGATTAGCAAAACCCAAAAATCTCTAAGAGCCTTCAATGAAGTGGGCTGAACCCAATCAGAAATGGCCTGAACCTTGACTGTGTCAATTTCAATAGCAGACGGAGACAAAATGAATCCCAAAAACGAAACCTTCTGTACGCCAAAGAGACATTTTGATCCCTTGACATACAAAGCATTTTCTCTCAAAATAGGAACACCATCCGAACATGATCCACATGAGAATCCCAGTCATTAGAAAAAATCAAAATATCGTCCAAATAGACGATCAGAAACTTATCCACAAAATCCCAGAAAATATCATTCATGAAAGATTGGAAGACGGAAGGGGCATTAGTGAGCCCAAAAGGCATCACTAGGTACTCAAAATGCCCCTCAGGGGTATTAAACGCCATCTTCCATTCAACCCCGCGCTTAATGCGAATAAGATTATACGCCCCCCTAAGGTCAAGCTTGGTAAACAAACTAGCACCTTTCACTCGGGAGAATAAATCAGAAATCAGGGGTAACGGATACTAATATTTACCTGTGATCTTATTAACGAGACGATAGTCAATACATGGTCTCAATGAACCATGCTTTTTGGCCACAGAGAAAAAGCCGGCACTCAAGGGTGAAGAGGACGGTCTAATATGACCCTTCTCCAAAGACTCTTTGATATAAGATCGCATAGCATCATGCTCAGGTACAGACAAATTGAAGAGCCGACCCTTGGGAAATTTACAACCGGGCACCAACTCAATCACGCAATCATAACTCCTATGAGGAGGCAAGGGCGCAGACTTAATATAAACAGCAAAAAAAAGGCAGCAACACTCACCTGCCCAGATCTCAGAACAAATGTACTACAGGATGCAGCCAGCCCATTAAAGCAAGATGTTAGCAGCACAGGTGCAAAATACCAGATTAAACAGCCACTCTCCACATACCCATCCAAGGAAGGGGTCACTGCCCAGTATACAATTGCACAATAGAAGCCCCCATAGGGCGCCGTTCACACAAGGATACTGCACAGTGTCTGGTTCACAGCCTATTAATAACGCCCCTACTATTCGACTAGGCGGGCTGGCCAGTACACTCTCAAATCGCACCAGTGTGAACACCCCTCATGCAAGACCAGACGTGCCTGGGCCTGGCTGCACCCTGAAAAATTAAGTGCAAAAAATACAAAAATAGTGGGGTATTAGTTAATATTTTGGCCAAAATACGTAAGCTTGTAACCTGCGCCAAAGGTCCCCACGCTTACAAGTCCTACTCTACACTATCCAGCAAAGTCACTAAAGGAGACTCAAGGTCTCCAAAAATTCAATATAAACAGCAAAAAAAAGGCAGCAACACTCACCTGCCCAGATCTCAGAACAAATGCACTGCAGGATGCAGCCAGCCCATTAAAGCAAGATGTTAGCAGCACAGGTGCAAAATACCAGATTAAACAGCCACTCTCCACATACCCATCCAAGGAGGGGGTGACTGCCCAGTATACAATTGCACAATAGAAGCCCCCATAGGGCGCCGTTCACACAAGGATACTACACAGTGTCTGGTTCACAGCCTATTAATAACGCCCCTACTATTCGACTAGGCGGGCTGGCCAGTACACTCTCAAATCGCACCAGTGTGAACACCCCTCATGCAAGACCAGACGTGCCTGGGCCTGGCTGCGCCCCGAAAAATAAAGTGCAAAAAATACAAAAATAGTGGGGTATTAGTTAATATTTTGGCCAAAATACGTAAGCTTGTAACCTGCGCCAAAGGTCCCCACGCTTACAAGTCCTACTCTACACTATCCAGCAAAGTCACTAAAGGAGACTCAAGGTCTCCAAAAATTCAACATAAACAGCAAAAAAAAGGCAGCAACACTCACCTGCCCAGATCTCAGAACAAATGCACTACAGGATGCAGCCAGCCCATTAAAGCAAGATGTTAGCAGCACAGGTGCAAAATACCAGATTAAACAGCCACTCTCCACATACCCATCCAAGGAGGGGGTGACTGCCCAGTATACAATTGCACAATAGAAGACCTTGAGTCTCCTTTAGTGACTTTGCTGGATAGTGTAGAGTAGGACTTGTAAGCGTGGGGACCTTTGGCCCAGGTTACAATATACCATATATTGGCGGTGAGACAAGATAAAATACAAACGCAGGCAGAAAATAGAGTAAGCAAATGCTGGGGCCCAGAACTGTCTAGATAGGACAGAACAGAAAAGAATACTTTCTGCTATCCAGCAAAACCCTAAGAAAAATTCCAACACTTCTGATTCCAAAAAATACTGAGACCACACGATCTCTCCCCGCTATATCAGAACACTGAAATAACAGGAACTGAACAAATGAACAGAGATTACTGAGAAACAGAGACAAGCGCAGGCCCCAGCAGGGGGACCCGGCTGACCTCACTCAGAAGGCAGAAAAACAAAAGAAAACAAAACCACAGAAATGAGCAGAAAATAGCTTATCTGAAAGTTGCAGGAGCCCGCAGCAGCTGACTTCCAAACTGGACCAGGAAGAGAAAACTAATCACCGGCGAGGATCATGGGAAAGTTACTCCCTTAAATCTCCCCAATCATCACTCCCAGATCGTCCACAGGTGGATCCTCAGCAGAAGGGCCTCTGCCAGTCAAGGCAGCTTCATTAATATCAACAGCCACCAGACAGAGGGAGCCCCAACTCAGAATCCATAGCATTCACAACAGGTCCCCTCATGAGTCCGAGATCACCGGTATCATCTGCAGACCCTACACCGACTAGTACAAACAAAACTCCAAGACCTGGAACACCCAGGGAAAGCCCCGTCAAAACCCGTTGAATTCCGAAAAGGGGATCGCGTACTCGTATGAGACCAGCGCCCCCGAAACAAATTGGGGCACTGGTGGGAAGAAAGCCCCTACCGAGTACTACGACGAATAAGTCCAGATGGGCCGGTATATGAGATACAGTCTGAAAAAGAAGGGGACCACCCCATCCGAGCAGTACACCGCAATATGTTGCAGCTCGAGGGGTGCTGTTGTTACTATCATTTGTATAGGGACTCGTTGCTCTGGTGGTTTAGTCAGCTCGCATTGGCGGCACGCTCGACAAACTTCTTCCACTTCAGTTTGTAACCGGGGATGGTAGGCTATTCACTGTAGCCACCAGAAAGTCTTTTGTCCATGAAATGAGCCCCTTTTTCATGAGCTTCCCGAGCAATTTCAGTTAGTTGGGCCCCGGCACCACCACCTGCCTTGCTGCGGTGGGTTCTGCGCATAGTGTTGTTTTTCGGTAAAATAGTCCGTTTTTGATCACCAGTTTCTCCCATTGGTGGAGCAGTAGTACTGTGTCCCTAGAAAGCGTCTTTCTTTGAGAGTCATTGGGCAGTTGTTTCATGGCAACCATTGGCGCAGGGTGCCGATTTCCCCATCTTCCTGTTGCTGGTGTATCCATTCATCCCGGGACTGCTCTAGAATGCCCCCAGTGGGTCCCCCACGAGATTGTTCTCTTGCCACTGCCGTGGTCTCGGCGGGGTTTGAGGAAAACGGTGTCTCTTCCCCTTCTAACTGCTCATCCCGGCTCCGTCCTGAGACGGTGTGTCGGATTCGGGACAAGGCGTCGGCGTGGACGTTCTCCACCCCTCTTTTGTAAACGATTTTGTATTTGAACGTGGCCATCCTGGTCACCCACCGTTGCTCCAGGGCCCCAAATTTGGCATTTTCGAGGTGGGCTAGTGGCTTGTTGTCGGTATGTACCACCACCTCGGAACCCGCTAGGTACTCCGCGAATCGCTCCGTCATGGCCCACACCACCACCAGGAGCTCGAGCTTGAAGGAGCTGTAGTTGTCGGGATTGCGTTCGGATTCGTGAAGCGACCGGCTGCCTGCATCTGCGTCAACACAGCTCCCAGCCCGTGCAAGCTCCCGTCGGTGTGCAGAATAAACGCTTGTGAGAAATCCACGTAGGCCAACACCCGGGCTTCCGAGAGTGCAGTCTTGAGGTCTCGGAAATCTTCCTCCTGTGGTTCAGGCCATAGGACGTTCCAGCTGTTGGCACCGGCTGGGGTTTCTTTTTAGTAGATCTTGCAGGGCTCGGGCTCGGCGGGTGAAATTTTTCACGAATTGACGGTAATATCCAGCCAGCCCCAAAAAGGCCCGCACATCCTTCACCGTCTCAGGAGTAGGCCACTCCCATATCACAGCGACCTTCTCTGCAGACGGTCTCACGCCCTCAGCGGAAACGACATGCACCAGATACTCAATTTGTGTGCGGAACAGGTGCCATTTTTGGGGCTTCACCTTCAGCCAGTACTTTTGCAGCCAGCCGAGCACCTGGCCCATACGGTGCAGGTGGTCCTCAAATGTGGCGGCATAGATGATGATGTCGTCCAAGTATATCAGTGTGGCTCCGAAGTTGAGGTCACCCAGGCACTGCTCCATTAGTCGCTGGAAGGTTCCGGGGGCGTTGGACAGTCCAAACGGCATTCGATTGAACTCGAACAGTTCCATGGGCAAGATGAAGGCGGTTTTTGCACGATCTTCTTCCGACATTGGTACCTGCCAGTATCCACTTGCCAAGTCCAAGGTAGAGAAATATTTTGCCTGTCCCAGGGCCGACAGGGACTCCTCTATACGGAGAAGCGGATATGAGTCTTGATGGTGCAGGCGTTCAGCTTCGGTAGTCCATGCAAAACCGCAGCGTGCTGTCCTTTTTCCGCACCAATATGATGGGGGCTGCCCAGGGACTTTGGCTTTCCCGGATAACCCCCTTACGCAGCATTTGGCTCAGCAGTGTCTTCACTTCTTGGTATAACTGCGGTGGGATCTGCCGATATCGTTCCCTGAAGGGGCCTGTCCCTTCAGTGGGAATGCCGTGCATAATGGCTGTGGTGCACCCAAAGTCGTCCTCGTGGCTAGCGAATACCTCTTGGTAATGGCCCAGGAGAGCTTCTACCTGGTGTATTTGGGCCAGAGAGTTCTGCTCGCATTTTCTCCAAGATTGCTCGGCCTGCCTGCTCAGGCCGGGGCCCTGTGGTCTGGATGGAGTGCACAGTTACGGCCCGGGGTCCATTAGACTCACTCCCAGCTGCAACGCCGGGGGTGAGAGCATCTCTTCCAGGAGTTTTACCAGTTTTGCCATTTCAGCGCGAGGTTTTAGGATGATATCTTGGTCTGCCAGGTTGACACAGGGCACGATAACTGTCCTCTTCCTCACGGTGGCCAGGTGCTCGGAGAAGCATGGCTCCACCTGCACCTCTACTCCTTCCAGAGGTACATGGGCCTGGACGGGCAGAGCAATAACTGTCTGTCCTGGCGGTAGCACGAGCTGAGAAGCCGCAGGCGCAATCACTCTCCCCAGCACCTCCCCTTCCTGGCAGGCCTCTTGGACTCGTGCCCCCCGCACTAGCTGTTGGAAGACTTGCCCTTGAAGAGTGCGGGGGCTCCATTGTTTCAAAGTCTCTTGGGCGGGTTCACTGTGGAGAAGACTGCCGAACTCCTTTAATATATTCATGCCCAGGGTGACAGTGTATTTATCGCCCATGTCTCTCTGAGTCAGGACCACGTCTTGCCAGCCCAATTGCTTGCTGCACATCGAGATCTGCATCCATGCTACTCCGACGACGTGAATTGGCAGTTGATTGGCAGCCAATAGCTTTATCACGGACCCCCACTGGGGCTTTGTGGCTTTGGGGAAGGGCTGCCGGAAGTAAGCCTCTGGCATGGTGGTGACTTGCAACCCTGTATCCACCAGGCAATGCACTGCGCGGCCTTCAAACTCCGCCCAAATCAGCGGACGCTTTGCAACTAGATCCTCGGGACTTCCACCACCCGTGGTGGGTTCTGGCTCAGAGCGGCGTCGCCCCAGCTCAGAGCTCTCTAGTTTAATGGCCGCTGGGGGCGGGTACTTCCCATGTCGAGGGCACTCCCGGGCAAAGTGACCCACTTCGCCACAATCAAAGCAAGTGAGGGATCACGGAGGACGGCCATCCCGAGGGTTACAGGCGCTCCAAGTTGCCATGCTCTGCCCCGGCCGGCTACTCGTAGCTTCGGCCCTTCTCTTCAGCTCAGCCAATTCGCCTCTGATACTCTCCAGCTCCTGTCGCATTTCCTCCAGCCACTGGGGCTCACTGATGGCGTTCACGGAGGTGTCAGTGCTCCCGGCCTTCCCTACTGGGACTGTCACCCCCTGTTCTCGTTCTCGTGTGCGTGCCTCACTTCCTATCTCGGAGAAGGTCAGGCGTGGGTTTACCCATACCCGCTCCAGCAAGGCTTGCTTGGTCAGGGGGCCCCACAGTCCGGTCACCAAGAGGTAACTTTGATAAAGCAATGCTGTTAATTTGGTTCAGTAGCTCAATAGAAATATATCTTTTGACGCGATATGTTTTCTCGTATTGAAAGCCATTACTTTGGCTGTATCGAATGGGAAGTGTTCAATAGCAAAAAGTGAACGCTGAATGCTTGTAGATGCAGAGTACATAATGTAATCATTTTTGGCTGAGATAACTTGTATGAGGGAGACTGCATGTTCCTTCCTTCTTTATAGGATAATAAACATGAATAATAATATATGCTCTTTTTATCTGTAAATAAATTTTTGGAAAGGATGTCAGATCGTCTATTGTGTCTCCAATAGTGTTGAGCGATACTGCTCGATATCTAAAAATATCGTATCGAAATGGTATCGCCGATATCACTAAATATCGTCGATATCCGATTCCGATACCGGAAGTCCAATGTAAGTCTATGGGAACAAAAAATCGCAACCAAAAAAAACCTTTCTTTCGTTGTAAACACAAAATATACACACATAGAATACATATATATATATATATACATGTCATTGTGACATATATATATATACATATATTTATAGTTTATACACTTCTACATAGTAAAACAGACTCTGATTCAATTGCCGGGTAAAGCCGTGACATACCCCATAGAAGTCGACGGGCTCGGTGCCGAGTACCCCCAAAACCTCTTGCTCTGTGCGACTCAACTTGGGCGTCACGAACAGGATTCTGTAGCTCGCTATAAGCGAGTCCTGTGTGCCTGAATTGAACTGGTTTTGTGCTTGAGAATTGCTAAAATCATCAGAGAATGTATTTGCCATTTTTCCGCCATATCTGCGTCACGACGAGGCACTGGTGAAGAAGAAGGGCGTGCTCTTCGTGGGTGTACACTCACTCAGTGGCCGACCACTCTAAATGGTACTGCAATGTAAGATCGTGCCCCACAGCTCTTGAGTTCCGCCTCCTCATCCTCCTCAGTGTGCGGAAACTAACACGAAGGTCCCGCCTCACTACAAAAGAGGGGCCCTCTCCAGATGCTAATGACACATGTGACTTGGCAGAGATGGCTAATGGACACGAGCAGAAGTGTGAAGGGATGGAGCAGTCAGAGCTCTCCCCCCACGGAAGCGACCCGATCGCCACGGAACCACCGTTGAGCACCCGGCCTGGAAACCCTCCTACGCTGGAAGAAGCGGAGGATACCCTAAGAGGCCTGGCCCGGCACCGGGAGGAGGTCGCCAGGATGGAAGCCAGCTGGCGTGCCCTAAAACTAAACTTGGAGCGGCGCCAATCCCTCTTACCTGAAGTGTCTGTACCGGAAGGTGAGGCACCCGTTCTAGTAGAGGAGTCCGTGCGGGCATCCCAGCCCTTGCAATGTGATCCGGTTGACGTTGTCGCAGTGGAGGCACCCGTTCCTGCAAAAACCTCTGCACCGGCAGCACCCCAGATCCCGCTGTCTGCCCCCGTCGCTGAGACAGAAGAAGCAACACCCGTCCTCATGGAGGAGGCCGCGCAGGCACCAGAGGTCTACCAGTCTGTACCGGAGCCCCGACTGTCATCTGTTCCAGAGCCGGCTGCTTCCTCCGCAGGTGAGCGCCGCCAGGACTGGGGGGCGCCAGGAGAGCTGCCGCAAACCGGACACTGTAAGCTGCAGTTTGATGGTGGAGACATGGAGCTGCTGGTGGAGGAGAATTTCAACCGGCGTCAGGAGGAAGAGTGGAGACGTTGGGAGCGGGAAGCAGAGCGACAAAGGGAGCAGCGAGAAACCCAAAAGCTTCGCCAACGTCAGCTGGAGAAGGACCGGGCAGATAAGGACCGGATGAGAAAAGATAAAGGAACCCTGTGGGAGCCGCGGCGTAAGGGTGCAGTACGGAGCTTTAAATTGAAAGGTGGTTGGGGCTTCATCCAGGAGCCTGGACTTTATTTAGAAGTTTTTGTGAACCGGCGGGACGTGGAGGCTCACCTCCCAGAAGGACACCCGGGGAGGGACCTGTTGCCAGGAGACTTGGTGACTTACACCCGACACTGGGGTTACAATGGATGGTACGCCCTAAATGTTACCAGGTGCGACCCCTACTCCCCAGAGTGTCAGGAACCTGTGAGACCCTCGGAGCCTTCAGCCTCCCACATCCAGGCCTCTGCAAAAGTGCTTACCCCACGCCGTAAATCTCCCCAGCCTCCCTCAGTGGTCTCCTCAGCAGCCCCAGCTATGGACATGATAAGTATAGCTGGCCCGTACCCGGCGCCTGTTAGGCCCCCTGGGGTTCGTTCAGTCCGGGACATAGGGGTCCAGACCCGGAGGGAGATGAAAGAGGTGGCCACACAGACCCAGATAGCGGGTCACGACTTGACTGTACAGGCCACACGACGTCATCAGGTCCTGGTGGTCCTTGGTGTCTCGGATGTTTGGCAAGCATCAGAAGAGTACCAGGTGGTACCTGGAACACCCCTGCCAAAGAATTATAAATAACCCGGACAGGGTCCCTGTATGTAAATAGTTAAATATGTAAATAGTTAAATTGTTGATGTACCCGGACGGGTGAATGTTCATAAAAAATTTTTTAAATTTAATAAAAAACACAACACAGTTTTCATTACTTTTATTACAGTCTCATCTTGCGACGCCATCGATCTCCTGTAAAAAAATGAAAAAAAAAAACAGCAGTATACCACCTGTCCGACGCAGTCCATAGTAACGAGTGTCCCACGACGATCCAGCTCTGCTACATCAGAATGACAGGCAGAGCCTGTCATCCCGGCGCAGCACAGCTGATCACCTGCTTCCCCGGCGGTGACGTCATCGGACTGACTGCTTTACGGCCGGGATTACCCAGCAGTCACTGCAGTTATCGCGAGAAACTGCATGTGACCGCCGGGGAGAAGAGGATGGCGGCCATGAAGCAGTCCAGGCCGTGACCGCCGGAGATCTTCTGCCAGGTAAGTGCCGCTGACTCCTGACAGACCCGACCGACGGACACTGACAGTGACAGACCCGACCGACGGACACTGACAATGACAGTGACAATCCCGATTCCGGTATTCGATATGACGAAAATATCGGTATTCGGAATCGAAAGGCCGATACAGCTAATATCGGCCGATATCCGATATTTGCAGTATCGTATCGCTCAACACTAGTCTCCAATATTTACTACACAGCCGAACGGAACAGTTATGGAACATTGAGCATGGTCATAGTTATGTTTTAGAACATCTTCACATTCTTGCAGTTCTCTCTTTTATTTCCGAAATACATAGTAGCAGCTAGTTTTAATATTACTTACCTATAGATACTGGTGAAGAAGATTGTCATGATTATCCAGAGTAGTCTATGAGTTAAGCTTAAGTTTTTTAAGAATGGCTGAATATAGATATGATTGCTGTTAATAGTGTAGTGCGAATATACAAATAGCTCTTTTGAATCCATATTGAAATATGCAGAATGCACTCAGACAATTACATAGCTGCATTTCTGGTAAAAGATTTACAGATGTGAAAGAAAATGCTCATCCTGACACAATCTAGAGAACTGTTTGTTTATTGACTTCACAAACAGTTCTCAGCTTCCATATGTTTGTTGTTTGTGATTTTAAAAATTTACGGTTTACTTAACCTCTGTCTGTTGTGGTTTTATCTAAATCCTTGTGGCTTTTATATTCTAAGGGTTTATGGCACCTCGTTTGACGACTCCATGATATCTCAGTTTCATCAGACCTTGAAAGCTGGCCACTTGAAGGGCTGGGTGAAATTTGAGTTACTACATAGTGTAAATCACTATATAAGACCAGAGAAACATGACTAAAGGTACTGCCACACTAAACAATCCGCTAGCGATCACGATAACGACGCATACTAATGCGATCGCTAGCGGGATTGTTTCTATATCGCTAAATGCGGCCACATTTAGCGATATAGTTAACGACGCTATCGCCGTTAGCGATCTTCTTAACGACTTTAGCGGTACAAAAGTACCGCTAAATCGCTAAGAAAAGGTGCCACCAGCGATTAGATACTTACCCACGGGAGCGCCAGCGATGAAATAGGGTCCGGAACGATTCCAGCGACGAGCGAGATCACAGCAGGAAGCTCGTCGCTGGAAAGCTGCCGCATTGAACAATATCGCTAACGGGATCGCTAAATAGTGACGTTTTTTAGCGATCTCGTTAGCGATATTGTTTAGTGTGGCATACCCTTAAGACAGATGCAAAAACTGGGGTACCTGTACATGTACAGTGTGTTCATACCTGCATAATTGGGGACGCCTATGCAGTGCAGTCAATCTCCCAGGGGGTTCTCTGTCTTGGTGTTGTTTCTCTTATATTCCAGACGGATGATGTTTAAAAGCCTCTTGGTGATGATGTAAGTATACTGTATGTAGTTAATCTTTATATATACTTAATCATTATATGTATTTAATCCCTATATGTACTTAACCTTTGTATATTAAAATATACAAAAGTGTACGCACTCATACTGTTCAATCATACTATTCCTTTAATTTTGTACTTTTAAATAAAATAGCGTTATATTGCAAGTATTAGCCATCTTTAAAGCCGTATCTGAACCTTAGGATCAAAAACTTGGCAAATCAAATAGCCAAATTATCCATTAAATAATTCTGCAAAGAGGGAACCATCATACCATTAAAAAATACGAAAAGTTGATCGTCCTTCAAGGTAGTGCATCCTGCTCTCAACATATTGTCTGGATTCCATTACCATTTGAAAAACAAGAAAGGGTTTGACAGCTTGAGGTTTCATGGTACACTTTTTTTTTTTTTTTAACTAACAGTCTCCTGTCTCCAATCACATCATTCAGACTGCATTGTTGGTTATTCTCAAAAGCTTCACTGAAAACATACACAATTTTGTGCCACATTAGTAAACTTTATAGTCTTGCAAGGATTTAAAGTAATCTGTTTCACTCGCTCTTGGTGAGATTTTTATCAGCCACAACTCTGAAGTGTTATCAAGTTTTGGTGGAAGAGATGCTGATTCTTTCCTTTTTTTTCCTTGCAGTCAGTTCTCCTTAATGCTGTGTGATTTTCTATGTGAATTTTTATTATAACATTGAGAAATGGATTTGGTAGGGGAAGAACACACTTTTCTGACATTTATAAATAATCTTTTCAAACCATGCCTAGTTTATCGTCCACCATCTTGCAATGTACGATCTTTGCCTACAGTTTCACAGTTCACTTAATGATTTTCTTTGCCATCAGAAGACGATTTCAGGGAAGCAACATTATTTTCTTTATCTGATACAATAAAAGTGTTAAAAAAATAATGATCTTCAAGGTTTTCTGTGGAGAAAACGCATACTTTGCATGGAGGTGTAATTAATTTTTTTGCAGTGGAAATGCCATTTACTTAGATATGTTGGAAATCTTGCACTGAAGCCCCATTAATCCTCACTTGGGTAGATTAACTTAGACCTTTTATGTCTATCATTGGCGACTTCTGGAGGCACAAAATGAATATGGTGAAATGGTTTTTACGGGGCCCATCCAGTATGTGGGTTCCAAGGCGTAATGGGGTGCATATGACTTTGCAGCAGGGCAGACAATGCTGTCAATGTGTAAAGCAAAGAGTACGGGAGTACAAAATAAATATGGTGAAGTGGTTTTACGGGGCTCATCCACTATGTGGGTTCTAAGGCGTAATGAGGTGCATATAACTAGGCAGCAGGGCTGGCCTTGCTGCCAATGTGTAAAACAAAAGAGAACGGGAGTACAAAATGAATATAGTGAAGTGTTTTTTACGTGGCCCATCCAGTATGTGGTTTCAAGGTTTAATGGGGTGCATATGACTTTGCAGCATGGCAGATATTGCTGTCACTGTGTAAACAAAAGAGTACCGGAGTACAAAATGAATATGGTCAAGTGGATTTTATGGGGCCCATCCAGTATGTGGTTTCAAGGTTTAATGGGGTGCATATGACTTTGCAGCATGGCAGATATTGCTGTCACTGTGTAAACAAAAGAGTACCGGAGTACAAAATGAATATGGTCAAGTGGATTTTATGGGGCCCATCCAGTATGTGGGTTCCAAGGCGTAATGGGGTGCATATGACTTTGCAGCATGGCAGATATTGCTGACACTGTGTAAATAAAAGAGTACGGGAGTACAAAATGAATATGATGAAGTGGTTTTTACGGGGCCCATCCAGTATGTGGGTTCCAAGGCAAATGGGGTGCATATGACTTTGCAGCATGGCAGACATTGCTGTCACTGTATAAACAAAAGAGTACGGGAGTACAAAATGAATATGGTGAAGTGGTTTTTATGGGACCCATTCAGTATGTGGTTTCCAAGGCGTAATAGGGTGCATATGACTTTGCAGCATGGCAGACATTGCTGTCACTGTATAAAAAAAAGAGTACGGGAGTGCAAAATGAATATGGTGAAGTGGTTTTTACGGGGCCCATCCAGTATGTGTGTTCCAAGGTGTAATGGGGTCAGTGGCGTAGCGTGGGGGGGGCGGGGGGGGCGGTCCGCCCAGGCGGCACATGTGTGGGGGCGGCACGGAGGAGATCGGAAGTACTCACATCTCTCTCACATCCAGTACAATTGAAGCTCTGACCGCGGGTCAGAGCGACGTCTGCAGCGTGATCAGGTCATGTGATCACGCTGCTGACGTCACTCGTCGTCGGCGCCCAGAAGGGTGAACATTTGTGGTGAGTGTGCTCCATTATGGAGCTGAAGATACCACAGAAGATAAATGGGGGACATACTGTGTGAGTGTGTGTGTATTGGGGGGGGGTTTCGAGTGAGGATGGGGGTTCTTTTATGTGTGGGGGGATTTGGAGTGGGGATGGGGGTTCTTTTATGTGTGGGGGGGTTTGGAGTGGGGATGGGGGATACATTATGTGTGGGGGGGATTTGGAGTGGCGATGGGGGGTTATTTTATGTGTGGGGGGATTTGGAGTGGGGATGGGGGTTCTTTTATGTGTGGGGGGGTTTGGAGTGGGGATGGGGGATACATTATGTGTGGGGGGGATTTAGAGTGGGGATGTGGGTTCTTTTATGTGTGGGGGATTTGGAGTGGGGATGGGGGTTCTTTTATGTGTGGGGGGGTTTGGAGTGGGGATGGGGGATACATTATGTGTGGGGGGGATTTGGAGTGGCGATGGGGGGTTATTTTATGTGTGGGGGGATTTGGAGTGGGGATGGGGGTTCTTTTATGTGTGGGGGGGTTTGGAGTGGGGATGGGGGATACATTATGTGTGGGGGGGATTTAGAGTGGGGATGTGGGTTCTTTTATGTGTGGGGGGATTTGGAGTGGGGATGGGGGTTCTTTTATGTGTGGGGGGGTTTGGAGTGGGGATGGGGGATACATTATGTGTGGGGGGGATTTGGAGTGGCGATGGGGGGTTATTTTAGAGGAGAGAGGAGACAGTGTGAGGAGGGAGGAGAATAGTGTGAGGCGACAGTATATTGCAGATATTTTTATTTAGGTGCATTATAATGACTCTTCTGTCTTTAAGGGCATCGTGTGGAGAGTTGATGCAGAAGAGCGGAGAAGATGGAAATCTGCAGAGACGGCTGTGGATGAGAAAACTCATCATGGGATCTGGACAAGATGAAGAAAAGGAGAACGACTCCAGAGACAGCGTCATCTATAAGGTACCTGGATGTAAATATTATTTGTGAAATTGACTAATTCTCATGTCTTTATTTGTTAGGAGCATTAAAGGGGTTCTCCAGGTCTGTGTCACATAGAATGACTGCAGACTCAGCACAAACCTGGACAGCCCCTTTAATGCTCCTAACATAAATAAAAACATGAGAATTAGTCAATTTCTGAATTCTCACAGTGCGCACTGCACGCTGTCAGGATTCTCTCGTGCCGGTGATTTACATACAAGCGGTCACATGCTGACTAGACATGTGGCCTCACTCAATGAAAATGAACGGAGCGAGGCCGGGCACGTCTAGTCAGAATGTGGCCAGAAGTGTATAAATCACATGCTTATGCTGACATGACCGTGTACTCTCGCCACCGGTAATGAAGAATCCTAAAAGTGTGCAGTGCATTCGTTGTGAGAATTCAGAAGCTGCAATGTCAGGATTCAGCTCTGCAGGTTCCAGTAGTCATCACACGGACACTTTACTCATATGCGATTTTTATACTTATGGTCCTGTGACATCGAGCTTCTCTTCCTGCTTCTCTCAGTTTTTCACTGTACATTGAGAGCATTAGGGAGAGCAGCTCGTGGGTACATGACTAAGTAATAAATAATTATTGTTTATGAAACAGTGTGATCAGCAGTGCTAAGTGGGTGTGGTCAGGGCGTGGATATGGGTGTGACCAGTGAAATGGGTGTGGCTAGGGGTGTGGCCTAAAATTTGCCGCCCCGGGCGCCACGAACAGTTGCTACGCCACTGAATGGGGTGCATATGACTAGGCAGCAGGGCTGGCCTTGCTGCCAATGTGTAAAACAAAAGAGTACTTGTGGAGGAAACCTCTGTTCCTTCCATGTCACCAATGTGACGTAACTACACAGGCACAGCTCTCTGGCGCCCCTTTTGTCTCTCAGGTCAGTAAGGGAACTGCACCTAGAGCAAATGGCCACCGGGGAGGATGTCCTGTTACCCACTGGGTATTCTAAGATTCGTGATCAGAGTAAAAGCATCAGCCCAAAATTGATTTTATGGTTTATTTGACTTAAGGGCGCACTAGATAATTACAGAAATATACAGTAAGCTATACAACGGAATTACAGTGTATTTGCAGTCAGAGTAAAATACAACAATAATGTACAAGGCTTAGAGGTATTAGCTAAAAGTCAATGTTACCAGGCTGTTGGTTGCGTGTGGACGCCAGGAGCTCTGCGAACCACAGGTACGAATCTTAGTTTCTGGACAGTCCCAAAACGTGTGCCGCTGCTCCCTTGGCAGATCTGTCCCTTGTTCCTTCTTAGATCTTCATCGTCTTGTTCTTCTGTGTGAATGGCTAGGGTCTGCCATCCGCTCACAGTTCTTATACCTGCTAAATCCCTCCCCTCGGTGCCAGAGGGTGGGCTAATAATCTCCACCCTTAGCTCCCTGCAGAATTTATTCCCAATATCTAAGAAAGGGGTTAACTTTCTCCAGGATGATCGGATCAGGACACGAGAGGTACCAGTGGATGCAGTTAGTTTTGCCTGTCATGTGGAGATCAAACCTGGCCCGTTTGGCCCCCCACGGTGACCCAATCTCTATATCTCAGGTCCCCGAGCCATCACCGACTCGGGAGTTGCACTGTCAGGTGCCCGAGGTCCGCAGGATCACGCAGATATTTTTTATGAGACTGTACAGTCATGGACAAAAGTTTTGAGAATGACACAAATATTAATTTTTACAAAGTCTACTGCTTCACTTTTTCTAATGGCAATTTGCATATACTACAGAATGTTATAAAGAGTCATCAGCTTAACAGCAATTACTTGCAAAGTCAATATTTGGCTAGAAAATGAACTTTATCCCCCAAAACACATTTCAACATCATTGCAGCCCTGCCTTAAAAGGACCAGCTAACCTCTTTTCAGTGATTGCTCCATTAACACAGGTGTGGGTGTTGATGAGGACATGGCTGGAGATCAATCTGTCATGTTTAAGAATGACACCACTGGACACTTTAAAAGAAGGCTGGTGCTTGGTATCATTGTTTCTCTTCTGTTAACCATGGTTATCTCTAAAGAAACACGTGCAGTCATCATTGCAATGCACAAAAATGGCCTAACAGGGAAGAGTATCGCAGCTAGAAAGATTGCACCTCAGTCAACAATCTATCGCATCATCAAGAACTTCAAGGAGAGAGGTTCCATTGTTGCCAAAAAGGCTCCAGGGCACCCAAGAAAGACCAGCAAGCACCAGGACGGTCTCTTAAAAGTGTTTCAGCTGCGGGATCGGGCTACCAGAAGTGCAGAGCTTGCTCAGGAATGGCAGCAGGCAGGTGTGAGTGCATCTGCACACACTGTGAGGCGGAGACTCTTTGAGCAAGGCCTGGTCTCAAGGAGGGCAGCAAAGAAGCCACTTCTCTCCAGAAAAAACATCATGGACAGACTGATATTCGGCAAAAGGTACAGGCAGTGGACTGCTGAGGACTGGGGTAAAGTTATTTTCTCTGATGAATCCCCTTTTCGATTGTTTGGGACATCAGGAAAACACTTCATTCGGAGAAGACAAGGTGAGCGCTACCACCAGTCTTGTCTCATGCCAACTGTTAAGCATCCTGAAACCATTCATGTGTGGGGTTGCTTCTCAGCCAAGGGAATCGGCTCTCTCACAGTCTTGCCTAAAAACACAGCCATGAATAAAGAATGGTACCAGAATGTCCTCCAAGAGCAACTTCTCCCAACCCTCCAAGAGCAGTTTGGCGATCAACAATGCCTTTTCCAGCATGATGGAGCACCTTGCCATAAAGCAAAGGTGATAACTAAATGGCTCAGGGAACAAAGCATCGAGATTTTGGGTCCATGGCCTGGAAACTCCCCAGATCTTAATCCATTGAGAACTTGTGGTCAATCATCAAGAGACGGGTGGACAAACAAAAACCTAAAAATTCTGACAAAATGAAAGCATTGATTGTGCAAGAATGGACTGCTATCAGTTAGGATTTGGTCCAGAAGTTGATTGAGAGCATGCCAGGGAGAATTGCAGAGGTCCGACTCCTGAGGAAGAAGGGTCAACACTGCAAATATTGACTTGCTGCATTAACTCATTCTAACTGTCAATATAAGCTTTTGTTACTCATATGTTTGCAATTATATTTCTGTCTGTGATAAAAAAACATCTGTCAAACACACATAAAAACCAGAGGGCAGTAGATCATGTGAAAATGTAATATTTGTGTCATTCTCAAAACTTTTGGCCATGACTGTACCTCGAAAGGCGTGCTCATAATTCATAATCCTAGAACGGAGTCATAGTGGCTGGAGGAGACAATGGAGGTGTTTTCAGTGTCTAGCTGACAGGTATAATCTAATTGAAGCCCCCAGTCATCCCCAGACCCCATGCTGGTGTGGCTCCAGACTAAAGCTTTGAAGTCCTGTTTTTGGCCTGATCTATTTAGTATACTAAAAGGACCTGGTTATTCACAGTGGACACTAAACCCTGTTGTATTGAATATGCCCACAGCCATGGTGGCCAGGTGCAGCCAGCTGCCTGTGGCCCTGTGAATTCAGACAAAATGGAGGCTGGTACAGGCCAATCTTAGACATGAAGCGAGCATTATGTCCCATATCCAAGATGGTGGCTGTTCCTTCATCACAGTACGGGAGAACAAAATGAATATGGTGAAGTGGTTTTTACGTGGCCCATCCAGTATGTGGTTTCCAAGGCGTAATGGGGTGCATATCACTATGCAGCATGGCAGACATTGCTGTCACTGTGTAAAGAAAAGAGTACGGGAGTACAAAATGAATATGATGAAGTGGTTTTTACGGGGCCCATCCAGTATGTTGTTCCAAGGCGTAATGGGGTGCATAAGACTTTGCAGCATGGCAGACATTGCTGTCACTGTATAAACAAAAGAGTACGGGAGTGCAAAATGAATATGGTGAAGTGGTTTTTACAGGGCCCATCCAGTATGTGGGTTCGAAGGCGCAATTGTGTGCATATGACTTTGCAGCATGGCAGACATTGCTGTCACTGTGTAAGCAAGAATACGGGAGTACAAAATTAATATGGTGAAGTGGTTTTTATGGGGCCCATCCAGTATGTGGGTTCCAAGGTGTAATGGGGTGCATATGACTTTGCAGCATGGCAGACATTGCTGTCACTGTGTAAACAAAAGAGTACGAGAGTACAAAATGAATATGATGAAGTGGTTTTTATGGGGCCCATCCAGTATGTGGTTTCCAAGGCATAATGTGGTGCATATGACTTTGCAGCATGGCAGACATTGCTGTCACTGTATAAAAAAAAGAGCAAGGGAGTGCAAAATGAATATGGTGAAGTGGATTTTACGTGGCCCATCCAGTATGTGGTTTCCAAGGCGTAATGGGGTGCATATGACTTTGCAGCATAGCAGACATTGCTGTCACTGTATAAACAAAAAAGTACTCGAGTACAAAATGAATATGGTGAAGTGGTATTTATGGGGCCCATCCAGTATGTGGGTTCCAAGGCGTAATGGGGTGCACATCACTTTGCAGCATGGCAGACATTGCTGTGACTGTGTAAACAAAAGAGTACGGGAGTACAAAATCCAGAAGAATATTGGGAGAATGTCATATGGTCTGATGAAACCAAATTGTAATGTTTGGTAGAAACAAAACTCGTCGTGTTTAGAGGAGACAGAATGCTGAGTTGCATCCAAAGAACAACATACTTACTGTGAAGCATAGGGGTGGCAACATCATGCTTTGAGGCTGTTTCTCTGCAAAGGGACCAGGATGACTGATCCGTGTACATGAAAGAATGAATGGGGCAATGTATCGTGAGATTTTGAGTGTTAACCTCCTTCCATCAGCAAGGGCTTTGAAGATGAAACATGATGGGTCTTTCAGCATGATAATGATCCCAAGCACACTGCCGGAGCTACAAAGGTGTGGCTTCGTAAGAAGCATATGAAGGTCCCGGAGTGGCCTAGCCAGTCTCCAGATCTCAACCCCATAGAAAACCTTTGGAGGAATTTGAAAGTCCGTGTTGCCCAGCGACTGGCCCAAAACATCACTGCTCTAGAGCAGGGTTCCCAACTCCAGTCCTCAAGGCCCACCAACAGATCATGTTTTCAGGATTTCCTTTGTGTTGCACAGGTGATGCAATTAGCACCTGAGCAATACTAAGGAAATCCTGAAAACATGATCTGTTGGTGGGCCTTGAGGACTGGAGTTGGGGAACCCTGCTCTAGAGGAGCTCTGCATGGAGGAATGGCCAACATACCACCAACAGTGTGTGCCAACCTTGGGAAGACTGACAGAAAACGTTTGACCTCAGTCATTGCCAACAAAGGATATATAACAAAATATTGAGATGAACTTTTGTTAATGACCAAATACTTATTTTCCACCATAATTTGAAAAATAAATCTTGCCAAATCAGACATGGTGATTTTCTGGATTTGTTTTTTCATTTTGACTCTCACAGTTGTGGTCTACCTATAATGTCAATTAGAGGCCTCTCTCATCTTTTTAAGTGGGAGAACTGGCACAATTGTTCTTGAAAATTGTTCTTGTTCTTGAAATAAATCTTGAAAGTTACTTATTTTATTTTCAAAAAGTAAAAAACTGCTTTAAACCTTATACACAAGCACATGCAGAGGCAATTAAAATGTTTCCCTCACTACGGTTATATAAAACCTTCCGCTGTCTGCATTGTCTTATCAGCGCTTTCCGTATCTTCCAGGCACTGTTGTGCAGGTTTGATCATGTTACATCAATTCATTTGTGGCTGCGGTGTAAGAAACAATGGCTGCCCCTAGTGTGATTTGCATGAAAGAAGATTAGAATTTGTTGGTCTGAGGGTGTCTGGTGCCCATATTTATCAAAGAGTTTGTGCACAGTATGGCATCCACAACTGATGACAGCATTGATTGTGCACATGAACCTAAACTGTTGGATTTACAAGTGACAGTGGATTATATCACTGGAAAGATTTTCACCTGATGAAGAGGTGAAGACAGCGGAGCATTTGTGGTTCACAGCTCAACCTAAAATATTTTTTAATGACGAAATACGAAAGGTTGTTGACAGATGGACAATGTGTATTTAAAAGCAGGAGTTTCTGAGATAAATTCCATATTTGTCTTTTCTAAAAGATAATTAAAATACATTTTACGGCCAGAGTGCAAGTCTTTTTTAACTCACCCTTGTGTGTGTCAGTACATACACACGAGGTCAAAGTTGTTGGTACCCCTCATTTAATGACAGAAAAACCCACAATGGTCACAGAAATAACTTGAAATTGACAAAATAATAAAACTAAAATCTATGAAAATGAACAAATGAAAGTCAGACATTGCTTTTCAATCATGCTTCCACAAAACTTTAAAAAAAATAAAACTCATAAAATAGGCCTGAACAGAAATGATGGTACCCCTGAATATCATGTGACAGAAGGGACATGTTAAATTAAGGTGTGTACCAATAATAGCATCACAGGTGTCTACCAATCTTGGAATCAGTGAGTGGCCTGTATAGAGGGCTACAGATGCTCACTGTGCTGTTTGGTGACATGGTGTGTATCACACTCAACATGGACCAGAGAAGCGAAGAAAAGAGTTGTCTCAGGAGATTAGAAAGAAAATTATAGACAAACATGTTAAAGGTAAACGTTATAAGACCATCTCCAAGCACTTGATGTTCCTGTGACTACAGTTGCACATATTATTCAGAAATTTAAGCTCCATGGGACTGTAGCCCAACCTCCTGGACGTGGCCGCAGGAGGAAAATTGCTGACAAATCAAAGAGATGAATAATACGAATGCTAACAAAAGAGCCCAGAAAAACTTCTAAACAGATTAAAGGAGAACATCAAGCTCAAGGAACATCAGTGTCAGATCACACCATCTGTCATTGTATGTGCCAAAGTGGACTTAATGGGAGACGACCAAGGAGGACACCATTGTTGAAAAAAAATCATAAAATTTGCCAAACTACATGTTGACAAGCCACAAAGCTTCTGGGAGAAAGCCTTATGGGCAGATGAGACAAAAATTGAACTTTTTGGCAAGGCACATCAGCTCTATGCTCATGGAAAAATGAAGCATATCAAGAAAAGAACACTGTCCCTACTGTGAAACATGGAGGAGGCTCTGTTATGTTCTGGGGCTACTTTGGTGCATCTGGCACAGGCTGTCTAAAATCTGTACAGGGCACAATGAAATCTCAAGACTATCAAGAGATTCTAGAGAGAAATGTGCTGCCCAGTGTCAGAGAGCTTGGTCTCAGTCGCAGGTCATGGTCTTGCAACAGGATAATGACCAAAACACACAGCTAAAAACACCTAATGAATAAGAGGAAAGCATTGGACTATTCTGAAGTGGTCTTCTATGAGCCCTGACCTAAATCCTATTGAGCATCTTTGGAATGAGCTGAAACATACCGTTTAGCAAAGGCAACCTTCAAACACGAGACAACTGGAGCAGTTTGCTCTTGAGGAGTGGCCAAAATACCTGTTGAGAGGAGCAGAAGTCTCATTGACAGTTACAGGAATCGTTTGATTGCAGAATTTGCCTCAAAAGGTTGTGCAACAAAATGTTAAGTTAAGGGTACCTTCATTTCTGTCCAGGCCTATTTCATGAGTTTATTTTTTTTAATTCTGTGGAAGCATGGTTGTAAAGCAATGTCAGACTTTCATTTGTTAATTTTCATAGATTTTTGATTTATTATTACTTTTGTCAGATTCAATCTATTTCTGTGACCATTGTGGGTTTTTCTGTCATTAAACAAGGGGTACCAACACGTGTGTATATATACAGTGTGTCCGTAAAGTCATGGTGCACTTTTGACCAGTCACTGGAAAGCAACAGCAAACAACAACAAACGCTAGAAATGTTAAATCTGCTGCAAATAAAAGAAAAACTCTCCCAGTTTCATACCTATTCAGTGCAGTTTGATGTGGGCTCCATTTGTTGCCCTACATACATCCAAACGATAGTGAAGTTCTTGCCACACACGGGTAAGGACGTCTGGTGTAACAGAGTGAATAACGTCTGTGATTCTCTGTTTTAAGTGATCAATGTCGTTGATACGTTCAATGTACACATGTTGCTTCACATAACCCCAAAAGTAAAAGTCAAAGGGCGTCAGATCAGTGGATCGTGGTATACTTGTACACTTTCCTGTGACTGGTTAAAAGTGCACCATGACTTTACGGACACACTGTATATTGTCACAATGGCTCAGTGGTTAGCACTGTTGCATGGGTTTCTTCCCACACTCCAAGGACATACTGATAGGGAACTTAGATTGTGAGCCCCAATGGGGACAGTTATAATAATGTCTGTAAATGCCTGTGGAATTAATGTTGATATAAGTGAGTAAGATAAATAAATATATGATTCTATGAAAATAAACTTGTTTTCAATCCTATACCAGTATCTTCATCAGTGTCCTGGTACAGGATCAAAAATGCATCAAGCTGTGTTTCAGACAAATCAGACAGTGCCAACAATAATCTGTTTTTATTGTCCATCCTGAATAAAATGTGAACAGAGCCTTAATGGGCTGATTCCAGTTTATTTAGATGTTTGACTCTTCAAGGAGGAAAACGATATTTAGGTGATGTTCGCCTTTGGCCAGCAGATGGCAGACTGCTTTATATATAGAAACAAATGTAGTCAGAGAGGAGAGCGAAAGCTTCAACGCTGCAGTCAAATCACTGCAATGTGCAGTATATACAGGTGCTTCTCAAAAAATTATGTAATCAAAAAGTTAATTTATTTCAGTTCTTCAATACAAAAAGTGAAACTCGTATGTTATATAGAGTGATTACGCACAGAGTGATCTACTTCAAGTGTTTATTTCTGTTAATGTTGATGATTATTACCATCAGTGTCATCCGTGTGTCCGTTTTTACCATGTGTGTCATCCGTGTGTCCGTTTTTACCATTTTCACACTGAATACTGTATATATGAGCATGTGTGTTTCCATGTGGATGTGTGTATTTGTTGGCATCCACTTCAGTTTTAACCTTTTTATAATCAACCTCCGCAGGAGTTCAAGTGTTTGTTCTTTTATGTACGGTCTATAAGTGTCTAGTTTTGTCACAGTATTATTTGTAGTTGCTGCCATAAATCTATCACACTGTTATCATTGTTTCAAAATTGTAAGACATTTTGCAATTCTGCATAAAATTTTACGACTCAGCGTTTTTATGCCAGCTCCACCAACTAATTTAAAAGCTGGCGCGTAGAGGGCTCGGCTGAGCAGACAAATTCATTATAATTTACACCACAAAATAAAATGTTTTCAGTCCCCGACTGGAGTACATTTTTTTATGATGGCACACAGCAGAAGTATTGCCTGGTGCACGCAGTTTAAATCTTGTGGTGCATCTCACTCCAGTGCAACATGTCCAAAAAAGAAAGTTATCGTCACTCACCGTTGTAGATAAAAGATTGTCTGTCATTTAAATCCATAAAAACATCCCTGCAGCCAAGTGAACAGGTAGGGACAGAGAGTAGCAGGTGCACCAGAGCAGATGACGTCAGTTTTACGCTGGAGTGCGCTTCCACGGGTGATCCTCGGTTGCAGGGATGGTTTTAAAGTGAACCTGTCACCTCGTTTTTCAGCTATAAGCTGCGGCCACTGCCTTTCGGGGCTTATCTACAGCATTCTATAATACTATAGATAAGCCCCCAATCTAACAAGAAAGCTAAGAAAAACAAGTTTTATTACACTCACCCAGGGGGCGGTCCGGTCTGGTGGGCGTCGCAGGTCTGGGTCCGGCGCCTCCCATCTTCTTACAATGTCATCATCCTCCTTGCTTCGTGTCGCGGCTCCTGCGCAGGCGTACTGATCTGCCCTGTTGAGGGCAGAGCAAAGTACTGCAGTGCGCAGGCGCTGGGCCTCTCTGACCTCACCCGGCACCTGCACACTGTACTTTGCTCTGTCCTCAACAGGGCAGATCAGTACGCCTGCGCAGGAGCCGCGACACGAAGCAAGGAGGTGACGACATCGTAAGAAGATGGGAGGTGCCGGACCCGGACCTGCGACGCCCATCGGACCGGACCGCTCTCGGTTTTTCTTATCTTTCAGGTTAGATCAGGGGCTTATCTACAGCATTATAGAATGCTGTAGATGAGCCCTGAAAGGCAGTGGCCGCATCTTACAGCGGAAAAAACGAGGTGACAGGTTCCCTTTAAGGATTTAAATGACAGACAATCTTTTTTCTGCAATGGTGAGTGCCACTAACTTTCTTTTTTGGATATTTCGCTATACCTTTTCTCAATTGAGACTTGTTAGGTGGGCAAACAGTATAACCAGCTTTTTCATATGTCAGCCCGCATACATGTAGGGGTCCTCCATCCAAATTTAATCATAGTGCCAGGTCAAATCCCTTTTCATTTTATCCACTTGCTCCAGTGCACTCTTCATCAAGACTGGTGTTTTGAACACCAGTGAACTCCAGTCTTGATGAATCCAGGCCCTATATGTGTTTATCTGTGTGTTTGTATATATCTACTATAAACATACAGTATATATGTACTATAAACATATTTTTCTGTGGCACTCACATTATATATACATATATATATATATAATGTGTATGTCACAGGGAGTACATGTTCTTATGTTGGAGCACATTGTAAAGGTGGAGATTCATAGCGCATCAGCAGTAAAACTTTCTACTTTGTTAAATTGTTACAACACCTAGTTTTCATACATCAGTGCCAGTTGTGTTGAACATGGTTTACAAAGATAAATGGTCATCCCCTATTAATAGGATAGAGGATAACATACTGATCACTAAGGGTTCAACTTAATGGGATTCAGCAACAGTGAAAATAGGGAACTGCAGAGTGGGGTCCCAGTGATCAGTAAGTTATACTACGTCCTGCGGATTTAGTTTAAATTTTTTTGTCCATGAAAAACTGACAACTTTATTCCCATGGTTATCGATTTGCATCCCTTTTTCTCTTGCCCATTTTTAAAAATTGAAGAAGGCCATTATCTGAACTTTTATTTTTCCATTCTCACTTAGCAGGCAATCAGTTAAAAACAGTGATGTATCAATTACTGGGCTGCTTGCTACAGTTTTGATAAAATCCCTGATTTATCTGCAGCAGATCTCTAAATGCTGAGCTCTATATAGCCCCGCCCCACCACTGATTGGCAGCTTTTTGTAAGCACAATGCATAGGCAGTATGGCTAGTAGGCCAAGTAGTTCTCTCTTGTGATCATTTTCTTTTGCTTGCTACAGTTTTGATAAAATCCCTGATTTATCTGCAGCAGATCTCTAAATGCTGAGCTCTATATAGCCCCGACCCACCAGTTCTCTCTAGTGATAATTTTCTGCTGATAAAACAGTGATTTTATGAAAACTTCAGCAATCAGTACAGTACGTGACACATTGCTGGAATCAGGGTCTTTGCCGCTACATCAATCTGCTCTCAAATTAACCCCTTTCTGCCATTAGACGTACTATCCCATCCATGTGCCCTGGGACTTACTTCCCAAGGCCTGGATAGTACGTCATAGTCGATCGGCCACGCTCACAGGGGGAGCGCGGCCGATCGCGGCCGGGTGTCAGCTGATTCCCACAGCTGACACCAGGCACTAAGTTCCAGGAGCAGTCACGATCCACTCTCGACACTTTAACCCCCGGCACACTGTGATCAAACATGATCGCAGTGTTCCGGAGGCTGCAGAGGGGCTGACAGCCCCTCTGCCTTTGGATCAGAGACCCACAGCGTCCCAATCACTGCCATGGAGACCCAATGTCGTCACGACGACATTCGGGTCTCCAGGCCTTAGGGACTTCCTGTCATGTGCAGTGATGACCAGGAAGTCTCTCAGGTCAGTGTTATAGAAGCTGCAGGGCTGACAGCTTCTATAGCATGCAGATCTGCATGCTATAGAAGCGATCAGCCTGCACAAAATGAGTGTCCTATAGTGGGAAAATGTGTAAAAAAAGGAATTAAATAAAAAAAAATGTAAATAATAGTAAAAATATTTTAAAAAATAATAATAAACTATTCTATCAATAAATAAATATTTTAATAAAAGAAATCTAAACAATAAAAGTACATATATTTGGTATCACCACGTCCATAACGACCCGACCTATAAAACTTTCCCGCTAGTTAACCCCTTTAGTGAACACCATAAAAAAAAGGGGGGCAAAAAACAGTGCTTTATCATCATACTGCCGAGCAAAAAGTGGAATAACACGCGATCAAAATAACGGATATAAATAAATGTGGTACTGCTGAAAACGTCTTCTTGTCCCACAAAAAACAAGCCCCCGTACAGCATCATCACCAAAAAATAAAGACGTTATAGCTGTCAGAGTAAAGAGATGCAAAAATAATTATTTTTTCTATAAAATAGTTTTTATTGTATAAAAGCGCCAAAACATAAAAAAAAGATATAAATGATGTATTGCTGTAATCGTACTGACCCGAAGAATAAAACTGCTTTATCAATTTTACCACACGCAGAATGGCGTAAATGCCCTCCCAAAAAAATTCATGAATTGCTGGTTTTTGTTCATTCGGCCTCCCAAAAATCAGAATAAAAGCGATCAAAAAATGTCATGTGCCCGAAAATGGTAACATTAAAAATGTGGGCCAAAATATGGAAAATTGATAGCTCTCAAAATATGGTGATGCAAAAACTATTTTTTGCAATAAAAAGCGTCTTTTAGTGTGTGACAGCTGTCAAACATAAAAACCCGATACAATTAGGGTTAGGGTTGGGGCTAAAGTTAGGGTTAGGGTTGGGGCTAGAGTTGGGGTTAGGGTTTGGATTACGGTTAGGGTTGGGATTAGGGTTATGGTTGGGATTAGGGTTAGGGTTTGGGCTAGGGTTAGGGTGGTGTTCGGGTTAGGTTTGTGGTTAGGGTTATGGTTAGGGTTGGGATTAGGGTTAAGGGTGTGTTAGGGTTAGGGTTATGGTCAGGGACTGGTTGGCACTTTTCAGCCTGGGGGGCAATCACAAGGCAGCGGCCCTCCAGTTGCGGTGCTTTTGCCCTGATTATCCTTGGCCACTGCATTAAAGCAGCAGAGATAACAGGCATTAAAAACAGGCTGGTACATAGATATGGGAACAGAACGAGCTAGCTGCATATATATGGGAGCAGAACCAAACTTGCTGCATACATAGACACTGCAACAGAAGCAAGCTGACTACATAGGCCCTCTACATAGGCATGAACCAAGATTACTACATTGAGAAGGGAACTGAAAGGAGCTTACTACAGAGCTATGGGAGCAGAACCAAGCTCACTACAGAGATATAGGAGCAGAACTGAGTTTACTCCAGAGATATGGGAGCAGAACAGAGCTCACTACAGAGATATAGATGTGTAGCCCAGCTACGCAGGCACACATAAAAATCCAGGAGAGTGCACAGGAAGGTAACAGCAAAGCTTGATATGCACTTCACTCACACTTCTAGACACACCCACCAGGGGTATAGGAGGTGGTGACATGTAGCAGAGCTCAGTCAAGCTTCCTGTCTCAGGACAGTGCAGTCAGTTTCCTGTCTTCGGACAGTGCAGATCAGTGCCAGTGGAGTCTGGACTTGGAGAAGTTAGAGAAGTGCTCCAGGTATTTGATTGCCTGCACTAAATTGCCGGACACCGGAGTCCGAAGTGTTGCTACTGTTCCAGGCATAGTAACAAGATTACCGGAGGCATCTGGACTACAGGTCGCAGAGAGCAGCCCAAAGTGTCAATACGTAACCGGAGTCAGGTAGAACAGGGACTTTGAGCTAGGCCAAGCAAAAGTAAGGACTTAGTTCCATCACTTAGAAGGCTTCACCACAATATTGGCCGGGCAGTACAGCTATAGAGAAAGCTGGGGATTCAGAATTAACTTCGCTTCAGGCAAGTTGGATTCACATGTATATAGAGTAAAGGAGGCCTCTAACCTGCTCAGCTGTTACCGGAATGTGCACTCTCCACCCCGACCAGCTCCCCGGGATCTGCTTGAACCATCATCAGTAAAAGGTATGAAAAGAAGCTGCATTGTGTTTGGCTGAATTATTACTATACCCTGCATCATCTCCACCATAGACTTCCAGGGACCCGTCTCACCTGTGGGAGACTTATTACCAAGCTGCCCCATAACATCCCCTGTGAAAGTCCTCATAGCAGCGCTGGTACAATTACCAGAAACCACAGGTGGCGTCACGAACTATTTCAAATCCCCTGTAAATATCCCCTATCGCATTGACCGCCAGGGCCACGGACCGAGCCACCGCTGCCAGTGACAACTCCCATAGACTTCCATGGGCTCGGCTCCGAGTACCCCATAGCCCTGGTATCCACAATTGTGGTGCGTGGTCGAGATAACTTGGCGTCACAAACAGGATGCGAAACTTGCAATTGTGAGTCCTGTGTGCCTATATTGAACTGTTTGTGTGGAAAAGACTGTTTGCTGTATTTGGCGCCAAATTCCGCCATTTTACCGCCATGTTCGCGCCCTCAGGCGCTGGTGAAGAAGGGGGGCGTACCTGAAAAAGCGCGCTGTTGATTGGACACGCCCCCAACCTGCACCCCAAACTGCATCGCAAGCCACATCGCGAAATGCATAGCAATCTGCATCGCAAACCACATCGCAATCTGCATCGCAAGCCGCATCGCAAACTGCATCGCAATCTGCATCACAATCCGCATAGCAAACTGCATCACAATCTGCATTGCAATCCGCATCGCAAACTGCATCGCAAAATAGAGCGGCATCATCAGAGCGCCAGCGACAAAGGTCCTGTCTCCACCGCTGCAGCCTGTGAAAGAGGTAGGCTCAGATTAACCAAGGGGGCATCAATATGTCGCAGCAACCAGCAGACGGAGCGGCCCCCGCCGGTGGCCCCAATAACCTACCGCTTGGCGTTGTAATGCAGGATGGAGGTGCGGGCCCCTCACCTGGTCCGGTGGTCCCGCTTATGCCCTAGCGCTCCCATACATGCCAGGAGCGAAGTGGCTTCCCCAGTACAGCGGCGAGCCAGACACCCTGCCAGGGTTTAAAAGGAAAATATGTGGTATTTTGGATATGTACTCCATGACTGAGAAGCAAAAAGCTGCTGTGGTAATAGGACAGTTAGCTGGTGCGGCTGAGAGAGAAGTAGAGACTTGGCCCACTGCAGACCAGGAGTCGGTACCTGCGATTCTCTTAAAGCTACAGGCCATCTTTGAGGACCGCACAGAAACGGATCTCCGGATGGCATTTTATCAGTGCTTCCAGGGACCGGGTGACAGTATTAGGGACTACGCCTGCCGACTACAGGGGGCCCTGCGAGCTCTTAAACAGGCTAACCCTACAAGTCCCATCGATGAGAGCCAAATGTTGAAAGAGCAATTCGTCGGGGACGGAGGTCTTCAGAGGAAGGCAGAACTGTAAACTGGTGGTCCTTAGATCATCCAGATGCCACTTTTGATGCTCTAAAGGACATGGCAATAAGGGGACTGCGACCCCTGGAAAAGCCTAAGGTGGCAAATCAGTATCACCCGGGTGTGAAGCCACTCTTAAGCCGGCAGTACCCACCTTTTCCCCGCAGGTGGCAGAAGCTAAAACGCAGGTGGCGCCCCCTAGTGAGTTGGAATGTCTGCGCTCAGAAGTGCGCCAGCTGACTAAGAACTTGGCCACTGTAATGGAGGCCCTGCAACTGCGGAAAGAGGAAGGAGGGAAGATCCAACTAGCCGACTGTCCGGAGGATGTCCCTTGGATGAACCGGAGGAAATGGAGGACGTCGCCACACCAGAGTAGGACCACGCCACCCCCAGGAGCGACTCCGGAGCAACACCATCCTCGTCGGGAGATCGTCTGCTACCGCTGCAACCAAAAAGGTCATATGGCTCAGCAATGTCCTTTAAACGAGCCGATCCTGGGTCAGAGGGCCAACACCCAGGAGTAGACTCATCAGGCCCCTTAGACTGGAACCGCAGGTTCGTGGGTGGACGACCCTACCTGTCCATGATTCTGGACGGGATTGCAATCCCTGCACTGCTGGACACTGGATCTCAGGTGACCATCATACCTGACGTCCTTTACAAAAAATTTTGGTCCATGGACAGTCTCCAGCCCCCGAGCCCTGACTTGACAGTGTACGCCACCAATGGTCTCCCTGTTGAAGTAATTGGAGCCAAAAATGTGAACGTAAAAGTGGGCAGGGTGGAGCTGAAGGATCAGGGATTTTTAGTAGTCAGGACTGTAAATGAGGAGAATGCCTTAAATGTGATACTAGGTACTAACATTATCAGTAACTGTCTGGGAGAAGTTGTGTTTTTGCTCCAACAGCTCGCTGAAGTTGCCAAGCCAAAGCAGAAGGGAGTGATCCAGAGGGAGATCCGGGCCCTGATGTGCCAGCAGCAAGCGAAGCTTACAGATGGTGAAATCGGTAATGTACGGGTCACAGACTCGAACCCCATTGTAATACCCCCAATGAGTGAAATGTTAATATGGTGTAGAGCAGCCATGGGTCTGAGAGGACAGAACTACCAAGCAGTAGTAGAACCCCATCGCTCCGAACACAGACCTACACTCATGATTGCTAGAGGGGTAGTGGAAGTAATAAATGGGAGAGTACCAGTACGGCTTCTCAACTGGGGGGACGATGAAGTAAATTTGCCACGTTATGCTACAGTTGCTAAATTACATGCCGTAGATAACAATTCTATCCTCACAACCGAGTCCTTAGCCTCCCGCCAGCCAGCGGAGGATAATGATCCGGCAACCCCGGTAGCGGACTGGTGTCAGCAGCTTCATATAGGGACAGACACCACTTCCGTCCACCAGAAACAGGGGGTACTACGGGTGGTACAAGAGTACGCACAAGTGTTTAGTAAACACCCACTTGATTTTGGGACCATTAAGGGAGTACAGCATCATATCCCTACAGGCAGTCATCCTCCCATCAAAGAGCGGTACAGGCCTATACCTCCAGCCCACTATCAGAAAGCTAAGGAAATGCTGCATGACATGAAGAAAGCCGGGGTGATAAAGGATAGTTGTAGCCCCTGGGCAGCACCTCTGGTTCTAGTGAAGAAAAAGGATGGTAGCATGAGAATGTGTGTAGACTATAGGCAAGTAAATCGTATAACACATAAAGATGCATACCCATTACCACATATAGAGGAATCCTTAGCTGCTCTGAAAACGGCTAACTACTTTTCTACCCTCGACCTTACTAGTGGGTACTGGCAAGTGGCTGTGGCTGAGGAGGACCGGGAGAGAAAACTGCTTTCACCACCCCAATGGGACTCTGCGAGTTCGACAGAATGCCGTTTGGCCTCAGCAGTGCCCCCGGAACATTCCAGAGAGTGATGGAGAGCTGTCTGGGACATCTCAACTTCGAAACTGTGCTGCTGTACTTGGACGACGTAATTGTGTACTCTAAGACATATGAAGATCATCTGAAGCACCTGGCGGAGGTATTTGAGTCATTGTCCAAGTTTGGGATGAAACTAAAGCCCTCTAAATGCCACCTGCTCAAACGGAAGGTACAGTACTTGGGACACATTGTCAGTTCCGAAGGAGTAGCGCCGGATCCCGAGAAGGTCACAGCCATCCAGAAATGGCCGGAGCCGAAGAATCTAAAGGAGGTGCGTCAGTTCCTGGGATTAACAGGTTACTACAGGAGGTTCGTGAAAGATTACACTAAGAAAGCGGCACCTTTGCAGGACCTCCTGGTAGGACAACCTCTTAAGAGCAGAAACCTTCCATTCAATTGGGGAAAAGAACAAGCTGAGGCATTCAAAGAGATGAAAGAGATTCTGACAGGCGATGAAATCTTAGCCTACCCAGATTACAGCCAACCAATCCTGCTATACACAGATGCCAGTAACGAGGGATTAGGAGCTGTCCTCAGTCAGAAGCAGAACGGCCAAGAAAAAGTCATCGCGTATGCCAGCAGAAAACTCAGGCCAACTGAGAGGAATCCGGAAAACTATAGTAGCTTCAAACTGGAGTTTCTGGCGCTGGTCTGGGCCATTACTGAAAGATTTAAACATTACCTTGCCTCCAACAAGTTCACTGCGTTTACAGACAACAACCCCTTGACGCATCTGGAAACAGCCAAGCTGGGAGCCATGGAGCAACGTTGGATGGCTCGGTTATCAAACTACCAGTTTACCATCAAATACAGAGCGGGCCGTAAAAATGCTAACGCGGACGCCTTGTCCAGAATGCCGCATGAATCTGACACGGAGGAAGAGTCAGACGATCTGGAAGAAATCGAGCTACCTGCGTTCCACCGAAATGGGATGGTCCAAGAGCAACGAGTCTACAGGAAGCGGTGTGGTGAGATGTTGAACCCTTTACCTCATCACAGCTGGAAGGAGACTCAGGACAGCGATCCCGTGGTCAGCCGTATCAAGGAGTTGATAAAACAGGAAGGTTCCTCCTTGGAGAAAGATGCATCCATGCCAGCAAAGCTCCTGTGGAACGAGAGAAGCCGGTTATTCATTTACCGTGAGAAATTGTGCAGGAGATACGTCGACCCAAGGACCCATGAGATGGTTTGGCAAATAGTGGTCCCGAGAGCAGACATCCAAATGGTGCTGGAAGCATACCACGATCAAGCAGGACACTTTGGCTGGAGAAAGCTGGAGACTCTGTTGAGGTGCCGGTTCTACTGGGTAGGGATGCGCAGCTCCATCGAGAAGTGGTGCCGGAACTGTGGACCCTGTGGCCTCAGGCGAAAAGACTACAGTAGCCAGAAGGCACCCTTGCAGCCTATCCGGACGACTCGTCCCTTGGAGATCGTAGCATTGGATCACGTCAAGTTGTCCCCAAGCAGGTCAGGATACACATATGCCCTGACCATGGTGGATCACTATTCCCGGTTTCTGGTGGTCGCCCCTGTCAAAGATCTGACAGCAGAGACAGCAGCAAGAACCTTCCAAGCAAGTTTCTGCAGACCACACGGATATCCGGAGCAGGTGCTGACTGATCGAGGTCCTGCATTCGAAGCTGAATTGTTTCAGGAATTTTGTCAATTGTATGGATGTAAAAAGATCAGAACAACACCATACCACCCTCAGACCAACGGCCTTTGTGAAAAAATGAATCACATAGTCATCGACTTACTGAAAACTGTACCACTGGAAGAAAGAAATCGGTGGCCAGACTTGTTACCCGACCTGGTCGACTTGTACAACCATATCCCAGTAAGTTCCACCAACTGCACTCCAGCCTACCTTATGAGAGCAAGACCGGGAAGGCTGCCAATGGACTTAGAACTCGGTGTGGTAGAACCAGAGGCTGATAACAACGCTGAAGATTGGGACAAAAATCGACAAGAACAGTACAAGAGAGTACAAGCCTGCGTAGAAGACAGTCTCAACAAAGTAAGAGAAAAGCAAGAGATGAATTACAACAAAAATGCTCCCGCTAAGCCTTTAATGCCTGGAGAAATGGTGCTCAAAAGGAAAAGAAGAACACACAAGTTGGATGATCAGTGGGAACAGGAGCCTTACGTCGTGCAAAATTCCAATTTCGATAACAGCAAGGTCTGTACCATCAGCAAGGATGGAGGAAAAACGACGGCAACTGTGTCTAGAGATCATGTGAAGTTGTGTCCTGGCCCATTAAAGCTCCGTGAAGAAAACCCTGTTGTTCATCAAGAAGAGAGTGCTGAAGCGGTCATACACACGGATTTGGGAGATTTACCTGCAGATTGGCCCAGATTAGGAGACGCTGTAATTATTCCTGTGCTGCAGTTTTATCAACCGCAAGAGGAGTTTCTACAACCGGTCATACCAATTGTGCCAGTAGAGCCAGTTCCAGAAGAACCTGTTCCGGCAGACACTCAACCGTTAGAACTCCAAGAAGCGGACCCGCAGGAAGCAGCGCCACAAGAAGTGGAATCCCTTGGTGAAGCTGGTGAAGCAGTACCGCCTCCTCCAGTCACTAGCATGCTTGCCAGGTCCATAGAAAGGTTGAGACAGTATTATAGTTTGCCATTACGCAGAACAGAAAGGTTAGAGAATACCATACCTGATGCTACCCCACGTAGGTCAGAACGTCTCACTAAAGGTAAACTACCTATTCGTTATCAAGACTAGTTAGCAAGACCCAGATAGGGTTTATTGCATCTGAAAAATTGTATAAAGTTTGAAAAAAAAGTATTAATGTAATTATTTGAAATGTGTTTTAACCATGCCAATGGACTGCGTGGCTGTGGACTATGCCAGCCCAAGAACTTGTCTTGTAAATAGTTGCGCTTCGGTGCATTATCTTGGTTTGACACGAAACCATTACTATCAACCTCTGAAGAAAAACCCGTATGGTGGGCCTAGAGTGAGGTCTGCAGTCAGAAGTCCTGCAGCCCACCCAGGACCCACGTGGGAGGTTTTTGGTGCGGGTCCTCCACAAGTATCCTGTATATATGAGAATGTCTTGATATTTTGATACTTTTGTATTTTTCCTATTGTACAAATTGTAACGTTCAAGAATTCGTACCTCCCGGATGGGAAGAGTTGAAATGTTGATGTTTAATGCAAAACAAAATATTCTTTTTGTCTTTTACAGCCCGGGAGTGCTGTGTTTTACCAAGGGGGGATGTGTAGCCCAGCTACGCAGGCACACATAAAAATCAGGAGAGTGCACAGGAAGGTAACAGCAAAGCTTGATATGCACTTCACTCACACTTCTAGACACACCCACCAGGGGTATAGGAGGTGGTGACATGTAGCAGAGCTCAGTCAAGCTTCCTGTCTCAGGACAGTGCAGTCAGTTTCCTGTCTTCGGACAGTGCAGATCAGTGCCAGTGGAGTCTGGACTTGGAGAAGTTAGAGAAGTGCTCCAGGTATTTGATTGCCTGCACTAAATTGCCGGACACCGGAGTCCGAAGTGTTGCTACTGTTCCAGGCATAGTAACAAGATTACCGGAGGCATCTGGACTACAGGTCGCAGAGAGCAGCCCAAAGTGTCAATACGTAACCGGAGTCAGGTGGAACAGGGACTTTGAGCTAGGCCAAGCAAAAGTAAGGACTTAGTTCCATCACTTAGAAGGCTTCACCACAATATTGGCCGGGCAGTACAGCTATAGAGAAAGCTGGGGATTCAGAATTAACTTCGCTTCAGGCAAGTTGGATTCACATGTATATGGAGTAAAGGAGGCCTCTAACCTGCTCAGCTGTTACCGGAATGTGCACTCTCCACCCCGACCAGCTCCCCGGGATCTGCTTGAACCATCATCAGTAAAAGGTATCAAAAGAAGCTGCATTGTGTTTGGCTGAATTATTACTATACCCTGCATCATCTCCACCATAGACTTCCAGGGACCCGTCTCACCTGTGGGAGACTTATTACCAAGCTGCCCCATAACATCCCCTGTGAAAGTCCTCATAGCAGCGCTGGTACAATTACCAGAAACCACAGGTGGCGTCACGAACTATTTCAAATCCCCTGTAAATATCCCCTATCGCATTGACCGCCAGGGCCACGGACCGAGCCACCGCTGCCAGTGACAACTCCCATAGACTTCCATGGGCTCGGCTCCGAGTACCCCATAGCCCTGGTATCCACAATTGTGGTGCGTGGTCGAGATATAGGAGCAAAACCGAGCTTACCACAGAGATTTGGGAGCAGAGCAGAGCGTACTACAGAGATATGGGAACAGAACCGAGCTTACTCCAAAGATATGGAAGCAGAACTAAGCTTACCACAGAGATATGGGAGCAGAACTGAGCTTACTCCAGAGATATGGAAGCAGAACTGAGCTTACCACAGAGATATGGGAGCAGAACTGAGCTTACCACAGAGATATGGGAGCAGAACTGAGCTTACTCCAGAGACATGGGAGCAGAACAGAGCTTACTCCAGAGATAAGGGAGCAGAACAGAGCTTACTCCAGAGATATGGGAGCAGAACCAAGCTTACTCCAGAGATATGGGAGCAGAACCAAGCTTACTACAGAGATATGGGAGCTGAACAGGGCTTACTCCAGAGATATAGGAGCAGAACCGCGCTTACTCCAGAGATATGGGAGCAGAACTGAGCTTAGTACAGAGATGTGGGAGCAGAACAGAGCTGACTGCAGAGATATAGGAGCAGAATCGAGCTTACCACAGAGATATGGAAGCAGAACCGCGCTTACTCCAGAGATATGGGAGCAGAAGAGAGCTTACTCCAGAAATATGGGAGCAGAACCAAGCTTACTCCAGAGATATGGGAGCAGAACCAAGCTTACTACAGAGATATGGATCAGAATGGTGCTTAATCCAGAGATATAGGAGCAGAACTAAGCTTACTACTGAGATATGGGAGCAGAACCGAGCTTGCTCCAGAGATATGGGAACAGAACGAGCTTAGCACAGAGATATAGGAGCAGAACTGAGCTTACTACATAGAGAGGACAACAGAACATTGCTTACCACAGAGATATGGGAGCAGAACCACGCTTACTCCAGAGATATGGGAGCAGAAGAGAGCTTACTCCAGAAATATGGGAGCAGAACCAAGCTTACTCCAGAGATATAGGAGCAGAACCGAGCTTACTCCAGAGATATGGGAGCAGTGGCGTTGCTAGGGCTGGTGTCACCCGGTGCGGTATAAAATGGTGTCACCCCCACCCCCAAACAATAATTTTTTAGCCATATAACAAGAAATATGTTGGAAGAAATCTAAGTTACTGCTTCTTAACCAAAAAAATAAAGTTTTTTTTTAAGTTCAACCTTTACTGCATAAGCATTTTTGCAACATGAGGAAAAAAATATAAATAATTAAATAACACAAAATTGAACAGGAACAAATAAATAAATAAATAATTAAATAACACAAAATTGAACAAGAACAAGAATAAGTGCACTTAAAGAACATCTCAATTAATTCAGAACTTTGCTTTTCTGGCTTTCAAAGCCGCAAAACTGTTAACTACTTCATCAAAATCAATGGTTTGCACTAATTCACTTTCAACTGACAACAGTGCAAGATCGGAAAGCCGAGATTGTGCCATTGTAGACAATCCATATGTGTTAGAAGGGTCCATAAACACCAAGTAAATTGTCCCCCTTTTTTAATGGGTAGCGATTACCTATGTGTGAGGAAACCTGACAGTAAGGCTGTGTACACACTACCGCCACTACACAGCCACATACATCCCCAGCCGCATATATCCCCAGCCTCATACACATCCCCAGCCTCATACACATCCCCCAGCCTCATACACATCCCCCAGCCTCATATACACCCCCAGCCTCATATACACCCCCCAGCCTCATATGCATCCCCAGCCTCATATACATCCTCCAGCCTCATATGCATCCCCCAGCCTCATATACATCCCCAGCCTCATATACATCCCCCAGCCTCATATACACCCCCCAGCCTCATATGCATCCCCCAGCCTCATATACATATTCCAGCCTCATATACATCCCCAGCCTCATATACATCCCCAGCCTCATATACACCCCCAGCCTCATATGCATCCCCAGCCTCATATACATCCCCCAGCCTCATATGCACCCCCCAGCCTCATATGCATCCCCCAGCCTCATATACACCCCCCAGCCTCATATACACCCCCCAGTCTCATATACATCCCCAGCCTCATATGCATCCCCAGCCTCATATACATCCCCCAGCCTCATATACATCCCCAGCCTCATATACATCCCTCAGCCTCATATACACCCCCAGCCTCATATGCATATCCCAGCCTCATATACATATCCCAGCCTCATATACATCCCCCAGCCTCATATACATCCCCAGCCTCATATACACCCCCAGCCTCATATGTATATCCCAGCCTCATATACATCCCCAGCCTCATATACATCCCCAGCCTCATATGCATCCCCCAGCCTCATATACCCCCCCAGCCTCATATGCATATCCCAGCCTCATATACATATCCCAGCCTCATATACATCCCCAGCCTCATATACATCCCAGCCTCATATACATCCCCAGCCTCATATACACCCCCCAGCCTCATATACATCCCCCAGCCCATATACATCCCCAGCCTCATATACATCCCTCAGCCTCATATACACCCCCCAGCCTCATATGCATATCCCAGCCTCATATACATATCCCAGCCTCATATACATCCCCAGCCTCATATACATCCCCAGCCTCATATACACCCCCCAGCCTCATATGCATATCCCAGCCTCATATACATCCCCAGCCTCATATACATCCCCCAGCCTCATATGCATCCCCCAGCCTCATATACACCCCCAGCCTCATATGCATATCCCAGCCTCATATACATATCCCAGCCTCATATACATCCCCCAGCCTCATATACATCCCCAGCCTCATATACATCCCCCAGCCTCATATACACCCCCAGCCTCATATACATCCCCAGCCTCATATGCACCCCCCAGCCTCATATGCATCCCCCAGCCTCATATACATCCCCCAGCCTCATATACATCCCCCAGCCTCATATACACCCCCCAGCCTCATATGCATCCCCCAGCCTCATATACATATCCCAGCCTCATATACATCCCCAGCCTCATATACATCCCCCAGCCTCATATACACCCCCAGCCTCATATACAACACCCCCAGCCTCATATACATCCCACAGCCTCATATACACCCCCCCAGCCTCATATACAACACCCCCAGCCTCATATACATCCCCCAGCCTCATATACACCCCCCAGCCTCATATACAACACCCCCAGCCTCATATACATCCCCAGCTTTATACACCCCTCAACTGGGGCTGGGACTGGAGCGACTGAGGAGACTGTCTGGAGGGAGGCAGAGGGAGTGACGTCATGGGGAGCGCGCCGGCTCTTCACTCCTCTCCCACTGTCTGTAGCCGGCGTGCTCCGCCTCCTAAGACTGCAGCAGCAAGCAATGCCTGCTGGCTGCTGCACTGCTCTCACCAGCCGGTCTCAGCTCAGCTGGAGTAGCGCGATCAGCTGAGACCGGCTGGTGGTGTGGTGTCACCCCAAGCAGAGGTGTCACCCGGTGCGGCCCGCACCCCCCGCACCCGGGTCGCTACGCCACTGTATGGGAGCAGAATCAAGCTTACTCCAGAGATATAGGAGCAGAACCGAGCTTACCACAGGGATATGGCAGCAGAACTGAGCTTACTACAGAGATATGGGAGCAGAACCGAGCTTACTCCAGAGATATGGGAGCAGAACTGAGCTTACTACAGAGATATGGGAGCAGAACCAAGCTTACCATAGAGAGATGGGAGCAGAACTGAGCTTACTACATAGAGAGGGAAACAGAACAGAACTCACTACAAAGATATAGGAGCAGAACTGAGCTTACCACAGAGATATGGGAGCAGAACTGAGCTTACTTCAGAGATATGGGAACAGAACAGAGCTTACTACAGAGATATGGGAGCAGAACCGAGCTTACTACATAGAGAGGAGAACAGAACAGAGCTTACTCCAGAGATATGGGAGCAGAACGGAGCTTACTATAGAGCTATGGGAGCAGAACCAAGCTTACTACGGAGCTATGAGAGCAGAACAGAGCTTACTACAGAAATATGGGAGCAGCACCGAGCTTACTCCAGAGATATGGGAGCAGAACCGAGCTTACTACAGAGATATGGAAGCAGAACCGAGCTTACTGCAGAGATAACCGATATGTAGACACTCAGTACTGCAGGGGCATTGCTAGGGTCCTTAAAGATCAAGGGCCCAAGCCCCAAAGTGCATGTCTCCCCATACGACCAACCTGTAGCCATATACTGGAGCTCTGTATATAGTGTCAGTGTACAGGTAATACAGTGATCACCAGTGATATACACAGGAGCTCTGTATACAGTGTATAGTGTACAGGTAATACATTGATCACCAGTGATATTATACACAGGAGCTCTATATATGTCAGTGTATATGTTATACAGTGATCACCAGTGACATATACAGGAGCTCTGTATATAGTGTACAGTGAACAGGTAATAGAGTGTATAGTGTCAGTGTACAGGTAACACATTGACTCACCAGTGATGTCTCTAGCTGAAGTCCCTCATCTTTGCTTTTCTTTTTCATGCAGCGCAGACCATCATCATTTCTTCCAGCCAGGACTCGTCTCTGCATAAAATAACATGTTACCTAGAGCCCTGCTTCCAGAGCACATTCCCCCCTTTTTCACTTTCTTCTACACTACACATCTGAATACAGATGTGCACCCACCATTAATATATAATTGGTTATTATGCAATCCACCATTCCAAATATAAATTATAATTCACCACTGCGCCCCCACCAACTATAAATAGCCATTTTCCCCACCTAATATATACATTAATTATCCCCTGTACTCTACCCCCAATTCATTAAGTCACTGCATCCTCAATGTCCTCCACTATGTGCCTCCCGCTCCACGGATTCATTATATTTACATGCCCCTTCCGCCCCAATTCATTGTCATGTCTTCTCTCTCTTCCACCCCCACCCTCAATTCATTATCAACTGCTCTCCCCCCACATTCAGTACATCATTTACTCCCACCACCCTGAAAATTCATCATTATTTGCTTTCCCCAGGTCCTCATTTGCTCTTCCCTTGCCCCACCTTCAATTTAATTGCTGTCCCCATCCCTCACTTCATCATTCGCTGTCCCCCATTCTCCCACTTCATCATGTGCAGTCCCCTTTCATTAATGTGCAGTCCTGTCCCCTTCATCACATCATTTGCAGCTCCTCCATCATTTGCAGCACCCCCTCCATAATATGTAGCACCCCCTCAATCATTTGCAGCCCCCTCCATCATTTGCAGCCCCCTCCATCATTTGCAGCCCCCCTCCATCATTGGCAGCCCCCCTTTATCATTGGCAGCCCCTCTCCATCATTGGCAGCCCCCATCCATAAGTTGCATCCCCTTTATCATTTGCAGCCCCCCTCCATCTTTTGCAGCACCCTCCATCATTTGTAGCACCCCCTCCATCATTGGCAGCCCCCTCCATCACTGGCAGCACCCCCTCCATCACTGGCAGCACCCCCCTCCATCATTTGCATCCCCCTTTATCATTTGCAGCCCCCCTCCATCATTGGCAGCCCCCTCCATCATTGGCAGCCCCCTTTATCATTTGCAGCCCCTACATCATTTGCAGCCCCCTCCATCATTTGTAGTACCCCCTCCATCATTGGCAGCCCCCTCCTTCACTTGCAGCACCTCCCTCCATCATTTACAGCACTCCCTCCATCACATGTACCACCCCCTCCATCATATGCAGCACCCCCCTCCATCATATGCAGCACCCCCTCCATCATTTACAGCACCCCTCCATCATATGAATCACCCTCTCCATCATATGTAGCACCCCCCTCCATCATATGCAGCACCTCCTCCATCATTTACAGCACCCCTCCATCATATGTAGCACCCCCCTCCATCATATGCAGCACCCCCTCCATCATTTACAGCACCCCCCACCATCATATGTAGCACCCCCCTCCATCATATGCAGCACCCCCCTCCATCATATGCAGCACCCCCCTCCATCATATGCAGCACCCCCTCCATCATATGTTGTTATGGAAATTTAATTAGGATAAATCTATCCTGCAGTGTTTGCTGTTGCTGTTCCCAATCTTATATTAAATGTCTTTTCTTTGAGCGCTCAGACAAAATGAGGACTGTCCACAACGGAAGTGTCAGTATAACAGTTCGTCAAGACCAACAGTTTATTATTCATTCAAGGTTTTATACGTTTACAAAAAGGGGCTGGTTAGTCAATTAGCATACAATTAAAAGCTGCTAGGTTATTGGCTGTTTTAGTGTAAGTATGATAATTATGATAATTATGATAAAAGGGCTGAAGTAGCAGATTTATTGTTTATTGTTCTTTGTCCCAGTTTTCCTACGTGACTAGTAAAGAAAATAATAGATATTTTCTGTCCTTGTTTCTGTGTCCTTGGTAAAAAGTCCCTATGAGCTATAGCCAGGGTCGTCTTAAGCAACTGATTATAGCTAGCATCAGCTTTTGCATAGATATGCTGAGCACAGGATTTTTAGCAAGTGAGATCTATCTAACTGTAAATGCATATATATGAATATACATTGAATACGTGGAATACATATATATTTCCATGACAGTCCCCCCTTAGATACCACTTGCCCTAAAAACCTGCTCCTGTCCCAAAGCGCTGCAACTCTTTTGTGCTGCCGATGGGCTGGCACATGCCTAACACATGCACCTCTCATCGATGCAGGCTTTTCGCAAATGGGCGGCCAGGAGATCTGTCCCTAGCAGGGGTTCATGTGTTTGCAATCATAGTCTCTTTATTTAACTGCATGTTCAGAAAAACGTGTGTATTCTTCGTCAGGTAGGTCATCTGTCTGGTCAGTCAGAGCATCCACGACATCCTTCATGGCTTAGGTGTCTCTTCTGGTACAGGAGCTTCCTTGCAATGCGATATGTGGATCCAAGCAGGCTTTCCCTCTAGTTTCACAGAGGTTGGTGTCATCTGGGGCTCTTGGACAGGACCATCAAATCTGGGATCGAGTGTTCTCATTTCCAACTTTTTTTCACCAACACCCAGTCTCCTGGCTTTCAAGGAGTGAGTACCGGACACTGAGTCTGGATCTGGTAGTGAAGAGAAAAACTTGAGAATGGACATTAGTTTTTGACCAATTCAATTACATAAGCAAACAAGATATCATTTTGCATATTCTGCTGCTAAGGGAAGAATGCACCTAACTTGGGACTAGACCCAAACAAAATTTCGCATGGTGACAGCTTTTCTGGGTCTCTGGGAGTGTGCCTTACGCTAAACAATGCAATAGGGAGTGTGTCATGCCATGGTTTGCGTGTCTCTTGTTCAATTTTCAGCATCCTATTCTTAAGTGTTCCGTTCAGTCTTTCTACCTTCCCGCTGCTCTGGGGGTGGTAAGGAGTGTGTAGGCCTAAATCTGACCCTACTGCTAACCAGATCTCTTGTGTCAGATTTGCTGTGAATGCGGGTCCCTGATCACTCTCTATCACTTCTGGAACCCCGTATCTGCACACTATTTTCCGAAAGTAGCTGCTTTGCAGTAGTCTTTGCTGACTTGGAAGGCTTCTGTCCATCTTGAAAACACTTCTTTGACCACAATGGCGTATTTGAATCCTTCACTTGGCGATATCTGGATGTGGTCTATCTGGATCCTCTGAAGCTGGTAGAGTGGTCTTGCCGGATGAGGTCAGGGGGACTTTCTTCTACACATCCAGGCAAGAATTTGCCGCAGGTCAGACAGCTGCTGGTGAATTTGGCTGTTAGGGTGGAGATCCCTGAAGCGAACCAGTAAGCACCAATCGGATCATTCATCTGTGTCTTTGATATGTGGGTGGGTCCATGTGCCCATTGGACCACCATAGGGTGCATACTTTGTGGTAGGCAGGGTTTGGAGTCCATTGTAGATAGCCTTCCTTCTTCACGTGTTTTTTTTTTTTTTCGCATTCAGCTCTTCTTCTCCTTTTGGAGCTTGGTCTTGCAACTTCTTGAGCAGATCCCAGGACGTCTTTTTGTCAGGTTTCTTGTCTTCAGTTGTCATGTAGTAGCCGTCCGGCTCTACGACCTCTCCCACTTCTCCATGTTGTCTTCCTTTGGCCGCTTCTTTGGCTGCCATGTCCGCCATGTTATTGCCTCATGCCTCTTCTGTTCTCAGTTTTCCATGCACTTTGATTTTTCAAATTGCCACCATTTTGGAAATTGGAGTACACCCAGCAGGTCCCTGAAGGCTCCATGATGCTTCACGGTTGTCCCGCTTGCTGTGATGAAGTCCCTTGCAGCCCAGATGGGCCCAAAGTTGTGTGCTATGCCATGCGAGCACCTGTAGTCGGTGTAGATGTTTGCAGTCTTGCCTTCTGCCATCTGGCAGGCCTTCGTCAGCGCTATCAGTTCTGCTTCCTGGGCTGACAGGCTAGGTGACAGACTTCTGGACCACAGGATTTCTTGATTGCTGGTCACTGCACTTCCTGTGTGGAAACTTCTTCATCGTCTGCAAATCTGGAGCCATCCAAGTAGAGGATAAATTCTGTAAATTTTTTTCTGAAAAGTCCATATTGTATACCCCTTGGGAGTGGGAGTAGAGTGGCCGGGATGAGGACTGTAGGTCTGGAGACGGTGACATTGTGAGACAAAGGCGATAGAGGCGCCACAAAGATGTCTGGCGGTGGGGAGATTATTGTTGGTTGAGCTTGATTGAGGATTGCCAAGATGTCGTGTGGAGTGAGAGTTTCCAGTGGCTGTCCAAGAGTGATATCAGCAGTCTTGTCCAGGAAGGTGTGTGCTGCAAATACTGCCATCAGGCAGGAGGGTGCTCCTCTTGCAACTGGATCCAAGCGGGCTGAGAGGCAGCCTAAAGTCTCTGTTTTCCCCCGTGAATCCGTGTCAGGACTCCAGTAGCATGACCTTCTTTCTTCCATCAGTGTTGTGAATGGGCTTGAGATGAGTTCTGAGCAGAGGCTCCTTCTGGTGGTTACAAGCGGTACTGGTCTGTCCAGTGAAGATTGTGAAGATTGTGAGGATTGGGAATCAGGTGTTACTGACTGGTCTTATATAAGGGAGTCACCTTCCCATCAGGGTTGCCGGTGATCAATTGTTCTGGTCTCTATCCTAGATTCCTGTTTCCCTTGTAGCCTGCTGTGTCGTGTCTGCATCTCCTGCTAACAGATAAGACATTTTCTTCTTTTTGTTTTTGTGCTTGATTTTTGCATTTTGTCCTGCACTTCTGTGGGGGCCTTCGGGGTCCCTCCGGGGGCTTTTGCCCTCTCAGTTTAGTTCAGCCACTGATGTTTGTACTTTTGCTTTTTCCAGTTTTTTCAGTGGCTGCTGTTTTGATTTTGTTACACCAGAGAACTAATTTAGGTGGTAGAGGTCGTGTGATCTCAGGTTTTTTGAAATTAGTAGAGTTGGTGCTTTTCAGGGTTTTCTGGGATTGCAGTAAGTGCCCTTCCTATCCTTTTCTATTTAGTTAGTTTGGGCCCCAACGTTTGCTCATACTATTTTCTGTCTGTGTCAGTATTTCTTCTTGTCTAACCGCCATTACATGTTTGGGGGCTTTCTATTATCTTTGGGGTTCTGCTCCGGGGCAGATAGCTTTCCTATATCTATCTTTAGGTGTAGTTAGTTTCTCAGGCTGTGACGAGGCGTCTAGGACCAACGTAGGAACGCTCCACGGCTGCCTCTAGTTGTTGTGGTTAGTCAGGGTACTGCAATCTCATAGATTCCAACTGCTCTGGTGTATTGCCTTTTTTGCCTGCACTCCTCAGCTACCGAAACATAACAGTATCACCGGCCCAAAATTTAAAATTGTATGGTACTCACAGAAAGGAAAAAATTTGTGAAAGAAAAAACGGTTGTCAGAGATATTTTTCTGTTTGTTGCATTTTTTTTTTTTTTTCCCTCTGTATCTCTGGGTGCTGGGGAGGATTTTTTCTCTCAATGGAGTTTGCACAGTTGTCTGGCCGTGTGGATCAGCTTGCCACTGAGGTTCAGAGTATTGCTGCATATCTTGCTAGGTTGCCTGTTGTGGAGCCTAGGATTCCCATGCCAGATTTGTTTTTGGGGGATCGAGCTAAGTTTCAGAATTTCAAAAATAATTGTAAATTGTTTTTGCCTTAAAATCTAAGTCCTCAGGGAACGCAGCGCAGCAGGTTCAAATTGTCATCTCTCTCCTGCGCGGCGACCCTCAGGATTGGGCTTTTTCCCTGACACCTGGGGATCCTGTTTTGAGTGATGTTGATGCATTTTTTCAGGCTTTGGGGTTATTGTACGATGAGCCTAATGTCACTGATCAAGCTGAAAAAGCCTTGTTGGCATTAAATCAGGGGCTTGATGACGCTGAGTTATACTGTCAGAGATTCCGTAGGTGGGCAGTCCTGACCAAGTGGAATGACAACGCTTTGGCGGCCCTTTTTCGGAATGGTCTGTCAGATAATGTAAAGGATGTTATGGTGGGATTCCCTGTCCCCTCTGGTCTCAATGATTCTATGTCATTAGCGATTCAAATTGACAGACGTTTGCGTGAGCGGAGAAGTATGCGTGGAATAGTGTTGCCTTGTGAACCTGCTTCTGAATCCATGCAGTGTGATAGAGTGGTGTCTGGGGCACAGCGTCATGAGTTTCGAAAGCGCAATGGGTTATGTTTCAACTGTGGTGATGCCTCTCATGCTATTTCAGTCTGCCCTAAGCGGGGAAGACGTTTTGCACGCTCATTTGCCTTGGGTAGTGTTCAGACTAAGTTTTTATTAACTGTCACTCTGATATGCTCTCTGTCCTCATTTTCTGCTCAGGCTTTCGTTGATTCTGGAGCAGCTATTAACCTGATGGATTATGATTTTGCTAAACGTTGTGGGTTTCCCTTGATACCCCTACAGAAGTCTATTCCCCTACTGGGGATCGATTCTACCCCTTTGGCTGAGAATAAACCTCAGTTCTCTACTCAGGTGATAATGAGAGTTGAACCTGATCATCAAGAGTGCTGCAAATTTTTGGTTCTGTATAATCTGCATGATATTATCGTACTGGGTTTCCCTTGGTTACAGTCTCATAATCCTGTTTTGGATTGGAAATCTGTGTCTGTAACCAGTTGGGGCTGCCAATGTGTTAATACCAACACTCCTGTTTTTTCTGCCTCCCCCAGGCTCACGATGTTCCTGACTTTTTGATTGATTTTTCTGATGTATTTAGCGAAAGTAAATCTGCATCCTTGCCTCCCCATAGGAGCTATGACTGCGCTATTGAATTAGTGCCTGGTAGTAAATTCCCTAAAGGTCGCCTTTTTAACTTGTCTGTACCTGAACATGACGCTATGCGGTCTTATATCAAGGAGTCATTGGAGAAGGGTCATATCAGACCATCCTCTTCACCCTTAGGTGCCGGTTTTTTGTTTGTGGCCAAAAAGGATGGTTCATTAAGGCCGTGTATTGATTATCGTCTTTTGAACAATATTACTGTGAAATATCAATACCCGTTACCCTTGATTTCTGACCTGTTTTCCAGGGTGAAAAATGCTACTTGGTTTACCAAGCTTGACCTCAGGGGGGCATATAACCTTATTCGCATTAAGCACGGGGATGAATGGAAGACGGCATTCAATACCCCGGAGGGCATTTTGAGTACCTTGTGATGCCCTTTGGGCTCACTAATGCTCCTTCTGTCTTCCAGTCCTTCATGAATGACATTTTCAGGGATTTTGTGGATAAATTTCTGATTGTTTATTTGGATGATATCTTGATTTTTTCTAATGACTGGGACTCTCATGTGAAACATGTTCGAACTGTATTCCAGATTTTGAGAGAGAATGCTCTGTATGTGAAGGGATCAAAGTGTCTTTTTGGCGTACAGAGGATCTCATTTCTGGGATTCATTTTGTCCCCATCTGTTATTGAAATGGACCCGGTCAAGGTTCAGGCCATCTGTGATTGGGTCCAACCTACTTCATTAAAGGCTCTTCAAAGATTTTTGGGTTTTGCCAATTTTTATCGTAAATTTATTGGTAATTTCTCGGTTATTGTTAAACCATTAACTGATTTGACCAAAAAGGGTTCTGATGTGGTGAATTGGCCTCCTGAGGCAGTCTCTGCATTTCAGGAACTTAAGCAGAGATTCACTTCTGCTCCTGTTCTACGGCAGCCTGATGTTTCTCTGCCATTTCAGGTGGAGGTTGATGCCTCTGAAATTGGGGCAGGTGCCGTTTTGTCCCAAAAAGATCCAGAGACCTCTAAAAGTAACCCTTGTGCCTTTTTCTCTCGAAAATTTTCTCCTACTGAACGTAATTATGACGTGGGTAATCGGGAGTTATTGGCCATGAAGTGGGCTTTTGAAGAGTGGAGACATTGGCTGGAGGGAGCCAAACATCAGGTGGTGGTCCTTACTGACCATAAGAATCTGGTTTATCTGGAATCTGCCAAGCGACTCAATCCTAGACAGGCCAGGTGGGCCTTGTTTTTCACACGTTTTAATTTTGTGGTTTCCTTTCTTCCTGGCACTAAGAATGTTAAGGCGGATGCCCTCTCGAGGAGCTTCCTTGCGGACTCTCCTGAGTTATCTGATCCTTCTGTTATTTTGAAAGAGGGTGTAGTTCTTTCCGCCATCTCACCTAATTTGAGACTTGCTCTGGAGGGGTGTCAGGAGGATAGGCCCGAGCGCTGCCCTGTTGGAAAATTGTTTGTCCCGGACCAGTGGAAAAAGAGTGTGATGTCTGAGATTCATTGTTCCGCGTTGGCTGGGCATCCCGGAATTTTTGGTACCAGAGACTTGGTTAGTCGGTCCTTTTGGTGGCCTACCTTGTCTCGTGATGTCAGGGAATTTGTGCAGTCCTGCGGGACTTGCTCTCGCTCCAAGCCTTGCTCTCGCTCTAGTGGTTTGTTGATGCCATTGCCTGTGCCCAAGAGACCATGGACCCATATCTCTATGGATTTCATTTCCGACCTTCCTGTTTCTCAGAGAATGACCGCCATCTGGGTGATTTGTGATAGGTTTTCCAAGATGATACATCTTGTGCCATTACCTAAGTTGCCTTCCTCCTCTGAATTGGTGCCGTTGTTCCTTCAGCACGTGGTTCGTTTACACGGCATTCCTGAGAACATAGTGTCTGACAGAGGAGTCCAGTTTGTTTCCAGATTTTGGAGGACTTTTTGTTCTAAACTGGGTGTTCAATTGTCTTTCTCCTCGGCATTTCATCCTCAGACCAATGGTCAAACTGAGAGAACAAACCAGACATTGGAGACTTATCTAAGATGCTTTGTGTCTGCTGATCAGGATGACTGGGTCTCTTTTTTGCCTTTGGCTGAGTTTGCTCTTAATAATAAGGCTAGCTCTGCCACTTTGATGTCTCCGTTTTTCTGTAATTCTGGGTTTCACCCTCGATTTTCTTCAGGACAGACGGAGGCTTCTGTCTGTCCAGGTGTTGACTCTGTTGTGGAGCGTATGCAACAGATTTGGGACCAGGTAGTGGAGAGGTTGTCCCTCTCTCAGGAGAGGGCCCAGCGGTTTGCTAACCGGCATAGGACTGATGGTCCTCGGTTTGAAGTGGGGGACTTGGTCTGGTTGTCCTCAAAAAATATTTCTATGAGAGTAGCATCTCCTAAATTTAAGCCTAGGTTCATTGGACCTTATAAGATCATGGAGATTCTTAATCCTGTTTCTTTTCGTTTGCTTCTTCCAGGACATTTAAGATCCATAACGTGTTCCACAAGTCCTTGTTGAAGAGGTTTGTTGAGCCAGTGGTTCCTGCTGCTGTGCCTCCTGACCCTGTTTTGGTTGAGGGCAATCTGGAGTATGTGGTTGAGAAAATATTGGATTCTCGTTTTTCTAGACGGAAACTCCAGTATTTGGTTAAGTGGAGAGGTTATGGTCAGGAAGACAATTCTTGGGTGTTTGCTTCGGACATCCATGCTAGGAGACTCATCCGTGCGTACCATAGGGCTCATCCTGACCGACCTGGTTTCTCAAATGAGGGTTCGGTGACCCCTCCTCAAGGGGGGGGTACTGTTGTGAATGGGCTTGAGATGAGTTCTGAGCAGAGGCTCCCTCTGGTGGTTACAAGCGGTACTGGTCTGTCCAGTGAAGATTGTGAAGATTGGGAATCAGGTGTTACTGACTGGTCTTATATAAGGGAGTCACCTTCCCATAAGGGTTGCCGGTGATCAATTGTTCTGGTCTCTATCCTAGATTCCTGTTTCCCTTGTAGCCTGCTGTGTCGTGTCTGCATCTCCTGCTAACAGATAAGACATTTTCTTCTTTTGTTTTTGTGCTTGATTTTTGCATTTTGTCCTGCACTTCTGTGGGGGCCTTCGGGGTCCCCTCCGGGGGCTTTTGCCCTCTCAGTTTAGTTCAGCCACTGATGTTCGTACTTTTGCTTTTTCCAGTTTTTTCAGTGGCTGCTGTTTTGATTTTGTTACACCAGAGAACTAATTTAGATGGTAGAGGTCGTGTGATCTCAGGTGTTTTTGAAATTAGTAGAGTTGGTGCTTTTCAGGGTTTTCTGGGATTGCAGTAAGTGCCCTTCCTATCCTTTTCTATTTAGTTAGTTTGGGCCCCAACGTTTGCTCATACTATTTTCTGTCTGTGTCAGTATTTCTTCTTGTCTAACCGCCATTACATGTTTGGGGGCTTTCTATTATCTTTGGGGTTCTGCTCCGGGGCAGATAGCTTTCCTATATCTATCTTTAGGTGTAGTTAGTTTCTCAGGCTGTGACGAGGCGTCTAGGACCAACGTAGGAACGCTCCACGGCTGCCTCTAGTTGTTGTGGTTAGTCAGGGTACTGCAATCTCATAGATTCCAACTGCTCTGGTGTATTGCCTTTTTTGCCTGCACTCCTCAGCTACCGAAACATAACACATCAGGTAGACGGAAAGGTTTCTCGTAGTCAGGTAAGCCTGGTATTGGCGCTGAGACTGTGGAGTTCTTCCAATTTCCTGAATGAGTTAAAGGCTGCATCCGATAGAAGGAGCGGGGTTGCGTTGATGCAAGCGCACAGAGGCTGCATTAGGACTGAGGCATCAGGGATCCAGGTTCTGAAATACGACACTAGACCAAGGAAGGCCTGCAGGATTTTTGGAGTTGTTGAGGGAGCCATCTTCTCCACAGTGGTCTTCCAGTCATTTGACAGGTGTTTAGTCTGGTGGGCAATACAGTGTCCCAGGGATGTAACTTGCTTCTGACACCGCTGGACTTTGTTCTTCCAGACCTTGCGTTGCTGTTCCTCAAGGAACAGGGAATGGACTGTGCAGGTATCGATGTCAACCACACAAAAGAGAAAGGTCATCCACGTGTTGTAGAAGAGTGACTCCTGCATATTCTGCAATCCAGTTGACGAGGATGGAGGACATTGTCTTGGTGAAACTTGAAGGGCTTGTTCTGAGCACCTATGCACTGCACTGGTGCGTGAAGGCAGGCAGGTCATCCAGGTGGAGGGGGACAGTGAAGAAGGCACTGGCCAGGTTGATCACCGTGAATACCGTTGCGGTGACTGGGACTTTTGAGAGCAGAGTGTGCGGGTTCAGCACTGTCGGGGTTTCAAATACCGTAGCCTCTTTCACGGCCTCCAGGCCTTGCACCATTCTGAACTCAGTGGGGTTTACAGTCTTTTTCTTCACTGTGGAAAGCTGGTATTGATTCCGATGAGTGAGGCAGCCCAGTTTGGCCTTGTCCTTCCTTTCCATGACAATGTAGCATCCCCCTCCATCATATGCAGCACCCCCTCCATCATTTACAGCACCCCCCACCATCATATGTAGCAACCCCTCCATCATATGCAGCACCCCACTCCATCATTTACAGCACCCCCCTCCATCATATGTAGCACCCCTCTATCATATGTAGCACCCCTCTCCATCATATGCAGCACCCCTCCATCATATGCAGCACCCCCTCCATCATTTACAGCATCCCCCACCATCATATGTAGCACCCATTTCATCATATGCAGCACTCCCCTCCATCATATGTAGCACTCTCCTCCATCATTTGCAGCACCCCCCTCCATCATACAGTACAGACCAAAAGTTTGGACACACCTTCTCATTCAAAGATTTTTCTGTATTTTCATGACTATGAAAATTGTAGAATCTCACTGAAGGCATCAAAACTATGAAGTAACACATGTGGAATTAGACAATACACTTTACAAAAAAGTGTGAAACAACTGAAAATATGTCTTATATTCTAGGTTCTTCAAAGTAGCCACCTTTTGCTTTGATTACTGCTTTGCGCGCAGAAAAGGTGAATGGATGGACTCTACATGCCTGGTTCCCACAGTGAAGCATGGATAAGGTGGTGTGATGGTGTGGGGGTGCTTTGCTGGTGACACTGTTGGGGATTTATTCAAAATTGAAGGCATATTGAATCAGCATGGGTACCACAGCATCTTGCAGCAGCATGCTATTCCATCCGGTTTGCATTTAGTTGGACCATTATTTATTTTTCAACAGGACAATGACCCCAAACACAACTTCAGGCTGCGTAAGGGCTATTTGACCAAGAAGGAGAGTGTTGGGGTGCTACGCCAGATGACCTGGCCTCCACAGTCACCAGACCTGAATACAATCGAGATGGTTTGGGGTGAGCTGGACTGCACACCGCTTCAATTTTTAATAAATCCCCAACAGTGTCACCAGCAAAGCATCCCCACACCATAACATCACCTCCTCCATGCTTCACGGTGGGAACCAGACATGTAGAGTCCATCCGTTCACCTTTTCAGCGTGCAAAGCAGTAATCAAAGCAAAAGGTGGCTACTTTGAAGAACTTAGAATATAAGACATATTTTCTGTTGTTTCACACTTTTTTGTAAAGTGTAATGTATAATTCCACATGTGTTAATTCATAGTTTTGATGCCTTTAGTGTGATTCTACAATTTTCATAGTCATGAAAATACAGAGAAATCTTTGAATGAGAAGGTGTGTCCAAACTTTTTGTCTGTACTGTATGCAGCACCCCCTCCATCATTTACAGCACCCCCCACAATCATATGTAGCACCCCCTTCCATCATATGCAGCACCCCCTCCATCATTTACAGCACCCCCACCATCATATGCAGCACCCCCCTCCATCATTTGCAGCACCCCCCACTATCATATGCAGCACCCCCTCCATCATTTACAGCACCCCCACCATCATATGTAGCACCCCCTCCATAGTTTGCAGCCCCCTCACCCATTTAATTCATTTTAAAGAAAAAAACATTTTTCATACTTACCTCACAAGCGATCCCCAACAGGCGCAGCTCCTCTTCTTGTCACGGTAGACACTGTACCTGGAAGGAGCCTGTACATTGTATCATTTTCAGCAGTAAAGCAGCTAGAATGTATGGGCTGCTGAGAGGACCTGCCGGGAGCCCATACAGTCTAGCCCATTCACTGCTGAGAGACAGCTAGAATGTATGGCTGTAGTCAGGACCAGCAGGGAGCCCATACATTCTAGTTACAGCCGAGCAGGAGCTGCGCAGCCAGCCGACTAGGTGCACACAGCTCAGAGAAAGCTCCCGGCACCAGCGTGCCTGAGGGAGAGGCCCGGGGTCAATTGCCTCCCTGCCACCCGGCCCAGCCCGCCCCTGGTTATGGTTAGGGTTGGGATTAGGGTTAGGGGTGTTTTGGAGTTAGGGTTAGAGTTAGAATTGGGCGATTTCACCGGTTTAGGCACATCAGGGGCTCTCCAAACGCGACATGGCATCCAAACTCAATTCCAGCCAAATTTGGTTTGAAAATGTCAAATGGCACTCCTTCCCTTCCGAGCTCTGCCGTGTGCCCAAACAGTGGTTCCCCCCACATATGGGATATCAGCGTACTCAGGACAAATTGTACAACAACTTTTGGGGTCCAATTTCTCCTCTTACCCTTGGGAAAATGAAAAATTGGGACTAAAAGATCATGTTTGTGGAAAAAATCTATGTTAAAAACTTGTGTGAAGCACTTTGGGGTTCAAAGTGCTCACCACACATCTAAATAAGTTCCTTAGGGGGTCTAGTTTCCAAAATGGTGTCACTTGTGGGGGGTTTCCACTGTTTAGGCACATCAAGGGCTCTCCAAAAGTGACATGGCATCCCATCTCAATTCCAGCCAATTTTGGCTTGAAAAAGTCAAAAGGCGCTCCTTCCCTTCTGAGCACTGTAATGCGCCCAAACAGTGGTTTCCCCCCCCATATGGGGTATCGGCATATTCAGGAGAAATTGCACAACTTTATCTGTCAATTTTCTCCTTTTACTCTTGTGAAAATAAAAAAAATGTTTGTAAAATATAATTTTTTGGACTAAAAAGTTGAATGTTCATTTTTTTCTTCCACATTCCAAAAATTCCTGTGAAGCACCTGATGGGTTAATAAACTTCTTGAATGTGGTTTTGAGTACCTTGAGGGTGCAGTTTTTAGAATGGTGTCAATTTTGGGTATTTTCTGCCATATAGACCCCTCAAAGTGACTTCAAATGTGAGGTGGTCCCTAAATAAATGGTTTTGTAAATTTTGTTGTAAAAATTAGAAATCACTGGTGAACTTTTAACCCTTATAACTTCCTAACAAAAAATAATTTTGTTTCCAAACTTGTGCTAATGTAAAGTAAACATGTGGGAAATGTTATTTAGTAACTATTTTATGTGACATATTTCTCTGTTTTAAGGGCATAAAAATTCAGAGTTTGAAAATTGCAAATTTTCTAAATTTTTGCCATATTTCCGTTTTTTTTCATAAATAAACGCAAGTTATATCAAAGAAAGTTTACCACTAACATGAAGTACAATATGTCATGAGAAAAGAATCTAAGAATTGCCAAGATCCGTTGAAGCGTTACAGAATTCTAACCTCATAATGGGACAGTGGTCAGAATTGTAAAAATTGGCCGGGTCGTTAACATGCAAACCACCCTTGGGGGTTAAGGGGTTAAGTGGCAGAAAAAACCTGGTGACATATTTAAACTCTATGGGTCAGTGTGCTATCCATGTTACACAGAAGAGACAACCTTAGGCTTTATTCAAAAAAACATTCATTTTTTGTCCTTATAGGCAGCTTCTAATAAATTGGACTATATAACGACTCTGTTATAGTCAATGGCACCTATTAATCAAAACAATTTTGCCAGAATTATATCATAATTTGCTTTGAAAAGTCAACAGTTTTGCAAAAATGTTGCAAATGTTAACGTTTTTACCCCAGTTTTTCCCAGCTCTGGGCCAAGATAGGGTGGGGCAGTGATGCCACAGTTTGTCTAATTAATGACGAGTTTTGGTGGTCTCTACACTAGAAATCTTACTCCTGTCATGGACTGGAGTAAGATTTCTGGCATAGTGCATGGGGGTTCATGCCAATTGTCATACATTCCTGATTCATTGAGAAGCTTCTGCCTCTTAGTGAATCTGGAGCGTCTGACTACAACATGCCTCCTCATTAAGACCGGAAAAAAAAATCGCCAGTCTTGATGAGTCAGCGCCTATGTGTTTATCTCCATTGCCAATATAAGTCAATGGAGACAGACTCATCATCTAAAGGCACCCGTTTTTGATCTGTAAATGCATCTGATTTTAAACTAATCAGTAAGTTGGGAATATTGAAAAAAGCTATTTTTTTCATATAAAGCACAACAGAAAAGGATCAAATATGCATGTAATAAGGATAAGAAAAACAGACCTAATAAGGACATATAAATGTAACACAGACATGCATATGGTTGAAACATGTATTCAAAACTAATATCAAAGCACAAGGTTTTTCAGGATGAAAATTGGACAGTTTTGAATTCAACAGGGTGGATAATACCTTAGAAAGTGAAGAAAGTTAGTTTATATTCACTCACAAAGCAGAGATCTTAGAAATATTAAAGATCTTAAACAAAGTATCAATGGATAGTACGGAAACGTAATGTAAAGCAATTAAATTATTTACCCCTTTAAAAATGTTGCTTTTGGCTGGAGAGATGCATAACTTCTGTCTCTGACATCAAGCTTCTATGGAATCACTGTTGATTTCTGTATCATGCAGATTTATTATTATTATTATTATTATTATTTATTTCTATAGCACCATTGATTCCATGGTGCTGTACATGAGAAGGGGTTACATACAAATTACAGGTAAGTGTGGAGGAGATAAGGATGTCTTGGAGGATCGGAGATTACGTGAGGGAAGATATCGGGAGATTAGTTCAGAGATATAAGGAGGAGACAGATTATAGATGGCCTTGTAGGTCAGTATTAGTAATTTGAACTGATACGCTGAGGGAATGGGAGCCAGTGAAGAGATTTGCAGGGGAGAAGCGGAGGAGTAGCGAGGAGAGAGGTGAATTAGTCGTGCAGCAGAGTTAAGGATGGACTGGAGAGGTGCGAGGGTGTTAGCAGGGAGGCCAGAGAAAAGGGTGTTGCAGTAGTAGATTTATGATTTTGGAGATTTAGAATTACAAAAAATATAACTAAAACCAATGAGAACTAGAACCATTACTGAGAGGTCCTATCATTTTAAGAGTCGCAATAATTTTGGAATATGCATCAATTTTCCCCTTAAAATATGTGTCGCATGATGAAAGTGTAAATTAGACAAGATAGCCGTGGAACATCAAGATTTCTTTTATTTTATGTGTCACTTTTGTGTAGTTCGTGTTTATATTTACAATGGTCACATTTCACCCAGATATGCCCTATATTTAAAAAAAAAATTATACATATTCATAGCTGGTACCTGATAATAAAAAGTCCCAAAAGCTGTCAAGTGCTGATGGAGAAGTTAAGGAACACCTCTGTGAAAAAAAACATTCTGTATTCTTATTATTATTTTCTTGCCTTTAAGAGTGCAGTTCAGTATTTTGCAATGTCACATACCAGTAAGATCCTGATTGCACAGAATTAGCCATAAATACCATATCATACCGAGCACATCGGTAGGTAATAGCACCTTGCACGGTTACCTTTGCATATTGTATATTCTTCAAATAAAACACAAAAAAATAAAAACTTGCAAAGATAATACGCTTGAACCTAGAGTGCAATACAGTGTTCACCTAGCCTAAGCAGATACTAGCATTCAACTAGACAGAAAGATGCCTTCATTTGACTGGGATAACAGGTTCTGTAAATGAAGAAGCACCACACAGAGCTGTTAGTGATAAGATACTATGAGGAATGTGATGATACTGCATGATTTTCAGCTTTCAGCGATCCTTTTAGAGTCTTAATAGCAATGCGGGTTTCTCACTGGAGTAAAAGCAACCATTAAGTTGGTCATATGTGGTCATCGAAATATTGATGATCTTAGGACCTCTTAAATTGGCCAAACGTGGTAATTTCGAGGGGTTGGCGGTTTATGTGTTGTGTTTCGCGGCCTCCCATCTCTTCTCTCGAAAGGATCAAGCATGTTGAATTTCAATGACTGACTCTTTAGTATTCTGGGACCATAAGCCGCTATCAGAGTTGTTTGACAGCAGCTTATTCCCCTCTGTCCACTGGGAATGGGGAAAACAAGCATACATGTATATATGGGAGTACGGGGAATAGCTGTCGATCAAACAATTTTTCGTCCATTGGCTATTGAAGGTTTATGGGAACCTTTACAGATTCTGTTGCAATACAGTGACTTCTAACCAGTGCCATCTTCTGTATTTTTTATGTATACAGTAGAGCAGTTTTCACCAACTCCTGTCCTTGGAAGCACCAACAGATCATGTTTTCAGGATTTCCTTAGAATTGCCCAGATGATAATTCCATCACTTGTGCAAAAAGGAAGTTCTGAAAAACGTCTGTTGGTGGCTTTTGAGGGGACTGTAGTTGGGGAGTATAGAACATGTAATTACTATGTAAATTAATCTTTTACCAATTTTCTAATTATGGCCACTTGTTAGGTTCTCAAAATACCATACAGCTAAAATAGTAAACTTTGGAAGCCCAGCTATGAAGCATTTATATGAGAACTGTAGCTGATCATTGCCAAACTACCCACCCAAGGAGCCTCAGCCATGTGACTATGCTGTACGGCAGCCATGTGATTGTCAACACATTTATCTGCAGCTCAAGATAAAATATACTTTAGGCCCCGTCTCACATAGCGAGATCGCTGCTGAGTCACAAGTTTTGTGACGCAACAGCGATCTCAGCAGCGATCTCGCTATGTCTGACACGTACCAGCGATCAGGCCCCTGCTGTGAATCGCTGGTCGTGTCAGAAATGCCTGGACTTTTTTTTGATCGCTTATCTCCCGCTGGCCAGCACGCATTGCTGCGTGTGGCAGGCAGGAGACCAGCGATCAGCTGGTAACCAAGGTACTCATACCGGTCCTGGTTACCAGCTCCCTGCATCAGCGGGCTGGTATCCAACGCACACTGCGGGTTACTAAGCGACGTTACCCGCAGTGTCGCTGTCCTGATCGCTGCCTGAGCTGCCTGTTTGGCAGCTCAGCAGCGATCATGTAGCGACACACCAGCGATCCTGACAAGTTCATATCGTTGTCGGGATCGCTGGTGCGTCACTATGTGAGACGGGGCCCTTACACAAGTTATCATCACTAACTAATGACTATTGAGTCAGACTTTTACTTCTGTAATCAGTGTGTGGAGCTTCCTACACTATATACACAGTAACATATGGGGTAACCTTTTGGTTTGCTGTATGCCACAAGCTCCGAGGATTTGCATATATAACAGATCACTGCACTCATCTATGCCATAGGGCGAGAAAGAAAAAACTAATTCCTACAGCCAATCTTAGAAAGAGCTTGTGTGACTTTTAGGTCCTACAGGGTTGATTGCTCAGTGTAATATTAGATTAACGCTTAGGTTTTCTTGGAAGGTTTCTTTCTCATTTATACCTCTCCATTGGGAAAACATTTAAAAGCAACACTGAGGATTAGAATATCCCTATTCTCAAGCATATTATATTTCCATAATTGCCACTCACTATTAAAAATGACCTTCAATAAAACCCACCACTTAGTGGCTAAAGCTACATTTTTTTCTAAAAGCGAGGAAAGCCGCCATGATAATCCTCCTCGGTCTGTCTTAATCACTGATCATGTAAAATGAGTCACTTGACCATAAGCCTAAAACCACTAAGTTAATATTCATCATGTAAGTGTATTGTTCCTCACCACAAACTGGATGACAATAAGTTTTATACAATGTTAATTAATGAACAACACTAGATAATGACATTCATTAAAAATCTCTATACATCAGAATTAAGCTTCCCATACAACTTAGATACATGTTGGCCCAGAGAGTCGTGATGGTACTCTCCACAGCGGATATGTGATTACTGATGGGGGAAATAAACTGCTGTCAGACATCTCTGACAAAGGCTTAATTCCCATAGGAATAAAAGATCGGCCATTGACATATTATGTAGGGAGAGCATTGGGAGATGCCCATACACGTAAGACAGTGTTCACCATTTGTTATGTTGCCCATTCACGACTCAGGGATTTCCGTCTGAAACTTTAGACTCCAGTTTTTTTTGATAGGTGTCCGTCCTTCAGGCTAGACTCAATTTCATAGTGTACACCACTATTGTTTCCCGTGACAAAGACATATATCATAGGAAAGAGGGTCAAACAAAGTCTTAATATGCAAACTGTCTTTTCAGAGAGGAAGAGGGCTTGAACTCTAATGCCACCTATTGGAACTTGCAATCCTAAAAGTCAATTTTGACCCTGTAACGAGCCTTGTTATATGACTTAGAATAAAAGCCAAGCCACAATTTCAATTTGTAGACACATGTTTCGGGGTGTTGACCCTCCTCAGTGCAAAGCATGAGATCTGCTTTAAGAGTTTTGTTTTGAAATTCATTTTCCTAAACAAAGTCAATGGATCAGTTAGGGCAAGTCTCAATCTCATTTTTCATATGTAAATCCAAATGCAGTCATTAATGGAGGAACAGACTTGGTCTGAACTCAGCCTAAGATGGTTGGCTGGGCCCACAAAAATCTGAACTTATTGAAGCCCTTTAGGAACCAGGCTCTCATAGGGTCAAAAAGGTATTTTACTGTAATTATTCCTAATGAAACAATAACAAAACATCAACTTGGAGGCACTGGAATTTTTTGGGTTTAATGTCATTGCTAGACTTTCTCAAGTAGACCTAATGGGTGTTGATATAAACTGCAAATAAAAACAAGTCAATTCAATGTAATTAAATATTTTGAATTCTACTAGATCACATATGAAATAGATCCTAGTGGCAAGTGATTAGCTCCACATAGGTTGCAACTCTTTTTAGCTGATTTTTCACAATTATACCGGAATATCAAGAGATTAGAATTTGGCCACTAATTTATCAAAACTGACATTTTGCACGCCAGTCTTGATGAACAGCGCATTGACATGTGAAATGTGCCAACTTCATCAAAAGCTGTACACCTCCTATTTAATTTTTTAGCTCACAGGCACCAACGCAAGATATATATTCCAGTCTATGGAGAACATATCTATCTTCATAATATCATTATGAATTTTCCAGCACACCCTCTAGCAACTAAGGTCCACCCATTTTTGAAAAAGTTGGGGGAGCTGGCGGAGACTGACTTAAACACTCTAAAGGACAAATTTTTTGCATGAATATGAATGTTTCCATATTTCAAGCAGTTTTACTCCAAAATTCTGAATGATGATAAATCGGGGCTGTGATCCATTGTCTTATTCACAAGAAATTGACATTTTTCTTCATGTAAATAAGCTGCCCAGGACTATGGACACTGATCTGCATGAGAACCTGCCTCCAGAGCTTATTATAAATAGAACAGGGAGTTACCAGTGTGATGTGTAATTGCCACTCTCTGATCTTCTGATTTCATTGCAGAACTGTGTGTGATTATACCTGACACATCTGCAGGTTCCTCTTGGTTTCCATCACACAGTCAGACATGGTTATAATACAGCAGAGCTGTGGGAGCTGCAGCAAATGTGTTTGTAAGGAGACAATGTTCAGTTCTACTTTTCTTTGTTAGTTACGTGTCTCACACTGGTAACATTCCCTTTCCTTTAAAATAATCTCTAGATTTCTCTGGAATAAGACATCAGATCACAGACATCAAAGCATCATTTTATTCAGCTTCATATGGCCTAAATGTCCATATAGATGGCTTAAGAGGAATAATCCTACTGACAGATTCAATTTAATTTATGAATGAAAAACCATTTGAACACTGCCTTAAAAGAATCCAAACATCATAATATCTCACAACAGCTCATTACTGGAATTTTTTTACTTTTTAGATTTTGAGGTGCATTAGTTTTGCCATTTGGATTCCGAAGGTCACAATAGTTCAGTTCTTATCTCAATTATAAAACAAAATCTTGCATGCGTTTCTGATTATAGCTGATATTCTCGATAGAATGCCTTGATCAACCCATTATAGTTGCCACATTTTATAGGATAAAAAGTAAAATTGGCCACACCCTTTTGCCAACTTGTAACTTAGTGTAAATCTTATCGGTAGTCTTTCAGGTTAGCAATTCAACCAGCTTCAACAAAAATGTTAGATGGCTCAAGAATGAGATATGACAATTCAGTGTAAGACTTGGGGCCCGCCATATGAAATTAATGCGTAACCATTGAGGACATCATACAGGACATATTGTCAATAGGATCTGATTTTATTTTGGTTATCTATGAATCAAGTAGACTTTAGTGGCAAAAAATTGGCTTCAAATTGGGTTACCTTTTGCTAGACTTTTAGGTCTTGTTGCTCTACAGGGTGTCTAGTGACAGAACCCTGGTGTGCCAACCGGACAGTGTGACTCATTGAATGGCATTTACAGTATGATATATTTATTGGCCATTTTTATGTACACTGTTGGTCTAATATATATAGTTCGGTGTACCGTATTTTTTTTATGTCGTGGCGGCCTTACTTGCTTATATACAAACGCACATGTATGTGCAGAAAAAAAAACATGTTAGATCTCCACCACTTTCATATATCCCCACCTGGCGATGTGAAGGGCAAGTTATAGAAGTTTTCCCCAATAAGTATGGAAAATGCTTGGAAAACCATACTTTGAAAACCCACGACAGTTCACATGTCACTAATGGAAGATTACACATGGCTCTCTGTACAGCACACTCTCTCTATAGAAGTTTGGAGATTGTTTCTATATTATATCATCGACTTCTACATATTCTATATATTTACAGATATTCTACGTCTTACCGGTAACAGTAGAAAGGGAACCGACTTGAAAAGTAGAGACGCATACATCGGCGGTCACGTCGCCCAAACCTTAAACTGCAGGCAAGCATCATGGGTAATTACATGCACAAAATAGTGGAACAGGAATTCCTTACCATAGTGATGAAAGCAATGCCAGAGCGAGATAAAAATAACCCTTCGATGTCCACAATCACGTTTTGTAACATGGCTAATCTGTCGGTCATTACATCAATCAGTTCCTTTTAACCCGTTTTGCTACCTAATGAATTGCAGCACCGTCAGCTAAAAAAAAAATCTTCAGAGTAAAACATACATATCCAGTTTTACAGCTATATATCTATATATGTATATATAAAATCACGGGATCATCAGCCATGTCCCCTGTCATAGCAAAATAGACAGATCTAAAAGAGGGTGCACTTTTTTGTCTTTACACTGAAAAACTTTAAGATGAAGTATCAGTCATTATAAACAAGCCTTCTAAATGTCTACCCATAGCTAGGTGATGCCTCCAACTTTGGAAAAGGCACTTTTTATTTAAAGAAATATTTTTAGGGTGGGAGGAAGCTTACATAAAATGTCCTGTGAACATCCAGAGATCTAATACTTATTCCTCCATTTTCATGCTCGTAGTGGACATTGTCCATTCTGTTATAACCATGCGTCTTCATTCTTCCTCTAACTGTTGCTTATACTCTAGTTATACTGTATTTTAGAAACCTTAATGTACCTCGGCTATCGTAAAAATAATATAAAAATTATTTTAGTAGATTTGTAAACTTAAAATTTAGCATACTCTTTACATTTTATTTCATAAATCAATAGTACACATGAAAATAAGCTACTTATCCAAGAAATCTGCTTCTTTCTCCACCAGGACTGATCTTTCATTATCAAAATTCTCAATTCAAGGGTAAAATCTGTATTTAGTGAAGACAAATTTTTACATTACTGAGATAGGAGATGACAGTTGCTACCAGTAAGGTTCTATGTAAAAAGGAGCGAAGAGGAGGAGGGAGGAGATAAATATCATAGAATCTTATAAAAAACAACTGATGTCTCCTATTCTCAGTAATGGGAAAATCTTCATTGAATGCAGATTTTTTTCTCAGAATTGAGAATTTTGAAATGATTAGTCCAGGAGGAGAACGAAACAGATTTCTCTGATAAGATATATAACGAAGTTTCTTATTTTCATGTGTACTATTGATTTTATGAACAAAAATTAAGCAAAGGTTACTCTTTAAATGCATGTAATAGGGGCAAAAAAAATGTTGCAATTGGGTTTGATTAAAAATTTTGCAATTTGCCTTTTATAGCCGATGTGTTGTGCTGTCTATTGCTGGCTACAGAATGAGCCATCCATAAGTCAACCCACTATTAAGGTCTGATGGAGATTTTGTGACTCTTATCTGTCTTTTTCTGAGCCCCTCTCAGTAGATTTATGACCACAGACCACATCAAAGTTGAATATGCAGGCAAATAAACAGCCTGTAAAAGCCAAACGGTGCCAAATGTTTAATGAAATATGATTGCAAAAATGATTTTAAGCCCCAAATATATTCATTTATGTAAAATAAAGAATAAAATACTGTCCCCAGAGGTGGACAACTACTTTAATTATTCTTATTATATATTGTTTGTATAATTCCCTACAGGCAGAAAAGGAGGCAAGGTTGGCGCATATATGGTGCCTTAATATTACAGTTGTCCATTGTTTGCCTAGATTTAGAACAGTTCTACATTTATAACCATATCCTACAAATTTGTTGTAGAAGATGGAGACAAAAAATTGAGATGAGAAGGCTGAGGTTCAAGAAAGGTCAGTACGGAGGCAGGTGCTGTTACAAAAAGGGGTATGTTGTTTTTTTAAAGGGAATCTGTCAGCAGGTTTTTTTCTTTGTAATGTGAGAGCAGCACAATATAAGGTAAGAGAGCTTGATTCCAACAATATAACAATGTATCACTTACTGGACTGCTTGCTATAGTTTTGCTAGAATCCTTGTTTTCTCTGTTCTAGATGTTGCAGTGCTCAGAATGCTGAGCTATGTATAACCCCACTCACGCCTCTGAGTGGCAACTTTCTTTGTGCATTATGAGCATGCTGCCAATCAGTGATGGGGTGTGGTTACACAGATTAGCCTGACTGCCTTACACATGAGAACTAGTCATGCAGTGATAATCTCTTGCTCATAAAACACTACAATACACAACACAATAAGTGACACATCCCTGGAATGAGGCTCACTTGCCCTACATTATGAGGCCCTCAGATTAAAAAGAAAAAAAACACAGACAAACTGCCTTTAAAGGGAATCTGTCACCCCCATTTTTCGTATATAAGCTGAAGCCACCGCCATCAGGGGCTTATCTACAGCATGCTAATGCTGTAGATAAGCACCTGATGTAACCTGAAAGATAAGAAAAACGAGTTATATTATACTTACCCGGTGGGCGGTCCGGTCCGATGGGCGTCGCAGGTCCGGGTCCGTCACCTCCCATCTTCTAACAATGACATCCTCCTCCTTGCTTCTGGCATGCTCCTGGGCAGGCATACTTTATCTGTCCTGGTGAGGCAGAGCAAAGTACTGCAGTGCACAGGCGCCGGGAAAGGTCAGAGAGGCCCACTAGAAGATGAGAGGTGACGGACCCGGACCTGTGACGCCTATCGGACCGGACCACCCCCCCGGGTAAGTATAATATAACTTGTTTTTCTTATCTTTCAAGTTACATCGGGGGCTTATCTACAGCATTACAGATAAGCCCCTGATGGTGGTGGCTTCAGCTTACATACGAAAAATGGGGTGACAGATTCCCTTTAAGGAGGATACAATAGTTAATATATGAATGAGAGGGTGCATAAGTGAAGTATCTCTCTAGGTCCATTTGGCCCCACGAGCAGGCGAATTTCCAATTCAAAAGTGATTGCTATCGCACTTGGTGCATCATACATCTCATGGTCATCTGTGCCTTGTTTCTTTTTGTTTAGTCTGCATCCCCCATTTGACATTGAATATAAGTCCAGTAAAATCTATTTTTCCCACCACAGATAGATTATTTTCATGTCAGCAATACTTCTCCTTAAGCCCAGTGCTAAAGACAAAGAAGAGCAAGTAATCCAAGTCACATTCACATAATTTTCTTTCAGAAAGCCTCACACGCGCTTACAGAACAAAACTAGAAAAACCCACATTTCAAATTCTACAAAAGCAAAAAAAAAAGTATTAAAAAATGAGGTAGAAGTTTGTGTACAAAGTTTGGAAGTGCATCACGCTGGACTAGAAAATAAAATAAAGGGAAATTTACCTCAGAACAACATCAGTTGCGAGGAACCAAATAGCGAGGAATATTTGTGGCTTGTTACTTTACTATCACAAATGGTAATGAATATGAAGTTGTTTGGCATGTCTTTAGCCTAGGGTTACTATTTGGTATAATTGAGAGGGAAATGTCGACCTGCAGTCAGTCCAGACATCTTTAATGACCTCCTCCTACTTTTAGCAGAAGTGTTGGGAGCAGTGTAAAATATCAAAAGTTGCACATTTTGTGCCAAAAACGTGGTACTTTTTCCTACACAGAAAGTTTTCACATAGATTTTGAAGCAGATCCACTCCAAAATCCATATAAAAAACGCTTTAAATGCTCTTTGAAGTAAATCCATTTCAAAATCCTCCCCAAAAAAGCTCTGTGCGAATGCAGCCTAAAAGGCTTTGCTATTTTACCCTGCAATTTATCTATGGTCCAAAATCTACTATATGTGATGTAAGCTATACATTTCTGATTTAAGAGATTTTACAAGATTTCTGAAATGAGTTGGGGTGTTAGGTCACATACGCATGTCCATATAGGCAGCTTTATAGATGTGATGCAAAATGTATCTACCTTAGGCCACATGCACATGTTGAATATTTGGTGAGTTTTTTACCTCAGTATTTGTAGCCAAAACCAGGAGTGGGTGATAAATACAGAAGTGGTGACGTGTTTCTATTATACTTTTCCTCTGATTGTTCCACTCCTGGTTTTGGCTTACAAATACTGAGGTAAAAAACTCACCAAATACTGAACATGACCTAACAGGCTAAATTACTATGCCACCCTACGCTGTGGGCAATGTCCCCAAATCAGCTCATGTGGACCAAAACTGTAGGACAAGTAATATACAGAACATGTTTAGTACACAACGCTTTTATTTGTGCCTTATTGTTGATTTAGTATTAAATGTGCTTTTCTTCCCTATTTTACGGACATTTTAGCAAGAATTGGAGATCATATTCTGATGAAAGTCTAAGGCCACATTCACACGTTCATATTTGGTCAGTATTTACCTCAGTATTTGTAAGGCTATGGTTCCACGGTCCGGAACCATAGCGCTTTGGACGGAGTGGAAATTCCGCTCCGTCTAAGCCCCGCCCCTTTCTGACGCGCGATCTTTCCGGAGGTGTTCAGGACACCTCCGGAACACCTCCGGAAAGAGCGCAGGCTACATAGCCCTGTGTTTAATTCTGTTGCGGCGACGCACCGTCGCCGCAATACGCGAGGACATGCTGCGGTCTAAAAAGACGCGCCGCATGTCCGTTTACGCAGGTTTGCCACCTGCGTATTGTTACGCATAGTGGAGACGGATTCTTGAAATCCCTCCACTATGCTGTAACATCTGGACGCTGCGTGTTTGGCGCTGCGCCAGCGCACAGCGCCAAACACGCAGCGTTTCCTGACGTGGAAACTCACCCTAAGACAAAACCAGGAGTGGAACAATCGAGGAAAAGTTTAACGGAGGTGCCCACAATCCAGAATAGCAGCGCTTTGGACACAGCTCAACAGTACTGCGTCCAAAATGCTGCTTTCTAGATTACAAGCACAGTGGATGTGATTTATGTGCTTCGATTTGTCGCTGCGTGAACTCACCTGCGGTGCGGTTTACAAGACGCAGCATGTCAATTATCTGCACCTATATCCTGATTATGGGCACATAGCCTAATAGAAACACGTCACCACTTCTTTATTTTTCACATTCTCCTAGTTTTGGGTACAAATACTGAGTTAAAAAACTCACCAAATACACACAACTTTGCATCCAGGTGCCATTGGTGTGAAATCTGTGTTTGCCACATATTCCTCGTTAGATGGCTGCAGTCAGTGGACTTCTGTAATATTGTCACAAAAATGCACACATTTATCCCCTAAATTGTGACCTATAGGGGGGCATGTGTTTGCACTAGTCATGCATGATCAAATTTCACAGAATAACAAACAGATCACACTTGAAAACATTCATCCCGGTTGAGGTAGGTATGGAGATTGACCTCTGTACAGACTCCTCACTAAAGATTATATTCGACTTATCAGCAGACAAATTAAAAAAAAAAGCCTAATGAACCATTTCACCTTCAGACCAGTCTACAAGAGCAGCAGGCATTCCCGGGATAACCCTGAGAGCCTAAACAATCATCTGGTATCATAATAGTAATAACAGAGGGTTAAAAATGTCAGTGGGTAATGGTGTCAATTGAGTAAACTTCCCTATAACATCTATTAGCCCTGTATCCAAAGGGCTTAAAAAGCAGGCAAATTCCATGTGTTGTGAGTGAAAAAAACACGGCTGCCCACAGTCTCTGGAGAGTAACAGTCTATAAGTGCCAAATGTTCTCACATAATAATTAAAAAAGTACAAAACTCTATCAAAAGGGTACAAGAGAATCATAGGGTTCGGAACATGGAGACCTGAGATGTATAGAAAGCTCCAAACAAACACAGCTGAAAGGAGCAGCAGGGATTCTGGGTCAGTTCGGTTTTGGATGAAGTTGGGGGCTCAGTCCATTGCTGAAGGTGGATGGTTAATTGCTTGAGATCCAGGAGGGTCTTCTTCAGCAAAACTGATTTCATCAGGAATGATGGCGGACACCAGAGTTACATCCAAAGAGTGTGAAGCAGTAGACTGTCATGGAGAAGAGAAAAATACAGGTGAATTTTCTTTTTATATCATCACTCAACTGACCAATGTAGCCTTTCTATATGTAGGTGAGGTCTGCATACAGATGTTTTCTGGCTATTTTATTATTTTGCCTCTGGGAATGGCTTCAAAAATATTAGTAATATCAGATATGGTCAATATTACTTCACATATGGTCTGACCAATCGGACCCCGGTCCTGCTCTTCCTCCCATCTACATTGAGGTTCTCTGACACAAGGTGGTCAGTTGGTGCTCATAAAGTTTTATGGGAAACTGCAACTGTAATTTCAGGAAAACTTATACTACCTCACTGTGTTCCGGATATTTACAATGCAGAAATATCTTCTTGATGCGACTACATAAAAATTTCTCACCTCTGATCGTGTTGAGCGAGGAAAGAGATGCTCCATCTCATTGAGGTCACTAACTTTGCCTTTCAATTCTGAAACATTAGGATCCATCAGTGTAGCACCATTTTGAGTATTTCGGTGTGAAATTCTGCCATTAATGCCACCAGCGGCTTGTGGAGCTGACATCTGGTCCTGTGATGCCTTACACTTCATCAGTCTACGACAGAAACAAAAACACTTTATCACTTTATTTACGGCACATTTAGATGCAAAAACGTTATCTGTTACATGATACCTGACTGATGTTACGAGTTCACACGTTCTCTCATGTGTTCCGCCAAATTTAGTTTTGTCTTTAGGCACAATGATCAAAAATCATTACATGTTCATATCTGGAGCAAATGTAGAAATCTCAAGCCCCAGAAATGGTGTCAATTTGGGCTCCTAGAAGCCGTAACTATCACCCATCGAGTAGATGCAATTGATTCGAGGGGGAGGCCCATTTGAGGTGTCTAATCATTAGGGTGCTACGGTCACTGTTCTCTAGAGTTGAGCGAATTTACTCAGATTTTGTATTCGAATCTGAATTTGCCATATTCGTGCCATATTGGTACCCCATATGTGACGAATGTATGTTTGATGATCAGTTCTGAACATATTCGGTAAATTCTACTCCCAAAGACTCTAATGACGTTCGGCTGTGTTCGACTAACATTGCTAAAACAATATTCAATGCCGATCGTATTCGGAACCGAATCCTAACAAATTCGCTTAACTCTACTGTTCACCACAACATCTAAGCGTTTAAAGTGCTGTGATCAGTGCTAGCTCCAATCACAGTAGTTACCCGCGGGTGTCTACTGTGGGAAGGGCTACGCATGGTGTGCCATTATTGGAGGTACACTATTGGTTCATATGTTAATTGTTTTTTTTTAATCTAATGCCTATGTGGACATTAATGAGGATTGTTATTAAAAGCATTGTCACAAAAATAACACATAACACCTATTCACAGAACAGACTATAAATGTATGATCGATGGGGTCAGACTGTTGGGATCCCCCACAGATCATGAGAATGGGGATTCCAAAGTGCCCTGTGTGAATGGAATGAACAGGTAGAGAGCATTTGCAACTGCTCTATACACTGCTTATAGGAGTGATAGTCGCACATGCTTGTAGACCTCACTATTCACACAGGGGATTTTATACTGGGGGGCGGTTTCAGTATTGGTGGGGATCCTCAGCACTTGAACCCCCAGCAATCATACATTCATCATCTATTCTGTTGATTCGTGATAAATATTTATAGGACAAATACACCCAAAGTTCCAGTAATATCCCAGAATTGCAAGACTTCATACCAGAAAAAGCTGTCATAGGGACATGGCTTGTACAGTCAGCATATTTAATTACGTAGTTGTTATATTATTTGTTTAGTAATTGTAATTGTCCTAAAAATGTCACAAAAGTAAAGTAAAAATGACAAAAACTTTACATTTATATAACATTTTCCATGTTCTTTGCATATATTATATTGTAGAAATGTATTATTGTCCTACCTCCCACGATATCCAAACATCAAGAACAGCACACAGAAAATGATACAGGTCACGCCGATGTGTATTCCAATAATGATGCCGGTCGTAGAAGACTGTGCCCTCTGTTCATCACCTACACAATTGCAGGATGGATTTAGCACTGTGTACAGAAATAAGGCGTTATATAAAAAGACTTCTACAATTTGTGGGAACTATTTTTTGTGGATATTTTTAATATATACAGTGGTGCTGTAAGAAATCCCTGCCCCCAGCCCTCACTACTACCCTCCTCTCATCAGCCTCAGTTTTTGCCCCGGAATCCTGTACCTGCGCCCTGCACTCCCTCAGAAATACCTCATCTGACTCGCAGGGCGCAGGCGCAGGATTCCGGCGCCATAACTGACATACATGGGAGGGTGGGTAGTTGTATAATGAGGATAGGAGGCAGGGATTTCTTACAAGCACCGCATGCCCCAGAGCCTGGAAGAAATCATTGTTCGCTTATGTATATAGATTTATTTTTAATAATAGCGCGATTATCTGGTGATGTTCCCCTATACTCACAATTAGGGTGCACCACGTAGCTGTAGTCAGGATTACCTGGCTAGGGGCCCACTCAGATTTTTGCCCCCCTAAGCTGAAACCCTAGCTACGTTTCTGATTTAACCCCTTGGAAACGCAGTCATTTTGTGTTTATTCATTTCTTCTTTCTTCCCCTTCTCCCAATACCCATAACTTTTTTTTCTGTCTACCAACATATTCATATGAGGGCTTGTTTTTTGAGGAGTGAGCTGTTGTTTTGAATAGAGGTGAGGGAAAAGCTTTGCAGGACCCTGGTCCAGAAGACACATGGGTAGTGTGTGGCCCCTGGACCAAAGCCCTGCGAATCTCCTCCTACCTGCAGGAATCCCTGACGCCTCTACTAATTACCCAACGTAATGTGATATTTACAGAGGGACGCAAACGGTATCGTACAAGAGCTACTAATCAGAAGAGGTGCCGGGGATGCTATAGATAATAAGGCTACGTTCTCACGATCAGTGTTTGTTGAGTTTTTGATGCTACAGAATTTTTTTTAAGTTTACTCGCGTTTTTTCATTGCATTCTTGTTTGCATTTTTTTATGCTGCTTTTTTATCGCGTTTTTGACTCAGCGTTTTTTTATCCATGTTCGGTGTGTCAAGCTTTAAATAAAGCTGCTTTCTTTTGGAAACTTCCTGATATTGACATTCTTAGGTACACATTACATGCGTTTACGCAGATTAAATGTACTAAAAACACATGTGCGCTTTTTTTCCTGCAGATTTTCCACATCCCCGCAAGCAAAATTGACATGCTGCGGATTGCCAGATCCCATGGTTGTTGTGATGTAGATGGGGAAAGAGTTATAGCTCCAGTTCTAACCAAGCCTATCATCTATCGCCTGAAACACTCCCTCTTCTTTTACAGGGCAGTTGGCCTCACTTTCCAAGCAAAAGGGCAAAATAAATCTTGTCCCCATTCACCCAGGATGAGGTGGGATGGGGTTAAGAACCAACACTAGAAGGACATTAACATTCTCTTTACGCTGTAGTTTAGTAGTCACTGATATATCCTTTATTCTGTTCCTCCATAATGTGGGAGCTACTTACCAGCTCTGGCAGAGGCCTCTTTCAGTGACACAAAGCGAACTGTAGAATTTCCATCTCCATGCTGATTGAAGGCGAGCAACTTCACCTCGTACACTACTAAGGGGTCTGGATACAAAACTTTATTATATTACAACCTATGAATTATATTGTCACACAATCATTTTCAGTTTTTTCCCATCAATATCATTAAAGCATTGTCCTAAGCACATATCACACACCAAGTCCAAAACTTGGCCCATGAAGAAGCCAAAAGGGCGACACCCTATGCGAAATTGAGTTATATTGATGTGCTGACTACCCTATGCTTTTCTGTGAGCATGCTAATTGCTTTTTAGAATAAAAATTTGTAATTGGTTTTACACTATGGAGCCGCTTCATTAAGATTGGCGTCTCGTATGTCAGTCTTAATGAAGGCCAAGCAGGAACAAGATGCCCCAAATTCATTAAGAGGTGCATCTTATTATTAGCTAACGCCTGATGAAGACACCTCCTGTGATGATACAAGTGGTGTGATGTTTTTTTCTATGAGCCAATTTACCTGGGTGACTATGCACATGCCACTTCATTGCACATAGTTATTGCTTACTTTCTTTTATATACCCTGCTCAAAAAGATAAAGGGAAATTAAATTTTCCAGTTGTAAATCTTTATTCATTACATAGTGGAATGTGTTGAGAACAATATCCCATGAAGGTCTGTATTTGGAATGATACTCAAAATCAAAGTGGAAAATCAAATTACAGGCTAATCCAACTTCAGTGGAAATGCCTCAATACAAGGAAATGATGTTCAGCAGTGTGTGTGGCCTCCAAGTGCCTGTATGACTTTCCTGCAATGCCTTGGCATGTTCATGATGAGGCCGCGAATGTTCCCCTGAAGCTGCGAATGTTCCCCTGAGGCATCTTCTCCCAGACCTGGATTAAAGCATCTGTCAACTCCTGGACAGTGTGTGGTGCAGATGTGCTCAATTGGATTTAGGTCTGGGGAACGGGCAGGCCAGTCCATAGCATCAATGCCTTCATCATGTAGGAACTGCTGACACACGTCAGCCACATGAGGTCTAGCATGGTCATGCATCAAAATCAGGCCACTGCACCTGCATATGGTCTCACAATGGGTCTGAGGATCTCATCCCGGTACTTCCAAAGAAATACTTATCCACACCATTACTGACCCAATGCCATGCTGGAGGATGTTGCAGGCAGTAGAATGTTCTCCATGGCATCTCCAGACTCTGTCATGTCTGTCACATGTGCTCAGAGTGAACCTGCTCTCATCCCAGAAGAGCACAGGGCGTAAATGTCGAATTTGCCATTGTTGGTGTTCTCTGGAAAATGCCAATCGACCTGCATAGTGTTGGGCTATAAGCACAACACCAACTCGTGGACATCGGACCCTCATACCACCCTCATAGAGTTTGTTTCTGACAGTTTGAGCAGACACATGTATGTTAGTGGCCTGCTGGAGGTCATTTTGCAGGGCTCTGGCACTGCTCCTCCTGTTTCTCCTTGCACAAATGAGGCTGTAGCAGTCCTGCTGCTGGGTTGTTGCCCTCCTACCGCCCTCCACATCTGCTGATGTACTGGCCTCCTGATGACAGACACAGCTACCCTTCTTGCCACAGATTGCATTGATCTGCCATCCTGGATGAGCTGCACTACCTGAGGAATTTCTGCCTCATGCTACTGTACCTCTAGGGGTCAGTGCAATGACAATATTCAAAAGTGACCTAAATATCAGCCAAAAATGATGAGAACAGAGAAATGGTCTGTGGTCACCACCCGCAGAACCACTCCATGATAGGGGATGTCTTGCTAATTGCCTATAATTAGTACCTGTTGTTTGTTCCATTTGCACAACGGGAGAAATTGATTCACAATCGGTGTTTTCTTCATAACTGGACAGGTTGATTTCACAGAAGTGTGATACTGTGATTGACTTGGCGGTACATTGTGTTGTTTAAGTGTTCCCTTTATTTTTTTGAGCAGTGTATATATATTTTTTGATACTAGATTATTTAATGTCTGTACATGTGCATTGCACTTTTCTTCTTTACTGAATACTACTTGACATCACTTTAGGTATATTGTCTTACTGTATCTCGGATGTCCATCCCATTTACATGGCTCTGTTAGCTATCATGCAAATTATATTGGTTGTATTCCAGTGCCACAGTTTGGCCCAAGAAACAGATTCTGGTGCAATTTTTAATGTTTTTATTTGTCTTGTTTGTTATTTAATTAAAAACTACATTGCTGAAATCTAGGAAATGCAACAGATCTTTTGTACATGTATTTTCTCTTTTTTGAATTAGAATTTGTTATTGTTTTTTACACTATGAGGCTAGTTCATTAAGACAGGCATCTTACGTCAAGCTTAATGAGGGCTGTGCAGGAAACAAAAGTTGCTTGGAATAATAATAACTCTCACAATTGGATGTGTTTAAATATAATGTTCCTGTGCTTGAGATAATCTTATAAATGTGCCCCTGCTGTGTACTGACTGTACAGGAACATGGTCTAATCATACCACATCGCCTGGGCGGGGGGGGGGGGGGTGGGATGGAGGAAGAGCGTATACAGACATCACAGCTTGGGATCACAGCTCAATCTTTCTCTGAAGTAAACATTGTTTAAAAACAGGCAGGGAAATGTTTTACCTCACAACAAGAATCAGCTGTGATCCCGTGCCGTAATGTCTGTATATTCTTTTGCTTCCTCCCCTGCTCAGGAGATGTACTATGATCAGACCTTGTCCCTGCATGGTCATGTAAGGGGGTGAAGAAGTATTACTGTCTTGCCCGTCCCCTTAAGTGTTCTTAATGTTTCTATGTAACTAATTATTGTGTTGTTATGAATATTCAGTTGTACTGCTACATGAAACATGTATTACCACACATAGCAATGGTATTGCCACACCTTCTCTTGTGTTACCATTAGTATATAATGTATGTGATATGTACTAATGTTTGTATACAGTTTAGGGACAGTTAGGTGCTTTCTCTGGGACACTAAAGGAGGGTACCTTAGTATATAGTTCTTATACGTTGGGTAGGTGTAGTTCTGTTGGTGGCCACTAGGTAGGGGCATACTAGTGGACATTGTTAGGTACAGCTCATAGGAAGTTCATAGAGGGTTAAGTGTAGGAGGGGCTGCCGGATAGTAGTGAGAAGTTTCTAAGGTAGTTAGCTCAGACGAGGCCAGTGTGCCCAAGTATCCACATGGGCTATAGGCTCGGACAGCCGGCAGCCACGCAATGTTTAAGTGCTGCAGCCCAAGTTACCCACGGCCACTGTGTATCCTACCAGTAGGACTGTACAGAGAAGGAGGATGTGGTGACTTACCGCCTGGGTGAATGCTTTTAGGGCAGAAGTTGGCTGGACTAAGGAGATGAAAGGAGTTGGAACTTCGATGGGATCGGTACAGACGTGCCGGATGCTTCACCAGGATCACCAAACATAGTGATTGATGAATTCATGTCTGGGGTGAAACAGGCTGAAGGAAATGTCATTATAGCAAGGTCAGACCTGGAAGGAACTGGGGAGCAGTCTAGGACTGTCCGGTCCGGGAGTGTACTACACAGAAGTGACAGCAAAGCAGGGAAAGATAAGGAAACAAGTGCAACCCATGATGTACGGACTGTGGATGTAACGTGTGAAATTTTAAGTAAACAGAATGTTCAAGTTATCCTGGACTGTGTCTCCATTTCTGGGGGTCGCCTGAAAGAGGGACTGTCGTCGCCTGGGAAGTGCCCGGGGAAAGCTGAACTTGGAGATGTAGGTACGCTAAAGAGAAGAGTACAGTCATGGGCAAAAGTTTTGAGAATGACACAAATATTATATTTTCACATGATCTGCTGCCCTCTGGTTTTTATGTGTGTTTGACAGATGTTTTTATCACAGACAGAAATATAATTGCAAACATATGAGTAACAAAAGCTTATATTGACAGTTAGAATGAGTTAATGCAGCAAGTCAATATTTGCAGTGTTGACCCTTCTTCTTCAGGACCTCTGCAATTCTCCCTGGCATGCTCTCAATCAACTTCTGGACCAAATCCTGACTGATAGCAGTCCATTCTTGCACAATCAATGCTTTCATTTTGTCAGAATTTTTAGGTTTTTGTTTGTCCACCCGTCTCTTGATGATTGACCACAAGTTCTCAATGTGACTAAGATCTGGGGAGTTTCCAGGCCATGGACCCAAAATCTCTATGTTTTGTTCCCTGAGCCAGCTAGTTATCACCTTTGCTTTATGGCAAGGTGCTCCATCATGCTGGAAAAGGCATTGTTGATCGCCAAACTGCTCTTGGAGGGTTGGGAGAAGTTGCTCTTGGAGGACATTCTGGTACCATTCTTTATTCATGGCTGTGTTTTTAGGCAAGACTGTGAGAGAGCCGATTCCCTTGGCTGAGAAGCAACCCCACACATGAATGGTTTCAGGATGCTTAACAGTTGGCATGAGACAAGACTGGTGGTAGCGCTCACCTTGTCTTCTCCGAATGAGGCGTTTTCCTGATGTCCCAAACAATCGAAAAGGGGATTCATCAGAGAAAATAACTTTACCCCAGTCCTCAGCAGTCCACTGCCTGTACCTTTTGCAGAATATCAGTCTGTCCATGATGTTTTTTCTGGAGAGAAGTGGCTTCTTTGCTGCCCTCCTTGAGACCAGGCCTTGCTCCAAGAGTCTCCACCTCACAGTGCATGCAGATGCACTCACACCTGCCTGCTGCCATTCCAGAGCAAGCTCTGCACTGCTGGTAGCCCGATCCCGCAGCTGAAACACTTTTAAGAGATGGTCCTGGCGCTTGCTGGTCTTTCTTGGGTGCCCTGGAGCCTTTTTGGCAACAATGGAACCTCTCTCCTTGAAGTTCTTGATGATGCGATAGATTGTTGACTGAGGTGCAATCTTTCTAGCTGCGATACTCTTCCCTGTTAGGCCATTTTTGTGCATTGCAATGATGACTGCACGTGTTTCTTTAGAGATAACCATGGTTAACAGAAGAGAAACAATGATGCCAAGCACCAGCCTCCTTTTAAAGTGTCCAGTGGTGTCATTCTTACTTAATCATGACAGATTGATCTCCAGCCATGTCCTCATCAACACCCACACCTGTGTTAATGGAGCAATCACTGAAAAAAGGTTACTTGGTCCTTTTAAGGCAGGGCTGCAATGATGTTGAAATGTGTTTTGGGGGATAAAGTTCATTTTCTAGTCAAATATTGACTTTGCAAGTAATTGCTGTTAAGCTGATCACTCCTTATAACATTCTGGAGTATATGCAAATTGCCATTAGAAAAAGTGAAGCAGTAGACTTTGTAATAATTAATATTTGTGTCATTCTCAAAACTTTTGTCCATGACTGTACAGTTTTCTGTAGGGGAAAGTCTGGACACAGATGTTGCAAGAATTCAGGTCACGACTACAGTCCTGTCCCTCCCTTACAGTCAGACACGACCATTACACAGTATACAGCAGGGGCACATTTATAAGATTATCTCAGCACAGGAACATTTTATTTAAACACATCCAATTATGAAAGTTATTATTATTCCAAAAATCTATTGATTAAAATGAACTTTTGTTCATGGAAAAACCCTTTTAAGAGGCGCGTTTTATTAGTTGCCCGTGCCGCCGTGCACCTCGCCAGAAATGTTAATCCACTCTCGCAGTCAGGTACTGTAGTATAATTTTTGGCATACAAAAAAACGGCAACTGTCCCAACCCGACTCCTTTCAAGCTCCTCCTGTTTTTGCTGCTTCAAAGTGATATGAAAACGTCAAAAATCGCAAATGTTCTGCGCAACTCCACATCGAATTAAATTTTTTTCACTTTTCAAAATGTTTTGAGACAGTTTTTTTTTTTTTTTTAAACACTTTGATGAATCACCCCCTAAGTTTTGACTGCTGTGAGTTATAAAGAATTACACCATTTATTTGGACAAGAACATCTTAAGCGTTGTGGAAGTGCACCAAGTGTGCCAAGTGTGCTGTAAAACTGTAATCCAACATCTATCCTAATGAATGCTGCCTGTTTAGGAGAAACGTCTGTACAGACCATCCCAGCCGGTGGTCTGTGAAGTCTTTACGACACCATTCAGAATGTGATAGTGTTGAGCCTCCCTAATTTTTGCTTTTTAATTCTGTCCACTGCTGACGTCTTGAGGCTCCTACATACTGTATGATCAGCTCCACTGAAAATTTGATACAGACATTATATTTGCAACATTTTGTATTTTTATTGAGATTTTTGTAACCCATTTTATAACAAATTTTGCAGCTCTTTTTTATTCTGCTCTGATTATTTTATAAAATATGCTTCATGTTGCAGAATTTTAAGAATTATTTTGTTTATTTGTGGACATTTTTATCTTCAAGGGAACAGTACATGTTGACGAATAGCAGCTGTTCAATGACTCAATGTGAGATTGCGATATTACATTTCCCCATCATTTTGCCACGGTGGCATTTACAGGCCAGTGTTACTGCTAATTTTGACAGTTTTAATGCAGAGGAGGTGCCGGCTCCATGTTTGATTACCATTATCATGTGTCACTATATAATTCTATCACCCATCACTATAATTATAGGACACAGAGGTGTTGCACAAGGTTGACGTCTGTGCTAGGTGTCACAATAATAATATTGCCGGGGCCAATAGAAATATTACTCTGATATAAGATGTATAAAAGAACAATGGTGTGCCATGCCCTACAGGACTTACCAAGCCGGCAGATGTTGTAAGCTGTAACATTGCTAGGCAGCAGCATGGGCCCGGTGTATTGTGGCAGCGGCACCTTACGGTAATAGAGCTTAAAACCTTCATTTTGGCCAAACTTGATTGACGGCTCCCAGGCTGCCTGGATGGCTGTACTGTTCAGGACCTTGATGTAGAGAGAAGGGACAGCTGGGACTGGAAAGATAAGATCACCGGAGTTAATGCCCCGTCACACATAGCGACACACCAGCGATCCCGACAACGATATGAACTTGTCAGGATCGCTGGTGTGTCGCTACATGATCACTGCTGAGCTGCCAAATAGGCAGCGATCAGGACAGCGACACTGCGGTTAACAACCGATGTGTACCTTGGTTACCAGCTCCCCTGCACCAGCGCGCTGGTATCTAACGTACACATCGGGTTTCTAGGCGACGAGCGGCGCCTAGAAACCTGATGTGTACCTTGGTTACCAGCTCCAGCTCGCTGATAGCTGGTCTCCCGCCTGTCACACGCAGCGATGCGTGCTGGCCAGCGGGAGACCAACGAGCAAAAAAATGTCGAGGACATTCAGCGATAATCAGCGATACCCAGCAGAGGGGCTGATCGTTGCTGCGTGTCACACACAGCGATATCGCTGGGGAGATCGCTGTTGCGTCACAAAACTTGTGACTCAGCAGCGATCTCGCTAGCGATCTCGCTATGTGAGACAGGGGCTTTAGTAGCAATGAACCCACTGATACGTATTGTAATTAACAATATCAGGTTGTTAAATCTTCAGGATGTCTTGAAATTTTTCTATTTAGACTATACTTAAGATAGCGATACAATTTGTAGAATAACATTAGCTTCAGAGTGGCTGCCGGATAGCGCTACGCTGGCATGGCTGATGACTACCCAACAATAACATGCTTAGGCAGGAATACCCTTTTAATCCTATTGAAGTAAATGAAGTCAGCACAAAATGACTGCTCAAACCAAGCACTGCAGCTTGTAGACACTATTAATAAAAATTGTCTCTTTAGTGTCCAAATCTGTTGCTGAGTTTGCCAGAAATCTTTCTTCACATTTTCTAATAAGGCGCTCGGTGCTCCCTTTGGCGTGGCTGAGCAGTTCAAAGCATCTTCCCACCTACTTGGTTCTATCTCTACCCTTCAGTGACTTCTGTAAACCCAAAGCAGTCAGGTAAGGCATGTGGGGTGGGAGGGTGGAGATAGAAGGAAAACCAGTAGTTGAGAAGTGCACTGAATTGCTTGGCCATGCCCCTATGCATAGATCATCTCATTAAGATTTTGAAATAAAGAATAAATTCAGTCAAAGGCAGCAACAGATTTGGACACTGACATTGCTGTTTCTACAGGGTTCTGACATAATTTGCTCTAGAACAGATCATAGGCAGATTTAGTGTATGCTCAAAAAGGAAGGGATTTTTTGAGGAAAAATCACAAGTGGGTTTCAATGTAAAGTGCCAATCAACTGTGCCACTCAAACAAGCTATGTTGCTTATGATGCTCCACTTCCTTTGGTAAATTCTAATGACGCCATATTATAACCAATATAGCAACCAAAATTTCAAGGGCACAGATATCTACAATGACTAACAGGTTTTGTTTTACATAGTTAAACTGACCCTTGGGTTTTTCATTGAAAAACAAACAAAACTAAAGAAATGGGATGGAGCATAAGTTGGTATAAGTGCAATGTGTAAGAGCACGTTCATACTTTGGCCATTCCACAGACAAAACCTAAGAAAAAAAACAAGATACGCATATACCCTGTAGTAAATGAATAAATGGTAATAGCCCATGTCAATAACATAAATACTTAGTTAACACATCATTTTGATAAAAAAAGAAAAAAACTATCCCACCGTGACAAGGTGGACCCAATCGGGACGGTCCTATCCTGTCTGTAGTATTAGACTGGAGTCACACACACCGAGTAAAAAATCTGACCGTTTTAGTCGGTCGATAATCGGATTAAAATTTCATGAACATTGATGCGACTAGCATCCGATTTTTTGTAGTTGATGCGATTTAGTCGCATCTGACCGTAGTTGTCACATCCGATTTACATCCGAATTGCGAGAATTTCTCGCAGGCTTGCAAAAATGACATATAATGGATCCAAAAGAATAGTATTTAAATCACAATAGAAAGAATAGATATATACACATAGAACACATATATATAATATATATATTACACATGTCATTGTGACATGTGTATATATATATATTTATAGTTCCTAGACTTCTACATACTGTAATAGCCGCTAATTCAATTGCCGGCTTTTGTGAAATCACAGAAGCCGACATGAAATGATACATTGTTTACACACAGTTAACCATGTAATTTCCTGTATTTTGATATATGGTTTGAACTTACAATTACATAAGTGTATGTGTACAAAATTTCAGACATGTAGGGGTTAATTAAAGGTGTAAATTCGTTGTAAAAAAAATGTGTCAAATCTCTAATTAGATTTGCCCTTTCTGGGGTGTCTGGGGGCAGATGTCAGTAGCCAGGGGGGGCACAAAAAAAATGTACCCTCCCTAGGCTATTATTATCTGCCCCCACTCGCTTGCTTTGTCTGTCTGGTGGAGAAAATACAGCGGGAACCCCGCATTTTTTTTACAACGAATTTACACCTTTAATTAACCCCTACATGTCTGAAATTTTGTACACATACACTTATGTAATTGTAAGTTCAAACCATATATCAAAATACAGGAAATTACATAGTTAACTGTGTCTAAACAATGTATCATTTCATGTCGGCTTCTGTGATTTCACAAAAGCCAGCAATTGAATTAGCGGCTATTACAGTATGTAGAAATCTAGGAACTATAAATATATGTATATATATATATATATATGTCACAATGACATATATATATATATATATATATATGTATTCTATGTGTGTATATGTATTGTTTCTATTCTTTATTAAAGCTGTCAGTGTGATTTTACAATATAGCCGGGATGAATTGCCGGCTTTTCTAAAGGACACCGGTGCGATTTAATCGCAAGTCACACGTGCGGTCCGTTTGTAATCAGATTTTTCATCGCTCCCATTGACTTGCATTGGCGATAGTCGACCCACAATCGGTGACAATCGCAGCATGCTGCGATTGCACTCGGACGTTTAAAACGGACCGCAAAAAATCTGATACTGGGAGCTGCTCCATAGATTAACATAGGTCCGACTGCAATGCGATATTTCATCGCATTGCAGTCGTCCGATTTTGTCGCTAGTGTGACCCCAGCCTTAGGGTATGTGCAGACGTTGCGGATTGGGCTCAGGAATTTCCTGAGCGGATTCTGCAACTCTTGGCAGAATCCGCAGCTCAAAATCTGTGTTTTTATTATGCAGATTTTGTGTGGATTTAATGAGGATTTAATGCGGATTTACTTGCGTTTTTTGGCCTGCGGATTTCTGTAATGAAATGGGTGTAGAAATGCTGCAGAATCTGCACAAAGAATTGACATGCTGTGTAAAATAAACCACTGCGGATTCTGTGCATAATTTTCCGCAGCATGTGCACAGCGTTTTTTTTTCCCATTGAATTATATTGGTTGGTGAAACACTTGTGGATCTGCAGTGAATCCGCACAGAAAATCCGCTGCGGATTCGCAACAAATCCGCAACGTGTGCACACAGCCTTAACCCCTTAACCCCAAGGGTGGTTTGCATGTTAATGACCGGGCCAATTTTTACAATTCTGACCATTGTCCCTTTATGAGGTAATAAATCTGGAACGTTTCAACGGATCTTGGTGATTCTGAGTTTGTTTCTTTGTGACATATTTTACTTCATGTTAGCGGTAAAATTTATTCGATAGAACTTGTGTTTATTTATGAAAAAACGGAAATATGGCTAAAATTTTGAAAATTTCACAATTTTCAAACTTTGAGGCTGTGGTTCCACGTCCGGAACCACAGCGCTTTGGACGGAGCGGAAATTCCGCTCCGTCTAAGCCCCGCCCCCTTTCTGACGCGCGCTCTTTCCGGAGGTGTTCAGGACACCTCCGGAACACCTCCGGAAAGAACGCAGGACTACATAGCCCTGTGTGAAATTCTGTTGCGGCGACGCACCGTCGCCGCAACACGCTAGGACATGCTGCGGTCTGAAAAGACGCGCCGCATGTCCGTTTACGCAGGTCTCCCGCCTGCGTGTTGTTACGCATAGTGGAGACGGGATTTCTTGAAATCCCCTCCACTATGCTGTAACATCTGGACGCTGCGTGTTTGGCGCTGCGACAGCGCACAGCGCCAAACACGCAGCGTTTCCTGACCGTGGAAACTCACCCTTAATTTTTATGCCCTTAAAACAGAGAAATATGTCACACAAAATTGTTAAAAAATAAAATTTCCCACATGTCTACTTTACATCAGCACAATTTTGGAAACAAAATTTTTTTTTTGTTAGGAAGTTATAAGGGTTAAAAGTTGACCAGCGATTTCTCATTTTTACAACAAATTTTACAAAACCATTTTTTTAGGAACCACCTCACATTTGTAGTCACTTTAAGGGGTCTATATGGAAGAAAATACCCAAAAGTGACACTATTCTAAAGCTGCACCCTCAAGCTGATCAAAAACACATTTAAGAAGTTTATTAACCCTTCAGGTGTTTCACAGGAGCAGAAGCAACATGGAAGGAAAAAATTAACATTTAACTTTTTAGTAACAAAAATGATTTTTTTTAGCAACAATTTTTTTATTTTCTCAAGGGTAAAAGGAGAAATTGGACCCCAAAAGTTGTTGTCCAATTTATCCTGAGTATGCTGATACCCCATATATGGGGGGGACCACTGTTTGGGCGCACGGCAGGGCTCGGAATGGAAGGAGCGCTGTTTGACTTTTTCAAACTAAAATTGGCTGGAATTGACATCGGACGCCATGTCGCGTTTGGAGAGCCCCTGATGTGCCTAAACAGTGGAAACTCCCACAAGTGACCCCATTTCGGAAACTAGACCCCCTAAGGAACTTATCTAGATGTGTGTTGAGCACTTTGAACCCTCAAGTGCTTCACAGAAGTTTATAACGCCCGGGTGTGAAAATAAAAAATCATATTTTTTCCACAAACATGATTGTTTAGTCCCCAATTTTTTATTTTCCCAAGGGTAACAGGAGAAATTGGACCACAAAAGTTGTTGTCCAATTTATCCTGAGTACACTGGTACCCCACATGTGGGAGAAAACTACTGTTTGGGCACACGTTGGGGCTCAAAAGGGAAGTAGTGACGCTTTTGAATGCAGACTTTGATGGAATGGTCTGCGGGCGTCATGTTCCATTTGGCGAGCCCCTGATGTGCCTAAACAGTAGAAACCTCCCACTAGTGACCCCATTTTCCAAACTAGCCCCCTTAAGGAACTTATCTACATGTGTGGTGAGAACTTTGAATCCCAAGTATTTCACTAAAGTTTATAATGCCTGGGGTAAAAATATAAATATGTGTGTTGAGCACTTTGAACCCTCAAGTGCTTCACAGAAGTTTATAACGCCCGGATGTGAAAATAAAAAATCATATTTTTTCCACAAACATGATTGTTTAGTCCCCAATTTTTTATTTTCCCAAGGGTAACAGGAGAAATTGGACCCCAAAAGCTGTTGTCCAATTTGTCCTGAGTACACTGGTACCCCACATGTGGGAGAAAACTACTGTTTGGGCACACGTTGGGGCTCGAAAGGGAAGTAGTGAAGTTTTTGAATGCAGACTTTGATGGAATGGTCTGCAGGCGTCATGTTCCATTTGCAGAGTCACTGATGTGCCTAAATAGTAAAAAAAACAAACACAAGTAACATCATTTTAGAAACTAGAAACCCAAGGAACTTATCTAGATGTGCCCCCTCTTTGGAACTAATCTACTGTTTCCTGTAAAGTAAATTAGTAGTGCATGGAGGTGTGGTACAATTTGGAGCAATCCTTCATACACAGGCCAGGTTTTTCGGGTAGGTGTCGCATTGATAAGTGGTGTCCTTGCGTATTCCCCTTTTGTAACACACTCTGCACCTTTTTTGCGGCTTACCTTTTCTTCCAGTTGGCGGGTCCACCCCTGGAAAATGCTGACCTGGTACGATACGAGCACCTTCAGTTCTGGAAGTACTGGGGCCCGCTCCTTCCGGAGTGCCAAATAACAGGGCCTTAACCACTACCTCCTGGAACTGAAGGTACGACGTATCGGTGTGGCGTGCACATTGTGACAGCAGGAAAGCGTTGAGCATTGCCATTTGTACAATGTGCACGGCCAGCTTCTTGTACCACACCCTGGCCTTTCTCAAAGCACTGTATGGTTGGAGGAGTTGATCGGAGAGATCAACACCCCCTATGTTTTTGTTGTACCCCAGTACACAGTCCGGTTTGCAGACCTGTGTAGAGGTACCTCGTACAGTGCTGAGGACGCTGCCATCACCGTGTATGGTGGTCAAGAGAAGGACATCCCTCTTGTCCTTGTACTTGACCACCAACAGGTGGTCGCTACATTGGGCTCTACTGTCACCCCTTCTTAGCATCTGCCCAAGTAGCATCTTCGGGAGGCCTCTCTGATTTTTGCGGACAGTACCGCAGGTTGCGGTACCTCACGCAGAGAGGGAATTGTAGAGTGGGATGCTGGTATAAAAGTTAACCTTTATCCAGCAGTGGGTGCACCAAATCCCACACAATTTCCCCACTCACTCCCAGGACAGGAGGACATTCAGGGGTTTCAATCCTGGTGTCCTTTTCTTCGTAAACTCTAAAGCTGTGGGTGTACCCTGAGGTACTCTCACACAGTTTGTAGAGTTTGATACCGTACCTGGACCTCTTGCTGGGCAGATACTGACGGAATCCGAGCCTTCCCTTAAAATGAACTAAGGACTCATCCACGCAGATGTCCATTTGAGGCATGTATACTTCAGCAAACTTTTTGTTGAAGTGTTCAATGACCGGCCGAACTTTGAACAGACGATCTAAGTTGGGGTCATCTTGTGGGGGACACTGTGCATTATCGGTATAATGCAGGAATTTGTGGATGACCTCAAAACGCGTCCGGGCCATGACCATTCGGAACACTGGAGTGTTATACAAAATATCAACACTCCAATATTGCTGAATTTCTGGCTTCTTCAGGATCCCCACATGAAGGACCAGGCCCCAAAACTGCATCATTTCAACTGTGTCTACAAGAGACCAGTTAGAATATGATGAAATGGGTTTTTGTGCCAAAAATTGATGAGCGTACAAATTTGTTTGATCCACCATGAGGTTAATAAAATCCTCAGAGAAAAAGGCTTTGAAAAAGTCTATTTCTGTGACATCGGTGGTGTCAAACTTGATTCCTGATTCTGCAACAAAATCAGGAATCAGTGGCTCGTAATTTTCGGGGGGCGAAGTCCATACGAGGTTCACAGTGAGGTGCGCTGGTTCAGCTTCGGCTTCTTTGGAATGGTGGGAGAAGCCTCATCTTCTGTCCTGGGGCGTCTGCGTGGCGGTTCCGCGGGACCCGAGGAGGAAGATGAGGAGAAGGAGGAGGAAGAGAAAGAGGATGAATAATCAGAAAAGTGTAGAAATGGGGGATCCTCTCCCTCGCTATCAGTGGCGGAGGCAAGGAAAGCATATGCCTCCTCCAATGAATAGCGCTTTTGGGACGAATGTGACGGGCGGGACATTTTTTCTTGAGTATGGTGCTTGGGTGTACTTTATTTATAACTATGTGTGTGGGGGGGGATAGTGTTTGGTGCAAACTTGTCTAAAAAGAAAAAGCTAAAAGAAAAAAAGCAAATAGGGAGAAAAAAATGCCTGTGAAAAGAAAAGTGTAAAACAGCAGGCATGTGCTCTGATAAGTGAACTGTGTCACTTATCAAACTCCGGCGGCTGCTGGATGTGCACACGGAGATGGCGGAAAGGGAGGTGGAAAAAAAAAGTGAAAACAGCAGGCACAAGCTCTGATAATTGTACTGCGTCAGTTATCAAAGTTTGGTGGCTGCGGGATGTGGGTACGGAGGTGGCGGAAAGGGAGGTGGAAAAAAAAGGGAAAACGGCAGGTGCAAGCTCTGATAAGTGAACTGTGTCACTTATCAAAGTCCGGCGGCAGCTGGATGTGCGCACAGGGAGGTGGCGGAAAGGGAGGCGGAAAAAAAAGGGAAAACGGCAGGCACAAGCTCCGATAAGTGAGCTGCGTCACAAAGGGGGGTGGAAGGGGGTAAAAAGAGGGGGATGGGGGATTGGGGTGGATGAAGAGAGATCGGGTAGGGATCAGGGATCAGGTATCAACACTACGGTTGTAGTCTCTATTCTTTCTTCTCTCTTCTTTTTTCTTTCTTCTGTCTTTTTTCTTCAGCAGGAATTGTGGTGTCATAGGCTGCTGTGGCACCACAAGTCCCAGCACAGGAGGAACTCTGGCAGTGTGACTGCTCTGCAGGAATCCTCAGCTAGTGTGAGGACCCCTGCAGAGCAGTCACACACTGGTCAAGCCAGGTGAGACAGGTCACAGAGTGGTCATACCGCTGCTGTGATCTGTCATTGGTGGGATCGATCATAAAAATCGATCCCACCAATCAGAGATTTCCTGGCTACTCTGGCAAGATCCCTAGGATCAGAGCTCACAGCTCTGATCCTAGGCAGGGCACAGGCAGATCACCAGCAGGGCACAGCGCGGTCACACCGCGGCTGTGTCCTGTGATTGGCGCGATCGACAATGACATCAATCGCGCCAATCAGCTCCAGCAGGCCCTGCTAGGCCTGTCCTGATGATCTCTCTTCAGGATCGGTGCTATTACAGCACCGATCCAGCAGGTACCAGCAGGGCACAGCGCCGTAACACCGCGGCTGTGCCCTACGATTGGAGCGATCGATGTGATCGTTGATCGCGCCAATCTGAGGAGTTGTTGCCAGGCACCGGCCAAGGATCGAGTACATTGGTACTCGATCCTAGCCTGGGACCTCATTGTTTCAGCCAATCTGATTGGCTGAAACAATGAGAAAGGCTGTGATTGGCTGTTCAGAATTCAACAGCCAATCACAGCGATCGGGAGGGTGGTTGGGCGGGGACAGACCCCGGGATGACAACACCATCTTTCCTGAGGTAAGATGGCGTTGGAATTTTAATGCGACCACCGCGACTTTAGTCGAGATGTTGCATTAAATGCCATGACGTACTATCCCGTCCTTGGGAATTAAGTCCCAGGTCACATGGACGGGATAGTACATCCAATGACAGAAAAGGGTTAAACAGGTTGCCCATTACAATGTGTAGTGGGCAGATCGATATAAACAAGTGGTTAAAATTGTTGGCACCTCTCATTTAATGACAGAAAAACCCACACTGGTCACAGAAATAGCTTGAATCTGACAAAAGTAATAATAAATCAAAAATCTATGAAAATGAACAAATGAAAGTCAGACATTGCTTTTCACCCATGCTTCCACAGAATTTTAAAAAAACAACTCATGAAAAAGGCCTGGACAGAAATGATGGTACCCCTGAAAATAATGTGACAAAAGGGAGATGTTAAATCAAGGTATGTCCACTAATTAGCATCACAGGTGTCTACAATTTTGGAATTGGTGAGTGGGCCTGTATAGAGGGCTACAGACACTCACTGTGCTGTTTGGTGACATGGTGTGTATCACTCTCAACATGAACCAGAGGAAGTGAAGGAAAGAGTAGTCTCAGGAGATTAGAAAAAAAATTATAGACAAACACGTTAAAGGTAAAAGTTATAAGACCATCTCTAAGCAGCTTTATGTTCCTGTGACTACAGTTACACATATTATTCAGAAATTTAAGCTCCATGGGACTGTAGCCAACTCCCTGGACATGGCCACAGGAGGAAAATTGATGACAAATCAAAGAGACGGATAATACGAATGGTAACAAAAGAGCCCAGAGGAACATCAGTGTCAGATCACACCATCCGTCGTTGCATGAGCCAAAGTGGACTTCATGGGAGACGACCAAGGAGGACCTCATTGTTGAAAAAAAATCATAAAAAGCCAGACTGGAATTTGCCAAAAGAACACTTTTCCTACTGTGAAACAAGTTCTGGGGCTGCTTTGCTGCATCTGGCACAGGGTGTCTAGAATCTGTGCAGGGTACAATTAAATCTCAACACTATAAAGGGATTCTAGAGAGAAATATGCTGCCCACTGTCATTAGGCTTGATCTCAGTCACATGTCATGGGTCTTGCAACAGGATAATGACCCAAAACACACAGCTAAAAACACCCAAAAATGGCTAAGAGGAAAACACTGGACTATTCTGAAGTGGCCTTCTATGAGCCCTGACCTAAATCCTATTGAGCATCTTTGGAAAGAGCTGAAACATGCCGTCTGGAAAGGCAACCTTCATACACAAGACAACTGGAGAAGTTTGCTCTTGAGGAGTGGGCCAAAATGCCTGTTGAGAGGTGCAGAAGTCTCATTGACAGTTACAGGAATCGTTTGATTGCAGTGATTGCCTCAAAAGGTTGTGTGGCAAAATATTAGTACCATCATTTCTGTCCAGGCCTATTTCATGAGTTGTTTGTTTTTTTTAATTCTGTGGAAGCATGGTTGAAAAGCAATGTCCAACTTTCATTTGTTCATTTTCATAGATTTTTGATTTATTATTAATTTTGTCAAATTCAAGTTATTTCTGTCATTAATCGAAGGGTACCAACAATTTTGACCACGTGTGTAAACCTCGGAAATAAGGCTTTCTTCAAATACCTTGTGTTTCCTAATGGGCCTGTGAGCGGCACTATTGCTGTCCGCTCTTTCTCATCATGTGACCCCCGGCTGCAGCTGCCTCCGATGTCCGGTGATATCACATCAACTTCCGGAACTGGAAACTGACCCGGCATCACCAAGGTGGGACCCAGTCTTCCTGAGTTACTGGGCTGTGTGAGGAGTTTCACTGCAAGTCACAGCCCAGTATTGCGCTTGCCCTCTCCTGCTTTCATTAACAAAGTGCAGCAAGCCCACGTGATGCTGGGCTGTGATATGCGGTGAAACTCCGCCAACAGCCCGGTCACACCATCATTCCGGAGCCATGTCCTCTCTGTTTTGGGGTTACCGCCATGACTACTCCTCAACGAGAGGGTCCTGGTATTTCGGTCACAGCTTCTTTCGATCTGAGTTCTTCCGGTTGCCCGTCCGCGCTTTCTTCAAGGTCACATGTCTTTCATTCCTCGACCGAATTCTCTTTACGGACACTCGTCCTTCCAGTCATCGGTGGTAAAGCTTCCCGACTGGAATCGGAAAGCTGTCATGATCTATCTCCTTGTCAGATGTAAAGGCTTTCTGGAGCCCTCCAGATCACATTTCTTTCTCCACCAGCCGCAACTTCCACTCCAATACTTCACGCTGGTGTGCTCCATCCTGGTCGGTGTCAGGTGTCGCAATGGCGCCGCACTGCTCTTCATGTGTGTTCTTTCTTTCGAACTCTGCCTTTCAATAGGTGGAGCCACTTCCGGTTGTTCCACCAGTTCAGCCTCGGGCTCCTCCAGTTCCTCGGGAATCTGCTGTAGGGGATGGGGCTTCTTTTTCTTTCACCATGCCCACTGTGGGAGGGCACTGCTCACAGGGAGCTGCAACCTGGGCTCAGACCAGCGCCCGCGCCAGACGGATTTTCACACCATTTTGGCGTTAGGACGCCAACAATAAGAAGAACTATCGCCAGCCTCCACACCATCATCCGCCATCTTAGAATTTTCAATGGCTTCTATTTTTGCCGTTTCTGGGGTTCCTCCATTTTCTGAACACGAGGACTCAAAATTCTGCCAACTATGCCATTTTGAAAGGTGCACAGGGTGGTAGTCGTGAGCAATGGCCAGTTGTTCTCCCACATCCTGGCACCCTACAAGCAAATAATGGCTTTTCTGTCATGTGGTTTGGATGTAGTGCATAACACTCACTCTTGCTTTTGTAGTTTCTGCTGGTTCTGTGAACCTTGATGCAGATGCCACCACACATTCAATGACAGACTCTGTATTCATTTTTAACAGGTCAACTTTACTTAACATCAGGTGTTCCATGGCAGTTACAGTACAGCATGTTTCCACTTTGTCCGTTTTTCCAGCCTGAGCTCTCCCTTTGTCTCTATCCGGTCACCAGTTCTCTGACACAGTTTCCCATCTGGCCTCCCCTTCTGGGAGGTGAATAAGGCACTGCTTCGCCTACCTAATTCGGGCCGTAGGCCTCGGATATCCTGTGAATGGTGAATGGTGGCTCAGTGGTTAGCACTGCAGCTTTGCAGTGCTGGGTTCCTTGGTTCAAATCCAAAAAGGACAACATCTGCAAGGAGTTTGTATGTTCTCACTGTGTTTGCATGGGTTTCCTCCAGGTACTCTGGTTTCCTCCTACACTCCAAAGACATTCTGATAGGGAACTTAGATTGTGAGCCCAATCAGGAACAGTTCCAATAATGTCTGTAAAGTGCTGTGGAATCAATGGCGCTATATAAATTAGTAAAATAAATAAATAAATATCACCAGCCTCTCCAGGGATCAATAAGCAGACACGTTTCGAGCTCTGTGACTCTTAATCATTGCAATTTTGGGGCACCTTTTCTTAGAATTCACCTGTTCCATTTCCATTTGTTCCATATTTCCTGAATAAATGGACAACGAGGTGTTACCCCCCCCACCTCTCCTCAAAAGGGTGTGATTCTGCAAAGGTAGCAATTGTTGGACAGTGTGAAACTTCATAGGAACATGCCCCTAAGGCCTGTTTCACACTTCAGTCTTTTTGCTTCAGTCACAATCCGTCAAAGCGTCAAAAAAACGGATCCGTCGCAGGAGTCAGTGTATGAAATTTAAAGCGAGAGAGAGAGACTATTTTCTGTGCCAGAACGTATTTTGGGGTTAAATTTAAGGAATGGAAATTCTTCTGGGCATGCTCAGTTTGAAAAAACGGAATCCGTCACTGGATTCCGTCATGTGACGGAGGGCGACGCATCCGTCGCCCATAGGCGTCCATTCTAGCAGACGATGGATGGTGGCAGATCCGTCACGTCCGTCTTTTTGACGCAGAGAAAAAACGTTCCTATGGACAGCAATTTTATGACAGATCCGTCACGCGACGGACGAAACGGAAGGCCATCCGTCGTAATTCGTCGCTAATACAAGTCTGTGGGGAAAAACGGATCCGCTAAGCAAATCAGTCGGATCCGTTTTTTTCTGCTAACGACGGATTTTGACTGACGCCAGAAAACAGAAGTGTGAAACAGGCCTAACTGGTAGGACCGAGTTACCAAAGTATTCATAAGAGGAATGGCACAGCACCGAGGAAAGAAAGATTGTCCAGAATTGTAATTTGACAAATGATACAAGTATTTACTAATAGAGCGCCTCAAATATTTACTAATAGATACATATCGGGGGGAGCTGATGGCCAACTACAACTGCCTCGTTCACAAAGTCTTATCTTACCTTCTCCCAAAGTTCTCTGCACCACGCTGGCAGATGTCTGGCTGGCTCCTCTAGTCGTATATGCTTTAATGTAGAAGATGTAGCTGGTAGATGGTTCTAAATCTGTCACTGTTTGCTGAAAGGTATCCTTGCTCACAGCTTCTTGGTATTCCATTTGGACAGGGTCTGAGAATGAATCAGATATATCCCAATCACTCCTCAGTACATTGTTTGTAATTCTTCATTTTATAAGCATACCAGTATAGAATAATCAAATGTTTAGGACAATTTAGGTATAATATGTACAAAAAACATACATAAGATATAATGTCAGGGGCAAATATTTACACACAAGTCGGCATAGAAACATGTTCAAAATAAAAAATAGTTTATTAGGAAGTTGGAGGAAGCAGATGAGGATTTAGATTTGAAGAAATTGCAAAAAATATATAATGGGATTGGATAATAAATTAGATTTACAGAGTAATCGTTGTTTACCATTTCTTTTTTCATATATCTATAGCACACATAAAAATATGAAACTTTATAATATAACTTATTGGAGAAATCTGCTTCATTCTCCTCCTGCATTTATCATTCATTCTGAAAATCCTCAAAAATCTGTCTTTAGTGAATACATATTTTCCCATTACTAAGAAAGGAGATGCAGCTGGTGCTTATAAAGTTTTATGGAGAACTACTGTTGTTTCCGGAAAACTTGCAGCAGAATGTCAGTGTCTGCCTCTAGCTCCTCCTTCCCTTCTTCATAGAGTTTTAAAACCACCAACTGTCATCTCCGATCTCACTAATGGGAAAGTCTGTCTTCACTGAATTTTACAGATTTTTCCTGTGAATTAAGAGTGAAAGATCAGTCCAGGAGGTGAAAGAAGCAGATTTATTTGTTAAGATATATTACAAAGTTGCTTATTTTTATGTGCCTTGGGACACGGTAGCTGCATGATCACCAGTATGTAAAGCAGGGCCCAATGTAGCGACATCATGCTGATGGTCAAGTATAAGGACAAGATGGATGTTCTTTGCTTGACCACAATACATGGTAATGGCAGCACCCCCACCGCTGTACGAGGTTCTTCTACACAAGTCCACAAACCAGACTGCGTCCTGGGGTGCAATAAAAATATGTGGGGAGTTCACCTCTCTGATCAAGTCCTCTAGCCCAAGAGTAACATGCAAAAAGCTAAGATGTGGCACAAAAAGCTGGCCGTTCACATCATACAAATGGAAATGTATTGCGTTTATGTGCTATCACGATACGCAGGAAATACGGGGACCATCGTTCAGTTTCAGGAGGTAGTAGATCAAGGCCCTAATATTTGGAAGGTGCAGCCAATCAACAAGGGTCCAGGTTGTGGGCATTTCTGGCCCATCACTGCCATGCCAAATAGTGGCATGCTGTGATTGGCCAGTGCACAATGTGAGTCACATAGGTAACAGATGCTGGGAGGAGGTCAAGTCAGTAAGGTTACTGCCGGTCAGTGCTGCTGTTTCCCACGCTGTCACACAGCGGCTCTGAACGGCAATAACCTTTCTCACGTCACCGCCAGTCAGAACCACTGTGTGACAGTGTGGGAAACAGCGTTCTTACCGGTGGTAACCTTACTGAAGTCACAGTGCTGCGGGTTTCCACGCTGTCACACACAGGACAGCGTGGGAACTAGCGTCTGTGACTGGCCGTGTTTTCAGTAAGATGACTGCTGGTTAGAGCCGCTGTTTCCCATACTGTCATCGAGAGGACCGCTTGGGTACCGTTGGTTAATCAGGCCCCCTATTGACTTGAATGGAGTTCGCAAGCAAGTTCATCTCTAATACATTTTCCTGGGACACTGCTTGGTCCTGTTCCTGCGTCACCGCCAACGTCCTGGCAGAATCACGGAACTCGGGAACTTCTTCGGCCTTCAGCTCTTCATGCCGGTTGGGACCAGGCTTCTCGTGTGTCATCCTAGATAGTGCATCTGCATGAGTATTTTCGGCTCCCCTCCTGTAGGCGATCCTATACCGATATTTGGCCATTCGAGTCACCCAGCGCTGCTCCAGGGCTCCCAATTTGGCATTTTCCAGGTGGGCCAGTGGATTGTTATCAGTGCTTACCAGGACTTCAGAACCAGACAAGTACTCTTTCAGGATATCTTCGTCCCTGGAGGACCAAAGGTGGGAGATATTGTTGTCACGGTATCTATCACGATTTTACCTTTCCACCTTTCTATAGAGATGAAACATGGCGTGGATAGCATCATCCATCTGACCAATATTGAGTTGAAGGCGTTCAGCCGGCCTGACGGTGATGTGAGTGAATGTGTTATGTTCGTCACTTCACCACGACGCCGAAAATATAACTCATATGTCCCATAAATATCGAATTGATGCAAACCCCAATTTTCATCACTGACCACTGGCTCCAGAGTGCCTGAGATAATTCCTTTGAATAGAGGAACCCCCTGTACTTCTCCGTCTCTGATTATACAAATCCTAGACTCAGCAGAGAGGATCTGGCCACTCATTTCCTAGAAAAAAATCAACCATATCCATCAGGACACTTCTATCCAATCTCCTCAGAGCCTGGAGTCCCTTCCCTGCCACACTTCAAGCTCACTTGCCGTCTTTGAGTCTGATACAGAAGAAGAAGTTACCCACTCGATTCCTCTCGGCCTACAACATGCAACACTCACATCTCCTGCAGTCTCTCTCACCTGTTGTTACCACTCACCTAACTGAAACATTTAACCTCTCTCTTTCTTCTGGCATCTTTCCCTCTTCATTTAAACATGCCATCATAACCCCTTTACTTAAAAAAACCATCCCTCAGCCAGAATTGTGCTGCTAGCTATAGAACTGTCTCTAATCTTCCCTTTTTATCCAAACTCCTGGAACACTTGGTCCACTCCCCTCTAATCTGCTATCTCTGAGATTACTCTCTTATTGACCCTCTACAATCTGGTTTCCACTCTTTACACTCTAGTGATCTATTAACAGCTAAATCTAATGGTCACTGCTCCCTGCTGGTTCTCTTGGATCTCTCTGCTGCATTTGACACTGTAGATCACCAGCTCCTCCTCACTATGCCCCACTCTATGGGCCTCAAGGACACTGTTCTCTCCTGGTTCTCCTCCTACCTCTCTGACTGCTCATTCACTGTATGTTTTGACAGTCCTAGGCACTCTTCTGTCTATATACTGCCCTTATTGGACAAACAATTACTAGATTTGGGTTCCAGTATCATCTCTAAGCTGATGACACCCAATAATTCATCCCCACCCTTTCAAAATAGCAGGGATTGTTTGTCCGCTGTCTCTTTCATAATGTCCTCCCTCTATCTGAAACTGAATCTCTCCAAAACTGAACTTCTTGCGTTTCCTACTTCTACTAACCTTACTTTATTTAACTGCCATTGAAATTACCTTGGCGGGTTCAACCATAACTCCCAAGCAGCACGCCCACTGTCTTGGAGTTATTTTTGACACTCAGCTTTCCTTTATTCCCTATATCTGATCACTCACTCGCTCATGTCACCTGCATCTTAAAAAATCTCCAAAATCCGACCTTTTCTCAACTTTCAAGCTGCTGAAACTCTCCTATTCACTCTCGTCTAGACACTACTGCAACTCACTTCTGATCGGTCTCCGTCTTACTAAACTCTCTCCTCTTCAATCAGTCCTGAATGCGGCAGTCAGGGTCGTATTTCTGTCCAGCTGCTTCAACTAAGCCTCCACTTTGTGCAAGTCATTACACTCGTTACCTATTCGCTACAGAATTCAATATAAGCTCATATCTCTCACCCACAAAGCCCTCCACAGTAGTGATGAGCGAGTATACTCATTGCTCGGGTTTTCCAGAGCATGCTCGGGTGATCTCCGAGTATTTTGGCGTGCTCAGAGATTTAGTTTCTGCATGATTTGTGGCTGCTGGACAGCCTGAATCCATGTGGGGATTCCCTAACGAACAGGCAATCCCCACATGTATTCAGGCTGTCTAGTAGCCGCAAATCATGCAGCTACTGCGACAGAAACTAAATCTCCGAGCACGTCAAAATACTCGGAGGACACCCGAGCATGCTCGGGAAAACCCACTCCACAGTTCTGCACCACCCTATATCTCCTCATCTCTGTCTATTGCCCTACACGTTCCCTTCATTCTGAAACTGGCCTAAGACTAACATCCTCCATAATTCAAACCTCACACCTCCGTCTCCAAGACTTCCTCGTGCTGTGCAAGTTCTCTGGAATGCACTACCCACACGATCCGACTGTTACCAAGCGCCCACGTTTTTAAGCGTGCTTTAAAAACATATCACTTTAAACAAGCCTATCACCTCAACTCACTAATCTAACTCTTTCCTGTTCACTCCTTCTAAACATAATTCAGAATCTGCTCCCTCCTATTCATCTGTTCTCCACACAATCCATGCACATGATAACTGCACTTGATAATTGCACTTAAACATACTCGCTGATGACCAAATCATTCAGCTTTATATGAAAATCCCTATTTATTACCATTGCTGGATCTGAAATAACAAGCACTGTACACCTATTTTTGTCTCACTTATTTCCTTGTAGATTGTAAGCTTGTGAGCTGGGCCCTCACTCCTAATGTAACTGTTTAAACTGTCTTACCTTGTATTGAATTTATTGTCTGTACATGTCACCGCTTAATTGTAAAGTGCTGCGGAATATGTTGGCGCTATATAAAATAAAATAATTATTATTATTAGACTTAGTGGCTGGTTCTCAGCAGATCCCTTGTTGTAAGTACATGTTCATGGCAGGGGGTCCTAATTCAATGGACGTTGAAGTGTTAGATCTTTCAGAGTTCCCTAGTTATAATTAGTTTCATATGTTCAATGTTAGGGTGTTCCCTCTCTAGAAGTGCCTTTATGAATTTTACAATTTTTCTCTAAAATTGTGATCTGCTCTTACCACTTTTCTTAAAAGCAATGTTCTTGGTCAAAATTCCCTGTAAATGTACTATAATGTACGCCAGAAATAATCATTAATCATAGTTCAAATTTACACCAGATAATGACTGGTGTTTATTTTGTTTCCTGGGATACAGAGTAAGATGCACCAATTTTATTAATCAAGGCTTGCTCAGAGTTAAGTACATTTCTGGTGTATAGGTAAGTAAATTCCCATGGAGGAAGGAAAAAAGCTTAATGTTTTAAAATAAAATGGAAATACATAGAGAAAGCATTTAAAGAATGAAACTGACTGAGCATTGCATGTACTACAGTGGTAAGACTAGTGACTTGATTTGAGGTAAGTACCTTCAGTTTTGCGGATGTGGACCACGTAGCCAATTATCTCTTGTGTGTTTTCCAGCGGCTCTTTCCATGTTACCTGGATGGAAGTTGATGATATAGTGGTGGCAGTGACATCTTGTGGCGCACCTGGTAGTCCTTCCGCCCATATTACAGAAAGTCGGGCACTAGCCTGGCTGGAACCCGCAGTGTTCTGTGCTATGCACTGGTAAATTGCCTCATCCTCCTGACTGATCCCAGAAATGGTCAGAGAGCTAAGAAAAGAAGAGGAAGAGGAAATATACTATGGCCTGGGCAAAGTTAACTCTTCACAATCAATGATCTTTATTGGTTCATCCACGTATAACAGAACAGTCTCCTACAAATTCACCCATGGATTTTTTTTGCAAACCAGTCAATTTCGGCTGCATATTCTTACTTCAGATTTCTCACCTTCACGTTGAAAGGGCACTACAAATCCACAACAAAATCCAAATATTTTATGTGGTTTTGTGGTAAAACTCACTGCAGATTTGGCTTCTTTACCTTCGAAATGGTGAAATTCACAATGAAAATTTGAAACAGAAATTGACACAAGTTGAGTATCATCTACATAGAAATAATCGTCACTATTATGATATTCATCACTTAACATTGATTTTATTTTCTGATGCAGTTACTTGTTTGAGGATGTAGAGTCACAAAGCAGGAGCCTAGGGCTGCAAAACTGGTGGACCAGGCTGCACATGTGGCCTCCAATGCTAATCCATGCAACCCTCATCCATCTAGACACAGAAATGCTTGTCTGCGTGTGGCAGATCACATGTACCATAGTTTCCATATGAGGAGAGGCACAATACTTAGGAGTGGGTATGGGCAAGCACTAATGGAACACTGCGTAGCCAATTCTGGGTCCCCCACATATCCCTAGAATTTTTCACTTTATCCCCTGCTTGGCACTCCAGAAAACAAAAAATATTAGGCCAGTTTCACACATCCAATTGAATAGTATTATATGCCCTGAAGCTGTTACATTTAGGTCAGGAGACCCATGGCCGCTCCGGACATCACAGTCCGTACTTGAATTGTAAATGTTGGACTTGTGAAACCGTTTTTGTGTGGAGGGACTGTCTTATATGCATGCAGCTCTCAGTTTTAGAAACGGCACATGTACCTTTCAGACATTTATATATTCCTGCCTACAGTCCCAATTTTGCTAGGAGAGTTTTGCAAATCAGACCGCAAAAAGGGAAAGAGATTAAAAAATATTGTCCAAAAGTGGGTATTGTTCCTGGGGCAGAGGTTAAATGTTCCGAAATTTGATTTGCAAGATCATGACATATACTGTACTGAATACAGTCATGGCCACAAGTGTTGGTTGGCACCCTTTAAATTGTTTGAGAAAATTAAGTATTTCTCCCAGAGATTTATTGCAATTACACATGTTTTGTTATGTACATGTTTATTTTCTTTCTGTGTATAGAAAAATACTGTGCTGTTAGCTAAATCTTTTGCAAAGACTTTCAGTCATTATAGGACATTATGTAATGTATATGGTTTACCGTATATACTCATGTATAAGCCGACCTGTGTATAAGCCGACCCCCTAATTTTGCCACAAAAAACTGGGAAAACTTATTGACTCGCGTATAAGAAAAATGATTATGCCCCCATATGATGCTCCACAGATTATGCCCCCATACGCTGCACAGATTATGCCCAATATGCTCCACAGATTATGCCTCCATATGCTCTAGATTATGCCCCCATATATTCCACAGATTATGCCCCCGTATTATCCACAGATTATGCCCCCATATGCTCCAGATTATGCCCCATATGTTCCACAGATTATGCCCCCATATGCTCCACAGATTATGCCCCCATATGCTCCAGATTATGCCCCATATGTTCTACAGATTATGCCCCCATATGCTCCATATTATGCCCCCATATGTTCCACAGATTATGCCCCATATGCTCCAGATTATGCCCCATATGTTCCACAGCTTATGCCCCATATGCTCCATATTATGCCCCCATATGCTCCAGATTATGCCCCATATGTTCCACAGCTTATGCCCCCATATGCTCCATATTATGCCCCCATATGCTCCAGATTATGCCCCCATATGCTCCAGACTATGCCCATATGTTCCACAGTTTATGCCCCCATATGCTCCATATTATGCCCCCATACGCTCCAGATTATGCCCCCATATGCTGCACAATTATGCCCCATATGCCCCATAGTATACGCCTCATATGCTGCTGCTGCAAAAAAAAAAAAAAAGACATACTCACCTCTCGTCGCTGGGGGCCAGGTGCCGGTGTCCTGAGCAGGCAGTGACACGGGCGCGCTATGGGGGACAGGTGCCGGTGTCACCGCTCGCTCAGGACCCCGGCACCTGAGATATTTACCTGTCCTCTCTGCACCGCTGCGCTGCTCCCTCGGTCTGACTCCTCTGGCTGTGAATGATCTGGCAGGGGGCGGGGCGCGCACTAACGACGTGATCGCGCTCTCTGCCTGATCATTCACAGCCAGAGGAGTCAGACCAAGGGAGCAGCGCAGCGGTGGACCGAGGGACAGGTAAATATCGCTATACTCACCCCTCCACCGGCACGTCCCTGCAGCCTCTCCTCTTCTCCCGGCGCTCTCCGCAGCGCTTCAGTCCTGCAGCGGTCACGTGGTACCGCTCATTAAAGTCATGAATATGTGCATATTCATGACTTCAATGAGCGGTGCCATGTGACCGCTGCAGGAAGGAGCCGGAGATCGTGGGAGAAGCAGGGGGGCTGCAGAGACCGCGCCGGCAGAGGGGTGAGTATGATCCGACACCCCCGCTCCCCCTCCCCCGCTGACCCCCGTATATGACCCACGTATAAGCCGAGAGGGGACTTTCAGTCCTAAAAAATGGGCTGAAAATCTCTGCTTATACATGAGTATATACGGTAATTCTGTCTAATGTATTTGTGTACTTTGCTGCTATCTACTGGCCATTGTTATATTATGTTATTCATGTAATATTACTGTGCTTTACCCATAATACCTTTCTTTCTGCAACTCCTCCTATCTTTATCTCACTTCCTTCTTCTTGTTCAGTGCCATCTTGGACAACACATGCTTCAGGATTGGAGAAAGGATTCTCTTGTTACCTCTAACTTCATGCTTCTAATATCAGCTCTAACTCCTACCTCAACTTCATACCTTCATCTTCCCTGATATCTCACCTCATCTCATCAAGGTTTTGTGAATAAAACCTGTTGAATTCATCACTGCATTATCATTCCGGACTAATCACGTGCAGCTTATCAGGAATAGTAGCACAAGTTAATGAGTTAACACTATCTTCCATTGCTTATACAGAGAACCGTGTTAACATCCCTCAGACACGTCTCACCCACGTACATCAGTGGCAGAATAAACACAAAAAAAGGAAAATTTGACATAATTTCACTAAACACAAAACCCCAAAATAGGCCTGACAAAATTGTTGGCACCTTTCCAAAATTGTGGGTAAGCAATTTTGTTCCAAGCATGTGATGCTCATTCAAACTTGCCTAAAGGGTATGCCACACTGAACAATATCGCTAACGGGATCGCTAAAAAACGTCACTATTTAGCGATCCGTTAGCGATGTTGTTCAGTGCGGCAGCTTCCAGCGACGAGCTTCCTGCTGTGATCTCGCTCGTCGCTGGAATCGCTCCGGACCCTATTTTATCGTCGGCGCTCCCCTGGGTAAGTATATATCGCTAGTGTGGCACCTTTTCTTAGCGATTTAGCGGTACTTTTGTACCACTAAAGTCGTTAAGAAGATCGCTAACGGCGATAGCGTCGTTAACTATATCGCTAAATGTGGCCGCACTTAGCGATATAGAAACAATCCCGCTAGCGATCGCATTAGTATGCGTCGTTATTGTGATCGCTAGCGGGATTGTTTAGTGTGGCAGTACCTTAAGGCAAGTAAAAGTTGTGGGCAACATGAAAATCACACCTGAAACCAGATAAAAAGGGGAGAAGATGACTCAATCTTTGCATTGTGTGTCTGTGTGTGCCACACCAAGCATGGAGAACAGAATGAAGAAAAGAGAACTGTCTAGGTACTCAAGAACCAAAATTGTTAAAAATATCAACAATCTCAAGGTTACTAGTCCATCTCCAGAGATCTTGATGTTCTTTTGTCCACAATACACAACATAATCAAGAAATTTACAACCCAAGGCACTGTAGCTAATCTGCCTGGATGTGGATGACAGAGAAAAATTGATGAAAAGTTGCAATGCAGGATAGTCAGGATGGTGAATAAGCAGCCCCAATCAAGTTCCAAAGAAATGCAAGCTGTCCTGCAGGCTCTTTGTGCATCAGTGTCATTGTGAACTATTTTGTCAACATTTGAATGAAATTAAACACTATGGCAGGAGATCCGACTGCTGACACAGACACAAACCTAGATTTCAGTTTGCCAAAATGTATGTGAGTAGGCCAAAATCCTAGTGGATAAGTGTCTTGTGGACAGATGAGACCAAGATAGAGCTTTTTGGTAAAGCACATCATTCTACTGTATACTGAAAACGGAATGAGATCTACAAAGAAAAGTACACAGTACCTACAGGCAAATATGGTGGAGGTTCAAAGATGTTTTGGGGTTGTTTTGCTGCCTTGACTGTGTGCAAGGCATCATGGAATCTGAAGATTACCAAAGGATTTTGGGTCGCAATGTAGTGCCCAGTGTCAGAAAGCGGAGTTTGCAGCAGGATAATGACCCAAAACATACTTCAAGAAGCACCCAGAAATGTATGGAAACAAAGCGCTGGAGAGTTCTAAAGTGGCCAGCAATGAGTTTGGCTCTAAATCCCATTGAACACCTGTGGAGAGATTTTAAAATTGCTGTTGGGAGAAGGCACCTTCAAATATGAAAGACCTGGAGCAGTTTGCAACAGAAGAGTGGCCCAAAATTCCAGTTAATAGATGTAGGAAGCTTGTTGATGTTTATAGGAGTGATTCACTGCAGTTATTTATTCCAAGGGGTGTCCAACCAAATATTAAGTTGAGGGTGCAAACAATTTTGTCCAGCCCATTGTTGGGGTTTTATGTGAAATTATGTCTAGTTTGCCATTTTTGTCTGTTTTTTTCTAGTTGTTCCAATATACACAATGGAGATACATATGTATATAACAAAACGTGTAATTACGATACTTTTCTGGGAGAAACACTTCTTTTTTAGAACAATTTCAAAGGTGCCACTGCAACACTTTCAGCCGTGACTGTAGTTATACAGCTTTAAAGGGAAGGTAGCATCAGAAAATGTCCTGTTGTTTTAAATCAGGTTTTTGTGTTAAATATATAAATATATATTTTTTACAATATTTTTATATAAATCTGTGCTAAAAATAAAAATGAACATTTTGAAATTTTCACATTGGTCACAGGGACTCTTCTAGACTCCTGCTTCCGTTCTTTCAAGAAATCCACAAGTACATTAGCAGCAATAGTCCAACTCTACCCCTATCTATTTTACTTCAGCATCTAATAAGTTTATGCAAAAGTCTTTGTGAAGGTGTAAGGGGGACGACCGGACCGCGGGTACCTGCATGCCAGGTCCGGAACTGTTGAGGCTGCATCCTCTGTTCCCGGGGGGAAGCTTTTGTGAGGCGGATCTTCCCCTGCTGCCTGAGGGGAGCTCTAACGGGGCAGACCTTCCTCCTGACAGTGGGGGGCAGGGACATAAAAAGGAAAAGCACGTGCTGCAGCTCAGTATGGCACGAATGGAGGGCAGCTCAGAGAGAGGTGAACGGCGCACTCTGCTTTCCCTGCCCCCGCCGAGTACTGTCACTGCGGCAGTCCCCATCTACTGTAAAGGGGCCGCACCAGAGAAAGAGAGAAGCCGGGAGTGCTGCACCGATCCAGAGAAAGGGACTGCTGTAAAGAGTGAAGAGTCGAGTGTTCCGCAGCAGCTGGGTAAAGAAGTGCTCCGCCCTGGGAGCACTAGCCACGCGCAGGTTAGCGTCTGCCATCTCCCGCCGCCAGCCACGGGGACCAGATAGAAAGAGGCATGCAGTGTGAGCCCAGTGACTACCAGAAAGCAAGGACCCCAACGTTCCATGTCCGTGAGTACAGCACATGTGCCCCATAAGAGTGACGGGGGACAGGACAGACACTTGCATCCTGACTGTGCCAGTAAATATATGCCGAGTCACGTTGGGCTCGTACAGGACTGTGACCCGTACCCTTGTCAGACACTGCAGCAGGGACCAGTGAGTTCTTCCGTCCCAGAGCATCCGTACAGCGCAGGCCTGCACCCAAGCACCACCACTGCTGACAGAGACTGTGAGGAAAGTCGTGCAGCAGCCACGTCAGTCTCAACCAGTGCCGTGGCCCACGCTCCTCCGACCACATCAGTATATGGACTAAGGGCCCAGTGGAAGGTACCGGAGACCGACCACTGACGCCAGAAGACAGACCACCGTCATCACCAGGACGTACTTAGACAAGCACCGCGCCAGCTGTTGTCGGCGCTACTGACTATCAAGGAGCAACTACAGTTGAAGAGACGCCAGTCACGATAAGTGTCCAACTGAACTGCCGTTATCTGAACTGTTGTTCGTCACTTCCCAATATCCTTTTCCATGTATGCTGTTTAACCCTTTACCTCCTGCGTGGAGTATTTTCCTGTTATTAAAGATGTTAACCCTTGCTCTGCCTCCCATCCGTCACTGCATCCCGTGTACCTGCTATCTAACAAAGGGAAGGGGAGCAGGGTTAGCTGTGAGATCACTGATCAAAAATGTTGAATTCTGTGTTATTAGCTGTGTATAGAGGGGTTACCTATCATTGTAAACCTGTTTGTGATGACAATGTGGGGAATGAAAAGAAATAGGAAGCATGAATCCAAAATAGCACTAGTGACCAGTGTGTAAAAAATTGCAAGAGTTCTTTTTTTATATATATTTTGTCAGCAGTGCACATACCATTGGCGCAATCTGTGCTGCCGCCCAGGGGCCCAGGAGATAAGGGGGCTCTCTTCAACCTCCAAAGGAGGTGAAACTGTGCATTATGATGAGCTATTGGACTGCAAAGAGCTGCCCAATATACTGTTCCTGCACAGGGGCCCTGTTCTGTCTGTGTCTGCTCCTGCATGTTGTGATATTAAAAATAAACATTGACAAAAATGTTTTTGGTGGTTGACGTTGACAGTGTTGTCCTCGAATTTAACATTGTGCACCTGTCTGGGCTGGACTGTTCAGTTAGATACACACAGATCATAAAAACTAGGTGATGTGGATGTAGACAGGGGCGGACATATCATTGGTGCAACATGTGCAGTCGTACAGGGGCCCAAAAGGTAAGGGGGCCCAATCCTACCTCAAAAGTATTGGAATTGTGCATTGTGATGAGCTACTGGGTTTCAAAATGGCCCAAATATTGTTCTTGCGCAGGGGCCCTCTTCTGTCTCTGTCCGCCACTGGCAGTAGATATATTATACAGTAGATTCATAAGTACGGGCTCAGCAGGTACTGAGACATAAGGTACTACTTATTACAAATGGCAGCCGCTAATCATGTTGTCAATTAATAATGTGATGTGTTACAGGACATTAAGCTCCTTTTGTGCCCCCAGACGCTGCACCTGCTTGTTTCCCCTTTTGTATCGGCATGACAATGATCTGTCTGGATTTATCCTATGTATTAGGTAATGGTTTTGCTTGATTAAATTGCAAAAAGTATGGTAGCCTTTCATTAATCTTGGTTAACCTTTTCCCATGTGTGATAGGAAAAGCTGGAGACCTGTCACTTCTTGGGTCACTGAACAGACACACAATCCTTACATGACATCTCTTTTCTGGTTTTTCTTTACCGCACTTGTCATCAGTAAACTTTACTTGGGGAGACATTTGTTTTAACCTATTCAGTGCCAGCAGTTTGTTCATTATTGCCAATAGACTTTTGAAATTATTCAGTCAAGGGGTTAAGTATCTAAAAGTTGAAGTCACGGACCCTTCTGGCTGGAGGCCCCTTTCTATTGAAATGAAAGACTTTAATTACCATGGGTAGGGTGGGGGGATCAATACAGCCCAGTGCCCTGGTTACTTGTTGCCATAGTGATGTCTCCTGGATACTGGTGCCTCTCCCCCCCATCCTTCATTTCCATCGTCCAGGATTACAACCACCTCCCAGGCAGGGTATGACCCCTGAAACTGGAGCAGCTTATAGCGTCAAGAAGCAAGATGACAAACCTAAGTGGGGTCACACTGTTCACGAATAGTAATTCCCTGGGGATCATAAGATTATGAATATCCTATAATAGCAATGCTGGATTATTACATACGGGCGGTCCGGGCAATCATGATACAAGTCTGTTTGGCAGGGTAAAGTCATTGTTTTAAAACAGACTTTCTCAATGGTCTCTACAATACAGACAATACAGTACACAATTTACAATACAGAATTTAAAGCCCAAAAAAGCCCAAAATGTATGTTGAAGTGGGTGCTAAATTTAATAATTTAACAGTTGCTGTAATAAAAGGTTGTCCAGGCTTGGGGCTCTATGTGACTACAGACTTATGAATTCTCTCAGCACACTGTCAGGATTCTCCGGTGCCAGGAGCAGGTGGTCACAAGGCTGCAATTATGTGATTTGCATACTGCCGGCCACATTCCATTAGAAATGTCTGAAGCTTGCTCAATTCACTTGTATTGAGCGAGGCCGCACACATCTAGTTGGCACATGACAGCATGAGTGCAAATTGCATATTTAGGGTCACACGCCTGCCCGTTCCTGGCACCGGCACCAGAGAATCCTGACGGTTCACTGGTCATTATGCATATGCCATAGCTGCTGGATCAAGTTAGGGATTTACACGGAATGTGTCATCTGTAAATGATCTGTTTGTTTAAAGGGAATCTGTCAGTAGGATCATCCCTCCTAAGCCGTCTATATGGGCATGCAGGTAAAGGTACTGTCACACTAAGCAATCGCACCAGCGATCACGACAACGACACAACCTGGCAGAGATCGTTTGTACATCGCTATATTGTCGCTAGTAGCTTCCAAACAGGAAGATCTCATAAACGACACATCAGCGATCAGCGATCTGTATAACGACCTCGGCGGTCGTTGGGACCTGTCACACAGCATGTATTGTTAAAGATCCCGACCTCGATAGGCGTGATTGAGCGCAACCTTTTCCACGCCCCTCAGCACAGATTGGTGGTCACTGTATGTCATATGTCACAGCTCTCGCTTTGTGATTGGATGTCCGCGTCATAAAAGACGACTTATTAGCGCTCCCTTCCATTGATCTCGAGCGCAAGTGGTTCATACGAATTTCCAGCATCTTTCCATACTGCGTCCTGCTAGCCTTCTGCTTTGCAGCTACTGTGATCCAGTCTGTGCCGCTATTGCGTTTGCCCCGGATTCAGTTTTTCAGGATCCCAAAAATGTCTTGTATAAATGGCAAAGATGAAGCCTGTAGCGACTCTGACAGGATCGCAAAACCCCACACACGATAGTATCCTCGCAACAACGCAAAAAGGACTAGATGTTGTGGCCACCAATCAGAGCTGAGGGGCGTTAAAACCTAGTCCCGCCTGCGCCGCTGACATATAAGTCGCCAACGAGGTCGCTCGTCGTTCATAAAGGGTGTCAAACTCAGCGATTCAGGCTCACCAGCGGGACGCCAACAATCAAAATACGCCCCAGAACGTTCGTGCACGATCAGTGACATCGCAGCAGGGGCACATCGCTGCTACATGTCACACACAGAGACATCGCTGACGATGTCGCAGCTGCGTCATAAAATCGGTGTCGCTTAAGCGATATCGCTAGCGATCTCGCCTAGTGTGACAGTACCTTAACAGAATAAAATTATACCTTGATATCTGCGATCCGATGTCTTATTCCAGAAGAATCCAAGTTTTTCTTATATGTAAATGAGCTGCTCAGGACTATGGACTGGACACTAATCTCCCTGAGACTCTGCCTCCAGAGCTTATTTTACATGAAGAGGGAGTTACCAGTGTGATGTGCAATGGCCGCTCCTTGCTCTCCTGATCTTACTGCAAAGCGATGAGAGCTGCAGCTACTAACTTGTTTGTTATGAGACAATGTTTAGTTCTACTGTTCTGTGTTATTTATATGTCTCACACTGGTAACATCTCCTTCCATTTACAATAATATCTGGAGGCAGATTCTCATTCAGATCAGTGTCCGGCCCGTAGCCTGGAATAGCTCATCTACATGTTAAGAAAAATGTGTCTTTCTCTGGAAAAAGACATTGGATCGCAGATTTCAAGGTACATCTTGTTCAGCTTCTATGACCTACATGCCCATATAGACTGCTTAGGTTGCTTGATCGTACTGACAGATTCCCTTTAAATTAGGTTTTATGTTAAATGTATTTTAAATAAAACAACTTGTAATAATATTTTCAATTTTTACTATCTGTATTAATAAAAAAAAATAAACTCTTGCAATTTTTACACAGGCCACTAGGTCTAATGTTAGTCACACACACGGCTCTGTACAGAAGACTTTTAGCATTACAATGAAAGATAGCATCTCTACATAAAATACATAACTCAGGATCCATTCAAAATAGGTGATGGTCACAGCTCCCCTCCTCCCCCACCGCTCACAATGATCTTTGCTTTGATGATCGCATGCTTGTTTAATTACTTCAGTACAATTAGGCCTAGTGGCCAGTGTGAAAATTGCAAGATTTTTCTTTGTGTAATCTTGATATTGTAATAAAAAAATAAAGCATCTAAATTAAAAAAAAATTAACATAAAAACCTGATTTTAAACAGGTTCTCTTTAAGTGGTAAGAGTTTTTAGGACACAATATTCTGTTGATTAATTTCCTTTAAATTATACTTGGCTATAATCCAGAATATATAAACTATGATGAAGCCCCAGTGTACCACAAAATAATCAATGAATCTACTATAAAAAACAAACACTGGATATATTGAATGTCATATGATGGAGATAATCCCTTCTTTAAGTATTGATTCAAGGGGAGAATAATTGTGATAAAACACCATATGGAGCACAATATGGCATGCAGGGTGCCTCTGTAAAGCCCTACACATGGCTCTGCTCCATATATACCACCTTTGACTCATGTTAGATTACATACTATTACCATTATACATGAGACATATGAGGATATTATCTGAAATAATAAACTTCATCTTATGTAACAATAATAAAGTATAATTAGAATGACCATTTAATGCCGTATCCTATCCAGTCTACATATTGTACTTGTTTTACATTAAAAGAGTTGTACAAGATGTGAGTCTAGTTTAGTTTCAGAAATAGCGCCATGATCTATGTCTGGCATTGCAAATTAGACGTATTAAACTTAATTATTTGAAACTGCAATACAAGACACAACCAAGTGTGGCGCTGTTTCTAAAAAAAAAAACCTCTTGCACCTCCTTTTAAACTATCCTGACAGCCCCCTCATATAGCACAATGCAATTATGATAATTCATCAGTTTAATCTCTGCTGTTTGATTGGGTGGCATAATGTTTCTAAAACAAATTGGTGTTACAATGTACAGAGTGAAAACAAGTGCACTTAAACTAAAACCAAAACTTAGGTTGCATTTCAATTTCTATTACCTATTATTATTTTTCAACTTGATGTGCCCTCTGGGCTCCAAGTCTTGCCCATTCTTCAGCCATGTGATTTGTGGTGGTGGCTCTCCTTGGGCCAAGCATGTAAATATTGCTGTAGTGCCAACGGGACGGGAAATGGACTGTGGGTGTTGAACAAACTCAGCAGGGGCTGCAAAAGACAATATGGTACAATGAATGACCTCAGGCGAAATATTATGCTGTAAGAATGCCTCAATAAGGATAAGTGGTAAGAGATTTTACGACTAAATAAAAAAAAAGTTAACTTCAAATAGTTATTGAGCTAATCTACATATATATTCAAACTAATCTAAATGATTGCATTCAAAGTATATATTTTTACACTATATGGCAGGTTATATGTAAATTACTAATTTAGGATTTAGACCAATTCAGACGTGCGTGTGTGTGTGTGGTGCTATTGAACATCATTTCACAGTAAACAGACCATGACCATGTGCTCCCTGCAAGATTTCAGATAGAGGAGTAAAAAGAATTATCAGTAGAGTTGTCCAAGAGTCAAAGACCACATGAGAGAGCTACAGAAAGACCTGGAATCAGCAGGTACAATTGTTTCAAAGAAAACTACAAGTAATGCCCTCAACCTCCTTTGCCTGTATGCATGCTCTCCAGCCAAGACTCCATTGCTGAACAAAAACAATGTTCAAGCATTTTTATTGTTTGCTCAACAACATTTAGACAAGCCGGTGAAATGCTGGGAGAATATAGTCTGATCAGATGAGACCTAAACTTAACTCTTTGGATGACATAATAAACACCATGTTTGGAAGCCAAAAGGCACTGCATGTCACCGCAAAAACACCATACCAACAGTGAAGTCTGGAGGTGGGAACATCCTGGAGTGGGGATGTTTTTCAGCATATGGCTGAAGGAAGGATGAATGGACGAATGTACTGAGACATTCTTGATAAAAAAAAAATCTGCTGCCATCTACCAGGATGATGAAGATGAAACAAGGGTGGATATTTCAGCAAGACAATGATCCCAAGACAAAAATAAAGCTGCTCGAGAGGCACAGCACATCACCTGACATGAATCGAATAGAAGATTTATGGAAGTACCGTATATACCCATGTATAAGCCGAGATTTTCAGCCCATTTTTTAGGGCTGAAAGTCCCCCTCTCGGCTTATACGCGGGTCATATGCGGGGGAGGGGGAGCGGGGGTGTCGGATTATACTCACCCCTCCGCCGGCGCGGTCTCTGCAGCCCCCCTGCTTCTCCCACGATCTCCGGCTCCTTCCTGCAGCGGACACATGGCACCGCTCATTAAAGTCATGAATATGCACATATTCATGACTTTAATGAGCGGTACCATGTGACCGCTGTAGGAAGGAAGCGCTGCGGAGAGGAGAGCTGAAGGGACGCGCGGAGGAGGGGTGAGTATAGTGATATTTACCTGTCCCTCGGTCCACCGCAGCGCTGCTCCCTCGGTCCTGGCTGTGAATGATCAGGCAGAGGGCGCGATGACGTCGTTAGTGCGCGCCCCGCCCCCTGCCTGATCATTTACAGCCAGAGGAGTCGGACCGAGGGAGCAGTGCGCTGCGGTGGACCGAGGGACAGGTAAATATCTCAGGTCCGGGGTCCTGAGCGAGCTGTGACACCGGCACCTGTCTCCCATAGCGCGCCGGTGTCACCGCCTGCTCAGGACACCGGCACCTGGCCCCCAGCGACGAGAGGTGAGTATGTCTTTTTTTTTTTTTTTTTTGCAGCAGCATATGAGGCCTATACTATGGGGTATAATTGTGCAGCATATGGGGGCATAATATGGAGCATATGAGGGCATAATATGGAACATATGGGGGCATAATATGGAGCATATGGGGGCATAATATGGAGCATATGGGGCATAATATGGAGCATATGGGGGCATAATATGGAGCATATGGGGGCATAAGCTGTGGAACATATGGGGCATAATATGGAGCATATGGGGGCATAAGCTGTGGAACATATGGGGGCATAATATGGAGCATATGGGGGCATAATCTGGAGCATATGGGGCATAATATGGAGCATATGGGGGCATAAACTGTGGAACATATGGGGCATAATATGGAGCATATGGGGGCATAATATGGAGCATATGGGGGCATAAGCTGTGGAACATATGGGGCATAATATGGAGCATATGGGGGCATAAACTGTGGAACATATGGGGCATAATATGGAGCATATGGGGGCATAAGCTGTGGAACATATGGGGCATAATATGGATCATATGGGGGCATAATCTGGAGCATATGGGGCATAAGCTGTGGAACATATGGGGGCATAATCTGGAGCATATGGGGCATAATCTGTGGAACATATGGGGCATAATCTGGAGCATAATCTGTGGATCATACGGGGGCATAATCTGTGGATATATGGGGGGATAATCTGGAGCATATGGGGGCATAATCTGTGGAGCATATTGGGCATAATCTGTGGAGCATATGGGAGCATAATCTGTGGAGCATCATATGGGGGCATAATCATTTTTCACCCTAGGCTTATACGCGAGTCAATAAGTTTTCCCAGTTTTTTGTGGCAAAATTAGGGGGGTCGGCTTATACACGGGTCGGCTTATACATGAGTATATACGGTAACTTAAGCTCAGAGCTCATAGAAGGAGCCCACATAAGTATTAAATAAATTTCAGCAAGACTGTCCAATACTTTTTCCCTGTGTAATTTCTCATTATTACACATAGCTTAATTTATGGACATATATGTTTTGATTTCTCTGCCTGTGTGGCTTGGATAGGTTGTTATTGACATCTGGTGAGAATTTCATGTCAATAGCACCTTTAGAAAGGTATTTACTTAGAATATTGGTGACATGTTCAATAGTTATTTCAGCTGTTTCCCTGAGCTCCTGTGATATAGTGAAACAGTGTTAGAGATGTACAGTACAGACCAAAAGTTTGGACACACCTTCTCATTCAAAGATTTTTTTGTATTATCATGACTATGAAAATTTTCCATTCACACTGAAGGCATCAAAACTATGAATTAACACATGTGGAATTATATACTTAACAAAAAAGTGTGTAACAACTGAAATTATGTCTTATATTCTAAGTTCTTCAAAGTAGCCACCTTTTGCTTTGATGACTGCTTTGCACACTCTTGGCATTCTCTTGATGATCTTCAAGAGGTAGTCACCGGAAATGGTTTTCACTTCACAGGTGTGCCCTGTCAGGTTTAATAAGTGGGATTTCTTGCACACTGGGGTCACATATCCCTAGGGCAGGTTACATAGTTATATAGGTTGAAATAAGTCCTAGGTCCATCAAGTGCAACCATTCTCCACTAATTATTCATTTTTGTCACTAAATTATCTATAATCCAAAATGTTATGTGTACGGAGGAAATCATCCAGTCCTTTTTTAAAAGCTGTTATAGTGTCTGCCATTAACCTCTTGTAGTAGGGTATTTCACATTCTGCCTGCTCCCATGGAAAAGAACCTTTTCCTATTTAGCTGCCTGAATCACCTTTCTACCACCTGCAGTGAGTGTCCCCGGTCCTCAGCACGGTCTTTGGAAGGAATAAGTCATGTGTCAGTGTTTTTTACTGACCACATGTAAATGAGATCCCCTCTAAGACTTTTTTCTAAGCTAAACAAGCCCAAATTTTCCAACCTCTCACCATACGAGAGGCTTTCCATCCCTTTTAGCAATCTAGCTGCCTACCTTTGAACTGACTAACTTCTAAATGTCCTTTTTAAAATGTGGAGCCCAAAACTGGATCCCATGTTCACACTTTTTTTTTTTTCCAAGTTCTTTTAATTAGCTGGTGTGGGATATTAGAGGATGCCTGCAAAGTCTTCATGGAAAACACCGAGAATGATGTTGATTCTGTGGTGAAACTCACAAAATTCATCCTCACCCACAATTACTTTGAATTTGACAACAAGATCTATTTACAGGAGACTGGCACAGCGATGGGAAGTAAAATGGCTCCACAGTATGCAAATCTTTTCATGGCCAAGCTTGAAAGCGACTTTCTGTCCTCATGTCCCATCAGGCCTCTGGCCTACTACCGCTACATTGATGACATTTTAATCATCTGGACGGAGTCTGAGCAACAGCTAAAGACATTCCATGAACAGTTTAATCAATTTCATCCCACCATCAATTTAACACTCAACTACTCCAGCACTGAAATTAACTTTTTGGACACCATCATTAAGCTAAAGAACAATGAAATAGAGACATCCCTGTATCAGAAGCCAATCGACCGTCCAACATACCTTAAATGGGATAGTTTCCATCCAAAACACATAAAAACTCTATTGTCTACAGCCAAGCCATCAGATACAACCGTATATGTTCCAACCCCAAGGATAGAGATGAACACCTTGGTCGCCTTAGATAGACCTTTTTAAATCAGGGCTACCATCCAAGAACAATTGAAAACCAAATTACAAGAGCCACCAGAATATCAAGGAATCACCTGCTACATTACAAAACTAAAGAAGAAAATAACCGGGTGCCTCTAGTGGTCACCTACAATCCAAATCTGGAGATGCTAAGGGGAGCTGCACGGAAACTACAACCTTTACTACAAAAAGATGCCCGATTACAATCCATATTTCCAGACCCCCCACTACTGTGTTTTAGGCAGCGCCCAAATCTAAGAAGCATCATTGTCAGAAGTTCCCTGTTCTCTCCAACAGCTGCAGGAACCTTTCCTTGCAACCAGAAGAAATGCAAAACCTGTCCATTTATAATGACCACGGACAAGATAAAGATCCCCAACTCACATCAGGACTACAAGATCCCAGGTACTTTCAGCTGCATCACATCTAATGTGGTGTACCTAATTATTTGTACAAAATGTCCAACTGGGGGTCTGTATGTGGGGGAGACAGGGCAAAACTTAGAACAAGGATGAATTCTCATCGCCACACAATAAGAGAAAAGAATGGATTTACCTGTGGCCAAACACTTTTGCATCCCCGGTCATAGCATGTTGGACATGAAATTACTTGTACTGAAAGGTGATTTCACATCTCAGAGACACAGGAGAGTTTGCGAATACAAATTGATGGTGACCTTTGACACTTTCAATGCTGGAATGAACCACATGGATTTATGGCCTATTACATCAACTAAGGAATTTGCTTCAAAGACCCTGTGAGAACATCACAAAACATTACCAGACCCCTATCAGAGGGCAATAAAACTTTCACACTCCTTATCTATGAACTAGTCCATTATTTATTGCCACAACTGTTCATCCCTCTCCCATAATGACAGTTCTGCTTCACGTCACTTGTCTCATCTATTGCATTTTTTCTGTGCTGTGTTGTGTACAAATATGTGATTCTTCAGATTTTGTTAGTCTTTGCCTGATGAAGAGACCTGAGTAGTCTCGAAAGCTTGCAATTTGTTACCATCTTTTCAGTTAGCCATTAAAAGGTATCAACCACTGAGGACTCTCAATTCTAAATATTTTTCTATCTACTGGCTAACACGGTACTAAGATATACATCTTTACTGTAAGCGAGAGCTGTGACTTTTGACATACAGCGACCACCAATCTGTGCTGAGGTGCGTGGAAAAGAAGGTTGCGCTCAATCTTTAACAATACATGCTGTGTGACAGGTCCCAACAACCGCCGAGGTCGTTATACAGATCGCTGATCGCTGATTTGTCGTTTATGAGATCTTCCTGTTTGGAAGCTACTAGCGACCATATAGCGATCACACCAACGATCTCGCCTGGTCGTGTCATTGTCGTGATCGCTGGTGCGATCGCTTAGTGTGACAGTATCTTTAGACTTAATGCCAATCTTTTAACATGTTGTTTTTAGATTCAACATCCTGTGCTAATTAATTTCTTAAAGTGTGCACTGTTGGTCAACACTAATTAGACAATGTCAGTGTATGTCAATTTGATCATCATATTCTAATTGAAATACCAGGTGTGGAGACACAGCATTGTATTTTAATTAACCAGATGACTATTTTTAGCAAGCCAGAAAGAACAGACTGTTATCTATACTGTATGTTGACTTTTGAATGTATGTGTTTTATTCTGGTTTGTCAAGAAAACAGACTTTTGCTTGTGTAAGCCTGTAATATTGACTTGAAAGTTGACATTTGATATAACACATTGTGCTCTTATCATTGATGACTAGTGATGTTTTCTGACATGCTGATTATGCGTTGTGTAGGCCAGATAGTTTGTTGGCATTCCCGAGGAGGAAAATCTATGCAAATAGATTCCATTATCAAACAATGCTACTTGGTCGTCACCATTCTTCCCTTATTTGTGATGCTGGATTAAAGGACACTTATTAAACATAAAAAGAGGTGATATGCCTTTATGAGAGAGAGACAGACAGAGATTCAGCCAAGACATCAAAACATTCAAAGGACCAGAGATGGGACAGCAGCTAATACATCATGTCTCCATCATGAATGTCACGGATTTATTATTCTACAGGATGCCAACTTAGGGGGCCTCGGACCTGGTTGGAAGAATACAGGTCTGCTCTATGGACCATCGTTGAACTATGGGTACATTTGTGAAACCCAGGTTGGGACCATCAGGTCACCTGGCACCATGGATATGTTTGGAGAAGCCAGGTTGGGACCCTCTGGTCAACTGGCCCTTGTACCTGAATGGACTGTCATCTTCCTACGCGTGTCATTACCTCCTCTCTGTGTGCATGCCACAGGTGAGGTATTCGACCCTGGAAGTTCTGAAGTAACAGCTGCTCTTATCACGGTGAGTCAGCGGAAGGGTGAGACTCTGTAATGTGAACCATCTTGGGGTATTTTGCTGAGACTGTCCTACGTGTTATCTGCCTGTTTTGTGGCTCAATAAAGTATTGCTCACCCTGTGTTGTCTGCGTAGCGATTTGCCCACGTTACAGGGAGAGGGCTTGAGGTGGGACGATCCCTGGTCCATGCGGTTTTGGCTAGTGGACCAGGGCGCCAGCCAACCCCCCGTGTCTTCCCACCAGGGAAAAGGCACAATGGTAGAGCTCTTAGAAAAGATTATTGAGAATAGTTAAATTATAGGGAATATAAAAAATAGCTCAGATATGTCTGGAGCAGGGATGGGACTGAGCCAGTTCTACTTGATTTCCCAAACCGGTTGTTAAAATGTTAGCCTATTCAGAGAACCGATGGAAATAAAGGATGCTGATTTAGTTCTCCATTCATGGATTCAATTGTATCTGCTTGTGTAGGATGGTGTTAATGTTAGCCTCTGTTCACATGTCCAGTTGTCATCCATTTGTAACAGATCCTGTATTAAAAAAAATATTTATCCTTTACAAATGGCACAAAAACAAATGTACACTTTGCGTTCCATTTTGCATTCATTTTTTCTACATTTGAAAAGAATGTGTTTTTTTAGAGGTGTCTCTGAACGCATATAGAGTCCCAGGCACATATAGTACTTGAGAAACTGATCCATTAATGGATGATATAACAGATAATAACCATCATTTATTACTCATTTCCCATAATCTTCAATATTTAAAAAAAAACTGATCTAGTTTCTCTCTGTTTTTTTGGCGGGCAAAAAAGTTGTGGAGGTTACATTTTTTGATCTAAGTAAAAAAAAAAAGTTGCAGCTGGAAAGGAGGTAAATGGAAGACATTCTGGGATATTTTCATCCTCATTCAAATTCTTAGATTCTGTCCTAATTCACTATATTTCACTTTTTGTCATCCAAAAAATAGAAATAATCATGCGAGCATACCGTTACATGGGACTGCTTGTAACCTCTAATGTATTATTTGTATTTTGTACTGACTTACTACTGAGTGTTATATGTGGTGTCACATAAGACTACAGGTAACATCTACTACATTTGTAGAAAAGCTACCTTTTAATTTTGGTTACTATGTGAATAGGTGAGGTCGGTAAAGGGGCATGTGATTCCCATCCCTGATTAGGAGTGATGGTGAAAAATACTCTGTAAGTATTTGTCTATGCAGGAGATTGGGAGCTCTATATTGGAAATACAAAACTTCAACTTATTTCTACTACTTCATTTTTAAGATCTATTAAGAAATGAATGAACACAGGATTTTCTTTGATTGGCATTAGGTTAGAGCTAATTTACACATGGTAATTATATGAATAGCTGTGCTTTATGAACAATAATTGCTCAGTATAAATATGCACATGGCCAATGATAAGCGTACAAAGGATTCATTTTAACATGTGAAATTGATTGTCAATATATAAAAATTTATGGTTTTCTGCAGTGAAGATAAGTTATGGGAATAGGTGATGACTCATAGATCAATGGGTGTCTAAACCACAGTGATCAGCAGTACAGGGCACTTTTACACCCGTTAGAATGGGGCAGCCATGGGCCCTGAAGCCTTAGGGTGCTTTCACATTGCATTCTGTGTCCCCGACAGGCAAACGTTCGAAATCCCCGCAAAAGTGGGTCTGGACACATGCACCAACGAGGCCATAGACTGTAATGGTAATGGCAGAATGAACTTGTGCTCTGCCGTGCATATTTTCAGGAGCGTATGGCTACAGGAGGCGGACAGTAGTAGCGATAAACCTGGCACTCAGGATAGTTTAAACGTATAACAGATTTATTTGGCAATCCACAAATTTATGTTTCGGTCTGTTTAGGCCTTCATCAGAACTGATTGTGGGAACTGTCAGAGATTTTAGTCCATTCAGAGTGCCAGATATCTTTTCAATGCTTAGCTGGGTGTAGTTCTACATACAGTGGGGAAAATAAGTATTTGATACACTGATGATTTTGCAAGTTTTCCCACCTACAAAGAATGGAGAGGTCGTAATTTGTATCGTACGTACACTTCAACTGTGAGAGACAGAATTTAAAAATAAAAAACAGAAAATCACATTGTATGATTTTTAAATAATTCAGTTGCATTTTATTGCATTAAATAAGTGTTTGATCACCTACCAACCAGCAAGAATTCTGCCTCTCACAGACCTGTTAGTTTTTTACCAATGACCATCTGGATGATCCAGAGGAGGCATGTGAGAAGGTCATGTGGTCAGATGAGACCAAAATAGAACTTTTTGGTAGCAACTCCATTCACCATGTTTGGAGGAAGAAGAAGGACAAGTACAACCCCAAGAATACCATCCCAACCATCAAGCATTGAAGATGGGTCATGGCTGGGTCTTCCAGCATGACAATAACATGAAACACACAGCCAGAGCAACTAAGGAGTGACTTCGTTGGAAGCAGTTCCAGGTCCTGGAGTGGCCTACCAGTCTCCATACCTGAACCCAATAGAAAATCATTGGAGGTAGCTGAAACTCAATGTTGCCCAGCGACAGCCCCAAAACCTGAAAGATCTGGAGAAGACCTGTATGGAGGAGTGGGCCAAAATCCCTGCTGCAGTGTGTGCAAACTTGGTCAAGAACTACAGGAAACATCTGACCTCTGTAATTGCAAAGAAAGGTTTCTGTACCAAATATTAAGTTCTGTTTTTCTCCTGTATCAAATAATTATTTCATGCAATAAAATGCAAATTAATTATGTAAAAATCATACAATTTGATTTTCTGGATTTTTTTTATATTCTGTCTCTCACAGTTGAAGTGTACCTATGATAAAAATTACAGACCTCTCCATTCTTTGTAAGTGGGAAAAGTTGCAAAATCGTCAATGTCATATACGTATTTTCCTCACTGTATACTGTGAGCTGGGTGCCAGGGGAGGGCACAAGCAAGGCATTTTGCTCTGGTCAGGGTATTAATGCATAGGGATAGGACAATGAGCTGAAACCCTTAGTGATCATCTGTCTTATGGTCGTAGCAGTTTCTGGGTGGTGAAAGAAAATTGCTATATGTAAAAGAGCTTGTAGAGAGCAATTTGATGGAAGTGGCCTTTCTCTGTTCCTAGAGCCTCATTAAACCTAACATTTCTCTTATCTCCATTTGCTGTACAGTTGAATACAGTCTATTGTTCCTTGTGAGCAGCTGTTTCTGAAAGGAAAGGCAGACTGGAGTGTTCTTTATTGGGATTGTTAAAGAAAAATCCAGAAAAATATCTGTCCCATCCATGATCACTACTTCACCTTCATATCTCCAGTTCTATGATCGATCCTACATAAATGGGTGTAAGGGGTATATGCAGCTCTTTACCCTTTTATTTTATTGGTGATAGCCCCATAACAATAGCGTGGAAGGATAAACTAGCGCGGGGAATAAGATTGATAGCATGGAGGGAGTGCTGCACAGCAATGCGGGGCTTTGTCAGTACAAAAGCAAACAATGAAAGCAGTATGCACAAGGCAGAATGAAGCATAAAGAAGTTTCTGGTGATGGTGCCTTACAGTAGCCATTAATAGATCCTAGCGCACTCAGCATATAAACCTGCATCGCTCATCACTGCAAAATTACAAATGGGAATTTTTTTTGCTAGATGCAGACATGACCGAAAGATGCTGAGTAGGGATGTGGGAGGATACAGTGGACTGAATGCACAGATTACTCCCTTTGTCCATGCCCTTCTCTTTTCTTTCTGCAAGGAATAGCGCTGCTGGGAAAATTCTGAGACTTCCATAGAAGAACTTAATAGGGTCAATATATTAACACAGCCACTGCTGATGCAATCCCGTCTGGCCTTCAATCTGTTGCGTTCATTACTTAGCAGCATTACTAATTTAATGGAAGAGAAAAGAGCAGTGAAACATACAAATGTAATCAGTCTACCATGAGCGACCTCCCCTCCTACCAAGACAAAGACAACACAGAATTAGGGCTTTATCTTACTTGGGTCACTTAAGAACCTCTAAGATATTTTATTTACGATAAAGGTTTTATTCGGGTTCCCAGAGGAATACATTGTAGTATTTTTAAACAAAATTTATACAAATGCAAGATTAAATATGTACTATACATAGCTTATTGCTGAGATTCTTGTACCCAAGAATGGTAAAAAATAATGTACCTTGTGTAGTCAACTCAATACAAGGATAATGTTTTTACAGAAAAATAGCTGAAACCTAATTTTTATTTCCTTTTTGTATGTCTTGATTTCTCCTTTTCCTCCAGTATTGTTGACCACATGTACATGGAACAAGCACAATGTACATAAACACTGATAATATAGAAATGCTTGATTGGATGATGTTATCGCTTTCCAAGTATCATGCTGTCATTGTGTGATCCAGTTGACAAAATTGGCTCAAGATACTTCTGAACCATTATCAGGTCCTCTTCAACTGTGACCTAGAAGAGGACCTTGAAGGTGCTGCAATAAGAACCCATGTAGTAAATCTCTAAAGCTATCCAAATGCTGAATTTTCAATTTTTGGTCTGGAATTAGACTTTAACCCCTTCACCCCAAAGTCTGTTTTCACATTCCAGACGAGGCCAAATTTTGCAATTCTGATCAGTGTCGCTTTATGTGGTTATAACACCGGAACGCTTCAACGGACCCCACTGATTCTGAGAATATTTTCTCGTGACATATTTAAATTCATGATAGTGGCAAAATTTGTTCCATATGAATTGAATTTATTTGTGAAAATATAAAAATTGGCTGAAAACTGGAAAATTTAGAAATTTTCAAACTTTTAATTTCTATGCCATTTAAATCAGAGCGCTATGTCACACAAAATAGTTAATAAATAACATTTCCCCCCATGTCTACTTTACATCAGCACAATTTTTGAAACATAACTTTTTTCGCTAGGAAGTTATAATGGTAAAAGTTGTCCAGCAATTACTCATTTTTCCAACAAAATTTACAAAACCATTTGAAGTGACTTTGAGGGGCCTTTATGGCAGAAAACACCCAAAAGTGACACCATTCTAAAAACTCATATTCAAAACCACATTCAAGAAGTTTATTAAATATTCAGGTGCTTCACATGAATTAATGGAATGTGGAAGGAAAAAATGAACATTTAACTTTTTTTCACAAAAAGTTTACTTTAGACCAAATTTTTTTCGCAACAGTAACAGGAAAAAATGGACCCCAAAATTGTTGTGCAATTTCTCCTGAACATTTTGATACTCCATATGTGGGTGAAAGTCACTGTTTGGGCAAACGGCAGAGCTAGGAAGGGAAGGAGCATTATTTGACTTTTTGAATTTAAAATTACCTGGAATAATTAGCAGATGCCATGTCACTTCTGGAGAACCCCTGATGTGTATATACAGTGGAAACCCCCACAAGAGACCACATTTTGGAAAGTAGAGCTCTCAAGGAATTTATCTTGATGTATGGTGAGCACCTTTAACCCCCAGTTGCTTCACAAATCTTAACAACGTTGAGCCATGAAAGTAAGAAAAATCACATTTTTCCTACAAAAATGTTATTTTAGCCCCAAATGTTTTCATTTTTACAGCGTTAACAGGGGAAAAGGAACCCCAAAATTGTTGTGCAATTTCTCCTGAGTCCACTAATATGCCATATGTATACAAAAACTACTTTTCAGGCACAGTGCAAGTCAGAAAGAAGAGCACCATATTGGAGTTCAGATTTTGCTGGACTGGTTTGAGGGTGACATGTCACATTGGTAGAGCCCCTAAAGTGCTAGAATAGCAGAACCATCCATAAGTAACCCCATTTTACAAACTACACCTCTCAATGAATTCATCTAAGGGTGCAGTGATCATATTGACACCAGATGTGTGTCACAGAATTTTATACTGTTAGACAGTAAAGAAAAAATAATTACATTTTTACCACCAAAATGTTGTTTTAGACCCAGATTTTAAATTTTCGCACTGGGAAATGGGTAAAAATGGCACCAAAATTTGTCCCACAAATTCTGCTGAATGTGGAAATACCCCATATGTGGCTCTACAGTACTTTTTGCTAGAATAGTGTGCAGACTTCATATACAGAGCCCTTAAGTGCTAGAAGAGCAGAATCTCCCCTCAAGTGACCCCATTTTGGAAATTATACCCATTTGGGAATTTATCTACAGGTGTAGTGATGATTTTGACTCCATGGGTGTTTTTCAGAAACAAGCAGAAGGATGTTGCTGAACGAAAATTGCAAACTGCCATTGTGGTTCCCGTACGTTGTAGTGACCAGTACGTTGCAGTCACCAGTACGTAGCAGTGCTCAGCTCATGTATCTTGAAAAAAGCACCTGTAAATTAGACAGGCTCTCATCGCTACAGAAATGCCAAACATATGGATGCTATCTGTGGTTTAGGTACACTGTGTGGCTCAGAAGGGAGGGGCATTTAGATTTGGGAGCTCAGAATTTGCTGAATTTCTTTTGAGGGGCAAGGAGCGATTTCGCTTTTCCAGAGCCTTTGTGCTACCAGTAACGTGGAAGCCCCCTATGGTTCCGTTAACAGATGACAGACTTGAGTGGGGGCTTGCTTTTCTTGTGGATTGAGTTGAAGCTTTTATTGGGAACATTTCACATAATGTTCGGGATCACATTTATCTGGCACTCTATGCTGAGCATTTACATCGGGGTTTACATCAAAGGTCGGGGTCACACTTGCGAGTCTAATGCAAGAAACTCACACGAGTCTCTTGCATCAATACCCAGCACTGCCGCCGGCGCTCGGAACCGGAGTGTGCAGCTGCATGTACAGTATGTCTATGCAGCTAAACGCTCCGGTCCAAGTGCCGGCGGCAGTGCTTGGAATTGATGCGAGAGACTCGCGCGAGTTTCTCGCATCACACTCGCAAGTGTGACCCCGGCCTAAATCTCTGAGTGACGTGATTCAGTTAAGCCCCTGAGAGATGCATTCAGTTACTCTGTACAGCGTCTAGCCTCTGTTCTTTTCTTTCTTTTCAGAGATGAACAAAACTGTAGTCGACTGCGCTTTTATGCACCCGTAAAAAGCAGCCACACGGCGTCCACAGTGCCGTCATCTGCCTCATTATAGGGAATCTTCCATTGGGGTTCCATCTGAATCATGTCTTTTAGAGACTTACATGGAAACCCTGGTGTAAGCGCTCAGTGTAGAGCGCATGATAAATGTGTGCCGAGCCTTACTGCAATCTTTGGGAGGCAGAATCAAAAAAATCAACAGAAGGTGAAGAATTTGTTTTATTTATTTTTTACGCAGCTCCCTGTGCGGTATAAGCAATTAGGCGACTTTATTCTTCTTACAGCGATACCAGATTTATGTGGTTTTTTTATGTTTGCTGCTGTCATACACTAAGAGACATTTCTTATTGCAAAAACTAATTTTTTGCATCGCAATATTTGGTAGCTATAATTTTTCCAGATTTTTTCTAACATAGTCATGTGAAGGCTTGTTTTTTGCAGGACAAATTGATGTTTTTATTGGTACCATTTTTGGGCACATGACATTTTTTGATCTCTTTCTATTCCGATTATTGGGAGGCAGAATGAACAAAAACCAGAAATTCAGGAATTATTTTTTTTGGGGGGGGTTATGCCATTCCGCGTGTAGTAAAATTGATAAGGCAGCTTTAGTCTTCGGATCATACAATTACAGCGATACCTAATTTATATTGTTTTTGTATGTTTTGACGCTTTTAACCCCTTTCTGACATGGGACATACTATGCCGTCCATGTGACCCGGGCCCGTATGACCATGGACGGGATAGTACGTCATATACGATCAGCCGCGCTCACGGGGGGAGCGCGGCCGATCGCCAGCTGATTCTCACAGCTGACACCTGGCACTTTAACCCCGTAACACTGTGATCAAACACGATCGCAGTGTTCCGGTGCCGGCAGAGGCTTCAGGAGAAGCATCGGCAGGGAGGGGGCTCCCTGCGTGCCTCCTTCAGAACAACGCGATGAGATTGTGTTGTTCTGAGTGTCTTCATTGAGACCCCTGGCTCCAAGACCCCTGGCTCTGAGAACAGGCACCGGCAAGCCTCCTTCACTGCCTCTCAGATCGCTGATCTGACACAGTGCAGTGCAAAGTGTCAGATCAGCGATCTGACTTTATATAGTATACTGGGACAATGTAAAAAAGTTAAAAAAAAAATTAACATGTGTAAAAATATTTTTTTAAAAATTCCTAAATAAAGAAAAAAAAATATTTCTCCAATAAATACATTTCTTTATATAAATAAAACTAAAACAATAAAAGTACACATATTTAGCATCGCCACGTCCGTAATGACCCGACCTATAAAACTGTCCCTCTAGTTAACCCCTTTAGTGAACCCCATAAAAAAGGCAAAAAAACAATGCTTTATCATCATACCACCGAACAAAAAGTGGAATAACACGCGATCAAAAATACGGATATAAATAAACATGGTACCGTTGAAAACATCATCTTGTCCCGCAAAAAATGAGCTGCATCATCAGAGAAAAAATAAAAAAGTTATAGTAAATCAAACCCCCTTTATCACCCCCTTAGGGAAAAATAATAAAATAAAAAAAATATTTATTTCCATTTCCCATTAGGGTTAGGGCTAAAGTTAGGGTTAGGGTTGGGGATAAAGTTAGGGTTAGGGTTAGAGCTAAAGTTAGGGTTGGGGCTAAAGTTAGGGTTAGGGTTGGGGATAAAGTTAGGCTTAGGGTTGGAGCTAAAGTTAGGGTTAGGGTTTGGGCTAAAGTTAGGGTTAGGGTTGGGGCTAAAGTTAGGGTTAGAACTGGGCTAAAGTTAGGGTTAGGGTTAGGGTTTGGATTAAGGTTAGGGTTTGGATTAGGGTTAGGGTTGGGATTAGGGTTAGGGGTGTGTTAGGGTTAGGTTTGTGGTTAGGGATAAGGCTAGGGCTGGGATTAGGGTAAGGGGTGTGTTGGGGTTAGAGTTGGAGTTAGAATTGGGAGGTTTCCACTGTTTAGGCACATCAGGGGCCCTCCAAATGAAACATGGTGTTCGATCTCAATTCCAGCCAATTCTGCGTTGAAAAAGTCAAACGGTGCTCTTTCCCTTCCAAGCTCTGCTGTGTGCCCAAACAGTGATTTACTCAGGAGAAATTGGACAACAACTTTTGGGGTCCAATTTCTCCTGTTAACCTTGTGAAAATAAAAAATTGGGGGCATTTTTTATTTTTACGGTTCTACATTGTAAACTTCGGTGAAGCACTTGGGGGTTCAAAGTGCCCACCACACATCTAGATAAGTTCCTTAGGGGGTCTAGTTTCCAAAATGAGGTCACCTGTGGGGGGTTTCCACTGTTTAGGCACATTAGGGGCTCTCCAAACGCGACATGGCGTCCAATCTCAATTCCAGCCAATTTTGCATTGAAAAGTCAAATGGCGCTCCTTCCCTTCTGAGCTCTGCCATGCGCCCAAACAGTGGTTTACCTGCATTTATGGGGTATTAGTGTGCTCAGGACAAATAGTGCAACAACTTTTGGGGCCCAATGTCTCCTGTCACCCTTGGTAAATAAAAAAAATTGGATCTGAAGTACATTTTTTGTGAAAAAAAAGTTAAATGTTCATTTTTTTAAAACATTCCAAAAATTCCTTTGAAGCACCTGAAGGGTTAATAAACTTCTTGAAAGTGGTTTTGAGCACCTTGAGGGGTGCAGTTTTTAGAATGGTGTAAATTTTGGGTATTTTCTATCATATAGACCCCTCAAAGTGAATGTGATGTGGTCCCTAAAAAAAAAATAGTGTTGTAAAATTGAGAAATCACTGGTCAATTTTTAACCCTTATAGCTTCCTAACAAAAAAAAATTTGGTTCCAAAATTGTGCTGATGTAAAGTAGATACGGTATGTGGGAAATGTTACTTATTAAGTATTTTGTGTGACATATGTCTGTGATTTAAGGGCATAAAAATTAAAAGTTGGAAAATTGTGAAATTTTCAACATTTTCGTCAAATTTCCGTTTTTTTCACAAATAAACGCAAGTTATATCGAAGAAATGTTTCCACTGTCACGAGAAAACAATGTCAGAATCACCGGGATCTATGGAAGCGTTCCAGAGTTATTACCTCATACAGTGGACAGAATTAACATGCAAACCACCCTTGGGGGTTAAGGGGTTAAACACTAACAACTATTTTATAGAAAAAAATAATTATTTTTGTGTCTCTTTTTTCTGAGGGCTATAACTTTTTTATTTTTTCGCTGACGGAGCTGTATGGTGGCTTATTTTTTTGCAGGACAAGCTGATGCTTTCAGCTGTACCACTTTTATGTAGATTGGTCTTTTTGATTGTGTTTTATTCCACTTTTTATTTGTTGTTTTTATTTTTTTTTTTACTGTGCTCACTGAAGGTGTTAATTAGTGAGACAGTTTTACAGGTTGGATCGTTCTGGATGAGTGATACCAACATGTGTACTTTTTTTTTTACATAAATAAGTGTATTATTGGATTAATATGGTTTTTTGTTCTGTGTTTTGTGATTTTTTATATATATTTTTACAATTTTTATTAACTTTTTTTAACTTTTTTACTTTGTCCAAGGATGGGACATCAACTGTATAATGACAGATCGCTGATCTAATACTCTTTTGCTTCTGCACTGCAGAGCATTAGATCAGTGTCTGACATGCAGGGAGGAGGCGTGTCAGCTTGTGCTCTCAGATCACATTGCATTGTGCCAATGGGAGCACAGAGGAAGCTCACTCCCTCTGCAATGCCCCGTGCTATCGCTGACACTATTGACAGCGGCATCACAGGGGTTAAACGCCCGAGATCGGTGCTAGCACTGATCGTTGGCGTCACTAAAGGGTGTCAGCTCTCACATAGAGCTGATACCTGCACTCGATCATGGTGGAGCTCAGCATGAATCCATGCTGTATATATTTGGCGCATGTCGGGGAGTGGTTAAAATGGATAATTTTGGTCTGTCTTGTATCTCAACTGTGATCTATACACCTACTTTTACTTAAAAATGGCCTGCAATGATCTAATCTTAGCTCACACAATGTAGGTACCTAAGATTAACCCATAGCAAAGAATTATTCTCTATAGATATTAGATTATAATAATAATAATAAAAAAATAATCTTTTTTACTTATATAGCACCAACATATTCCACAGCACTTTACAGACATTATCATCACTGTCCCCATTGGGGCTCACAATCTAAATTCCCTATCAGTATGTCTTTGGAATGTGGGAGGAAACCAGAGAAACCGTAGGAAACCCACGCAAACATGGGGAGAACATACAAACTCCTTGCAGATGCTGTCCTTTGTGGGATTAAGATTTGGTTGTATATATATATATATATATATATATATATATATATATATATATATATACAGTACAGACCAAAAGTTTGGACACACCTCATTTAAAGATTTTTCTTTATTTTCATGACTATGAAAATTGTACATTCACACTGAAGGCATCAAAACGATGAATTAACACATGTGGAATTATACACTTAACAAAAAAGTGTGTAACAACTGAAAATATGTCATATATTCTAGGTTCTTCAAAATAGCCACCTTTTGCTTTGATGACAGCTTTGCACACTCTTGGCATTCTCTTGATGAGCTTCAAGAGGTAGTCACCGGAAATGGTCTTCCAACAATCTTGAAGGAGTTCCCAGAGATGCTTAGCACTTGTTGGCCCTTTTGCCTTCACTCTGCGGTTCAGCTCACCCCAAACCATCTTAATTGGGTTCAGGTCTGGTGACTGTGAAGGCCAGGTCATCTGGCGTAGCTCCCCATCACTCTCCTTCTTGGTCAAATAGCACTTACACATCCTGGAGGTGTGTTTGTGGTCATTGTCCTGTTGAAAAATAAATGATGGTCCAACTAAACGCAAACCGTAAGGAATAGCATGCCGCTGCAAGATGCTGTGGTAGCCATGCTGCTTCAGTATGCCTTCAATTTTGAATAAATCCCCAACAGTGTCACCAGCAAAGCACCCCCACACCGTCACACCTCCTCCTCCATGCTTCATGGTGGGAACCAGGCATGTAGAGTCCATCCGTTCACCTTTTCTGCGTCGCACAAAGACCCAGTGGTTGGAACCAAAGATCTCAAATTTGGACTCATCAGACCAAAGCACAGATTTCCACTGGTCTAATGTCCATTCCTTGTGTTCTTTAGGTCAAACAAGTATCTTCTGCTTGTTGCCTGTCCTTAGCGGTGGTTTCCTAGCAGCTATTTTACCATTAAGGCCTGCTGCACAAAGTCTCCTCTTAACAGTTGTTTTAGAGAAGTGTCTTCTGCTAGAACTCTGTGTGGCATTGACCTGGTCTCTAATCTGAGCTGCTGTTAACCTGCGATTTCTGAGGCTGGTGACTCGGATAAACTTATCCTCAGAAGCAGAGGTGACTCTTGGTCTTCCTTTCCTGGGGCGGTCCTCATATGAGCCAGTTTCTTAGTAGCGCTTGATGGTTTTTGCAACTGCTCTTGGGGACACTTTCAAAGTTTTCCCAATTTTTCGGACTGCCTGACCTTCATTTCTTAAAGTAATGATGGTCACTCGTTTTTCTTTACTTACCGTATTTTTTGGACCATAAGACGCACTTTTTTCCCCCCAAAATTTGGGGAAAATGGGGGTGCGCCTTATGGTCCCAACATACCAAAAAATCCGGTGGCGGCGGCGGTCCCGGTGGCGGCGGCGGCGGTCCCGGTGGCGGCGGCAGCCTTCCTGTGGTGTCTGGCCAGCAGCGGGGCTCTGTGCTGCGTGGGGGGCTCCGCCGGCATTTCCCTCTTAGCCGGACAGCCCCCCGCAGCTCCGCTGCTGCGGCCTCCTGATACATGGCCGCCAGCGGCCTCCGGTGGCGGTCCCGACGAAGTCTTCCGTGCGGTGGTTCCGGGGCAGCAGCCGGCTCTGTGCTGCAGGGGGCTCCGCCGGCATTTCGGTCTTAGCCGGAAAGCCCCCCGCAGCTCCGCTCTCTCCTGCATCTCGGTGGCGTCCTCAAACATGGCCGCCAGGGGACTCCGGTAAGATGGCCGCCAAATCTCATTCAAGTCTCGGCAACGAGATCTCGGGAGACTGTGGGGTGGCTGTACTGTGTGGGGTGGCTATGCTCTGTGGTGTGGCTGTGCTCTGTGGGGTGGCTGTGCTCTGTGGGGTCGCTGTGCTCTGTGGGTCGCTGTGCAATATATGGTACTCACATCCCATAGCGGTGGTCCCAATGCAGCCTCCTGTGCTCTGTGGTGTCTGGCCAGCAGCGGGGCTCTGTGCTGCGTGGGGGGCTCCGCCGGCATTTCCCTCTTAGCCGGACAGCCCCCCACGCAGCATCTCGGGAGAAGAGATCTCGTTGCCGAGACTTGAATGAGATTTGGCGGCCATCTTACCGGAGTCCCCTGGCGGCCATGTTTGAGGACGCCACCGAGATGCAGGAGAGAGCGGAGCTGCGGGGGGCTTTCCGGCTAAGACCGAAATGCCGGCGGAGCCCCCCTGCAGCACAGAGCCGGCTGCTGCCCCGGAACCACCGCACGGAAGACTTCGTCGGGACCGCCACCGGAGGCCGCTGGCGGCCATGTATCAGGAGGCCGCAGCAGCGGAGCTGCGGGGGGCTGTCCGGCTAAGAGGGAAATGCCGGCGGAGCCCCCCACGCAGCACAGAGCCCCGCTGCTGGCCAGACACCACAGAGCACAGGAGGCTGCATTGGGACCACCGCTATGGGATGTGAGTACCATATATTGCACAGCGACCCCACAGAGCACAGCGACCCCACAGAGCACAGCCACCCCACAGAGCACAGCCACCCCACAGAGCATAGCCACCCCACACAGCACAGCCACCCCACAGAGCACCCCTGCAACACAGAGCACTTCGGACTGTAAGACGGACCCCCATTTGACACATTATTTTTTTTTCCCTGTTTTCCTTCTGAAAATTTGGGGTGCGTCTTATGGTCCGGTGCGTCTTATAGTCCGAAAAATACGGTAGCTGCTTTTTTCTTGCCATAATACACATTCTAACAGTCTATTCAGTAGGACTATCAGCTGTTTATCCACCAGACTTCTGCACAACACAACTGATGGTCCCAACCCCATTTATGAGGCCAAAAATCCTACTTATTAAACCTGACAGGGCACACCTGTGAAGTGAAAACCATTTCTGGTGACTACCTCTTGAGGCTCATCAAGAGAATGCCAAGAGTGTGCAAAGCAGTCATCAAAGCAAAAGGTGGCTACTTTGAAGAACCTAGAATATAAGACATATTTTCAGTTGTTACACACTTTTTTGTTAAGTATATAATTCCACATGTGATAATTCATGGTTTTGATGCCTTCAGTGTGAATTTACAATTTTCATAGTCATGAAAATAAAGAAAAATCTTTAAATGAGAAGGTGTGTCCAAACTTTTGGTCTGTACTGTATATACAGTATATATTAGTAAAATAATTACTATTATTAGCTAGTCAATTTTACATACCAGCCTGTCCTCAGTTTCACTCTTTAGGGGTTTCCAGTAAATATCTCTGGTCTTGGGGAAATGTGCTTAGATCCACCTCTGCTAATAAAATATTCCTTAGTGTTAGTGTTTACTTACTATTCTCTCTTTTATGCATAATATACTGAGGCCCAAAATGGCTTAAGTGGAATGTCTTGTCTGAACATGTGAAATGACGACTTATTTGCAGGTCTTTATATAGAACAGGTACTCAGTCACTTACCCTGGACGACGAGCCGGCCTTGTGCTGTCCGGCGCACCCTGGTTCCTGGTTTGTTGGCAGCACATACATAGACTCCAGAGTGATGCACAGTTAGGTCTGATATCATCAAATTTCCTGTCCCTAAAACTTGAATTCCTTCCACACCAATAGGTCGGCCATCTGAAAGACATTCAGGTACATCAATTAGAATCTTTTTGCAGTTCAGTTTCTAAATAATGGCAATAGGGGGCAATATTGTCACCCAAAACACCAATCATAGGATCACTGACATAGTATAGTCAGCACTAGATGATATTAGACGACACTAGAGAAATGCTGGAAGGCAATGGTCCCTATTTTATATACTCCTTAGGATTGGAGACCATTAGTAAATGCATTAAATTTTGAATGTCTACCAATTTAATATACTGATATAATTTCTGCATGAAGTGAATAAAGTGAAATAATTTGTAAAACACATTTTAATAATTGGATCTGTCACCACAAGAAAGGCTATAATTATCTGGTATCTGGTTATCTCTGTTGCCTTCAACGACATAAGTTATTTAGTTATGTGTAAGGGTGTGGACTGTATTGCCCTGTTCCTGCCCTGATGACAACAATCATGTACCATAGCTAATGTCATGCCCTTTTAATATATATAGGATAGTAACTGTAGTTAACGAAAAGTGTAGGGTAAGTTACAGTTAATGTTTGAGGCTAGCCCCCAATGGGAGGGGGCTAGTTCTAGTAAAAAGCAGGCACATCTGTTATGAATGTGCTAAAGATGGTTTCTGAGCACAGGCTCCCTCTGGTGGTTACAGACAGTACTGAACCTTTCAGCGAGGAGTGGCAATCTGGGTTCACTGACTGATCTGATATAAGGGAGGTTCCCATGATGGTTGCCGGTGATCAATTGTTCTTGTCTCAATTGTGCTTCCTGGTTCATTTGGAAGTTTGCTGGAGTCTTGCCTGCATCTCCTGCTTTCAGATAAGATATTTTTTGCTTTTCTTTTTGTGCTTGCTTTTTGCATTGTTTTCTGCACTTTTGTGGAGGTCAGCCAGGTCCCCTCCTGGGGCCTGAGCTCCTCACAGTTTATCTGCAGCCACTGTTGTTTGCTCTTTTGCTTTTTCCTGTTTTTTTCAGCGGCTGCGACTTGGTTTTTGTTCACACTGAGATCTGATTTAGCGGGTGGCGAGATCGTGTGATCTCAGTATTTTTGTAATCAGAATTGTTGGATTTTTGTAGGGTTTTCTGGGTTGCAGAAAGTAATCTCTCCTGTCCTATCCTATTTAGTCAACTTGTGGCCCCAGCGTTTGCTCAGTCTATTTTCTGCCTATGTTTGTATTTTCATTTTGTCTAACCACTATTATATGTTTGGGGGCTTCCTATTTTCTTTGGGGATCTGCTCCGGGGCAGATAGCTTTCATCTTTATGCCTTTAGGTGTAGTTATCTCTCAGGCTGTGACGAGGCGTCTAGGATCAACGTAGGAACGCTCCACGGCTACCTCTAGTTGTGTCGTTAGTTTAGGAATCTGCAACCCATCAGTTACCAACATCTCAGGTATTCGGCTGCCCTGCTGTTGTTCCTGTCCTCCTCAGCTACCGAAACATAACACACTTCCTGGTAGTGACTCAGCTAGGGAAGTACAGTCACAAGTTCAATTTCAAGTGCAGTGTGTTGCTAGGGTCAATATATACCTACCTTTCATTCAAGATTGTGCGAGTCCCTACTAGAATCCTGTGCGGACATTCCTGCCAAATCAGGAGCTCAAGGCCCAGCATAGGGGCTAAGGGGCGCAATGTATTTCTGGTGCACAAGGAGGATGGACTCGGGACTGTGTGAAGGGAAGGTAGGGGATCCCGAGTGCACTGCGAGACTGGACTGGAAATACCTGGGGCCAGTGGGCTTAGGGATAGTCAAGGGGGAATAGATAGTAGGGATGAAGATGTGTTGTGCCCTATCCTACATGCTACAACCTGATAAACTTGAACTATCCAGTAAATTCCTGCCTTTTAAAATGAACTTGATGTCCCCTGACTTGTGAAGACATGGCCCTGGAGACAGAGGAGATCTGCGGCCTACAAGTGAGTGTGATGCACCCCATACCTGACAGCACATGGGGACTGGGAGACAGTTTTCCTGTAAAATGCCAGAGTGTAACGAGACAGTAGCTCGGTCCTGAATACCGCTCTCGGCCACTTTACATATGTATGGCTAACAAAGGACAATTTTATAGCGAATATTTACTCAAATGAGTCAAAGAAATAGAATAACATTAAAAAGTTATGTGGAAAAGAACAGTCTAAGCATCACCAGATACTTAAATGCCCAAGGTTACTATAAGAGACACCAGCTCCCTGGTGGCATCTGGATACAATCTGTATCTAATAGTATGGTATGAGGGCTTAGAGGCCAGGGAACGTGCTGATGTAATTATTACTCACTTGTAGAGGGAGATGGAGGATGTTGTATATCAAGTTTGACACATAATTCTTGTAAATGAATAGACATTGGCATATGTGAGGTAAAATCAATTTTTGAGGAGAAAAAATTTACATACTTATACTCCGTGTACATATAGATTTTTTGGCTTCTAAAAAAGCCATACTTTTTAATGTTTCTAACAGAAATTTTTTAAGGGTTTTCTTTATTGTAATACTTGCATGACTTAAATATACATTTCTCTGTGAAGTTTTCTAGTCTTCTAGAACAGCCTGTGGGAAAAACGCCATACTTAAAACATCTTGTGTTTTGACAAAAAAAGAAGTTAAAAAAATCAAACAAACACAATGAAAAATGGAAAAAATGTAGGCCCCAATTAATCAAATGTTTTCACCGGTTACTAAACTTTTCCACAATCCGAAATTGCACAAAATGTTGCGCCTTTTGACTTTTTCATGACAGTCCTGCCTGGATCCGCCATAATGGAGATTTTTCAAAAGTTACACCAGAAATGTACTCTAGTGACCAGAGTAACACATCTGGCGAGGTGCATACACCACAGTGATAAGATGTGACCAGTTCACTAAGTGGCATGAATTAGGCCGCATCTTAAATCCTGTATGCCCTTCATTAAGACTGATGTATGAAATGCCGTTCTTCAAAACCCTGCAAAAAATCCACCGAAAACACAATATATGAAACCATCATTTCATAAATATATAAAACGATAAAATTTTGGCGAGCTGTGAAATGCTAATTTTTAGCCAGAGCACACTTACACAGGTTAAAAACCTACTTATGAATGCACCAATTCTGTAATATCTGTTTCAGAGTACAAAACACTTAGAGATGCTCAATTAGAACATTAACTGGATGACCATGTAACCAAATATCACATGTAAATCCCAATGAAAGCTTTTACTGCATGTATGATCTTTACTTACTGAAAAATTCTACAGTAATAATTTGGCAGTAGATTTACTAATCATGCAGTTGGTCTTACCAAGTCGGCTCCAGGACACAATTGGCCGGGGATTTCCAGTAGCCATGCACTCAAGGATCGCTGTCTGGTGAACCGTCTTTGTGAGGTTCTCTGGGCCAACTAAGATCATTGGATCCTTGTATCCAGTGGAGTGAGGGCCTATAGTAGTTATTGGTATTGGTACAGTTACATATGTCATATATATTCATTTTGTATATCAATATTTCCCTAGGAGTAAGCATATTCTAGGGCTTTACCTGTGACTGTTAGGGTAGCTTCAGGACTGTATTTAATACCAGCCGCATTGGAAGCCACACAACGAAACGCACCTGCATCTTCAGCTTGGAGCGCAGTTATCTGTAGCACACCGGTAGGAAGCAAGGTATATCTATATAGGATAGGGAGAAAATAAGACACATTGGGGCAAATTTATCAAACTGAATGTGCCACAATTCTGGCTGTATTTTATCTTTTATATCTCGCACCATATTTATTATGTGTTGTAGAGACGTCCTACACCTTGTCTGGCAAGGAGCGAGGCCTCCTTGAAAAGAACATATTTTTTGGGGAAAAAGTGTGTTGCTTAAACATACCAAAAAATGCTTCAAAATTTTGATGCAGATTTCTGGAACAAAGTAAGCCAGCTAAAAGATGATGTAAGGTTGGACTACACAGTCTATAAAATTTATCACACAACATGAATCAGTATACATTTAGTGCATTTTAAGTCAGTCTAGTTTAAGTTTGCATTGTCTGAGGATCCATTCACCCTAGACGATTATTGGGAAGATTCGTTTCTCGATAATTCCCCAAACTAAACCAGGCTGCCACTCACCAGAATGCTCTGTCATCGAATAAAATAATCATAAAAAATCATCTTTCTCAGCAGCATATCGTCCTGAGTAAAGAAGACACGCACTTCCGAAAACACCGATCACGCATATTCCACCATTTCTATAATTCAGTGCAATGTCAATACAAAGCTGTACAAAAACATTGAAGATCAAGGGAATTTTTTGAATTTGTCAAGTTACTTCCATTGAAAGTCTAATTTATTGGTTCAGGTTACCCAACTGATGTCCTCCTGAGGTCGTACAACCAAAGGGCAAAAATATTCTCCCTACTTCAATGTGATTTAAGATCTATGATCATTCATTTATGGCAAATCTGTGTTCACAGAGGCTATATGGAAGCACATGTAAAGTTATAGGTGCTCTATGTGCTGCCACCCGATACTATGTAAGGCGCCATATTACAGAGATGATTTCCTCTAGAAGCAATAGCTTTGTAATACATGGCCTTATGTAACGTGGCATCATTTTTTAAGATTCCTATGGATTGAAACAAGATAAATTTCTGTATAATAGCATAAAAATGGAGGGAAATAGAGGTTCTATAACATCCTATAGGTGCAGTATTACAAGTCTATATTATCTGATGGCTGGATGTAGCTATAATACATTAGTGTGGATGAGCCATAGGTCAGGTTCGGTGTTAGTTTCTTGGTCCCTATGTACCTGGGGTTCTCTGTATCAATAATTTCGCCGCTCCGCTCCCATACAATCTCCGGCTCGGGCAGACCATGGATCTGACACTGAAACCTGGCCACACCACCTTCTTCTAGGGTAGCATCCCAGGGAAAGATATGGAAATCTGATATGACTGTGGAACAAAAGCAATATTGTCGTAGTTAATGATTACAAAGGTAAATTTACACATTAAATTGGTTTAACAGACTTGAAACAAATTATAAATGGCTTTTTATTCATTTAGTGAGATATACAGGGGTTGGACAAAATAATGGAAACACCTAACGTTTTGGCATCATAATCTTCGAACATGTTATAAACATGCAAACCGTGACATATGGTAATGTTTTGTAGTTTATTATTTGTGTTATGTGATATGTGTATGTAAATTAACTGTTTGTTTTGCATAATTGTAAGAACATTGATGAGAACGTGATACCAATGGCAGACCTCTCGGATTTTCAAAGAGGCCAAATTGTAAGTGCTGGTATGGCATGCGCTAGTGTAACCGAAAGTGCCAGACTGCTTGGCGTGTCAAGAGGTACTGTCTCCAAAGTAATGACTGCGTTTGAAAGAGAAGGAAAAACGTCCGCAGCAAAGCACAGGTCTGGCCGAAAGTCGAAGTTGACTGAGAGAGACCGTCGGACTCTAAAGCGAATTGTGAGAGAGGATCGCAAGAACACGGCTCCGAAAATCACTGCTGAGCTCAATGAACACCTACAGACCCCAGTTTCCACGAAAACTGTTCGTCGGGAGCTGAACAAATCTGGATTCCACGGAAGAGCTGCAATTCGAATACCGTTGCTCTCAATGACAAATGTTTCCAAGCGTTTTTAGAGTGGTGAAGAAACTTTCAGAATTGGTCCCTCGAGCAGTGGAAACGTGATATTCTCAGACGGATCATCGTTTACCCTTTTTCCGACCTCCGGCTGCGTGTACATTTGGAGACAGCCGAAAGAAGCATTCCATCCAGACTGCCTTCTCCCAACTGTAAAACATGGCGGAGGTTCTGTGATGATCTGGGGTGCTATTTCGTGGAGATCCGCCGGGCCAATGATATCCCTTCATGGAAGAATTAACAGCCGCGATTATTTAGGCATTTTAGGCGACCAAGTGCATCCTATGGTTCAAGCACTGTTCCGGGAGGGGAACGCCATCTTTCAGGATGATAATGCACCAATTCATACAGCTAGAATCGTTAAAGCATGGCACGAGGAACATTCTAATGAAGTTGAGCATCTCATCTGGCCCCCACAATCCCCAGACCTCAACATTATTGAGCATTTATGGTCGATTTTAGAGATTCAAGTTAGACGTCAATTTCCGCCGCCATCGTCGCTCAAAGAACTGGAGGGTGTTTTAACTGAAGAATGGGCTAAAATTCCTTTGGAAACAATTCACACCTTGTATGAATCCATACCTTGGAGAATTGAGGCTGTAATCGCCGCAAAAGGTGGACCTACACCATATTAAACTAACTTTTGTTGATATTTCCAGGTGTTTCCATTATTTTGTCCAACCCCTGTAGTTTTACTAGACCAAAGATTTGCTGTCAAGGTATACAATGGAGGATAGTCAGAATATCTGCAGCTCGGATATAAAGGTGAGTTATCCATTGAATCCAATGAGACTCTAAATAGAATTTTCTTATAAAATACATAAGAAATAGCCTGACTAGTTGCTATGGAAACCTCTGGTATTTTTACACTAAAATTCAAAAGCCGAAATATAAAAATTGTCCAGTTTCACCCTCCTACAGTGATGATATGAAAGTCTGTCATAGAACGAATAAGACAATGTAATTAATTGTATAATAAACATTTACATTTTTGTTCATTAGTAAAATATTCTGAAAATTCAATGCAGACAAATGTATTATCATGTCTGAAAATTTTTTGTTCATCTGGAGGTTCTTGGATGCTGCTGGTACACACATAGTTCTGAAGGAGCTGTTGTATTCCGGCATCAACCAAGAACTTCCAGTCACCACCGGCGCCAGTACCAGCTAATTGGTGGGGGTGCCAGGTGTCACACCTCCATTGAACAGATATTGATGACCGATCCCAATGATAAAGTAATGGCCAACTTCTTTAAGTTATGCCCAGGGTGTTTGCCATCAAGTAGCAAAAGGGGAAAGACTAATCAGGGCCATGCCTCATCTATCCAAGAGCGCCAAGAAGGCCACATGGTCCTTTTCTGTGTTATGTATGAATTGAATCAATGCATCATTGAAGTAAATGCTAATATCCAGCTACATTTAATTTCTCTTACAGTATATTTGTAAGAGAATTATTCCTTGTAAGCTCACAGGGACCCTCAGACTCACACAAGGGTGTTAGCGTCTTTGTCTGTGGTTCACTCCCACCCAGCACCACCTCCCTTTATTGTCACACTGTACCAGATGGGGGGCGATGTGCTAGCCTCTATAAAACACCCCTGAGGCATATCCTATTGCTGAGGTATTTAACAAAAGGGACACACTGGCTTTCTTGTATTTTGCTCCTCACACCTCTACTTTCTTTTATGAAAAAGTGAAAATACAGTAGACAAAAAAAATCTCTGCAATTTTGTTATTCAGTGTGATGTAATTGACGAGGTCTTTTCTGTGGTACATTTAATTCTAACGACACCAGATGTCTTTAAAAAGGAAGATATTAACTTCTAAGAGGCCCAGAGGTGTTATGGCAGAGAAATAAATATTCATAGGAACAGCCCGTGAAAGTACTTTCCTCTACCCGTGATTCCGCATCTTATTCTCCTCGTAGAGTTTGCCAATATGACCGAACTCAAATTCAAGCTCTCTGATGCTTAGGGAACTTCGACCCTGTGCACTCACTTTGTCTCACATTCTATTCAGTCCTGGCCTCTTACCTTTAAGAGTAATAAACTACTTGGGGCCGAGCTGCTAGGTGTACCTTCTCCAAACCTTTCTCACTTGGTCACTCTGCTCTCTGATCTGTTCTCTGAGCTGGCACTGTCCTCTCTGCGTCTCTGTCACTCTGTCTCTCTCTGTCTCAATCTGTTCCTCAGGATCATGCCATCTCTGTACCAATCTCCTTTCTCTCTCTTGCCATGGAACACCCACTGTATGCAGCTCTGATGAGCACTTAGACCAAACATCTGCTCTAGCTGCAAACTAGGCCTTGTCTGTGTCACTACTAGGAAGTCTTCTCTGATCCTGCTACATAGCTCCTCCCTCTTTGGGCTAGTCCCCACACAACGATTTCTTAGCCTATTCACTGTCTGTTGCTGGGCAGAACTCAGCTTCCTAACAGTACAGTGCAAAACATTACAATACACCACATCTGAATCCACTCTACACATCACGAGTCCCACCAAGGACAACATCTGCAAGGAGTTTGTATGTTCTCCCCGTGTTTGCGTGGGTTTCCTCCGGGTACTCCGGTTTCCTCCCACACTCCAAAAAACATACTGATAGGGAATCTAGATTGTGAGCCCCATCGGGGACAGCGACGATAATGTGTGCAAAACTGTAAAGCGCTGCGGAATATGTTAGCGCTATATAAAAATAAAGATTATTATTATTACCATCACCCTAACACATGACATTATATATATATTACACTTTACATTATACACTGCACTGATGTCTTCAAGAGGAAACAAGGCAATATGTCCATCTCCTCACAAGGGATCTGTTGACAAAATCATCTGGCAGTGCCTTATCTCCAAGCTGAACAAAAGGATTGGAATTGAATTCCAAACCTCAGATTCTTTGGTTCCACCACAGAATTTGTCGGGGGATAGTCATGAGCCCCCATACACTTTACACTTTGTCAGTTGATCCAGCTGAAATGGTCTTTAAAAGGTTTGTCCATTACTGGAGAACCCTTTATTAAATGCTAACATCCACCAAATAAGATAATTAAAAAAACAGCGCATCTCTCGGACCTATGCCGTTTCAGCCATATTGGTTCCTGTGTTTGTCAGTGGTAACATGTTTGGCTGTGGGGGCACATGACATAACAATCAACAGTCACTGATTGGCTGCAGTCTTTAGGATATGTTCTCACAATGAGCTTTTGATGAGTTTTTGATGTTGAAGATTTTCTGCACCATTTCTGCACCTATTAACCCCTTCGCAACCTTCGCCATACTAGTACTGCTCTGCAGGTGGTGCTTTTGAGCCCAGAGCAGTACTAGCACGACGGAACAATTGCGCGGCCTCACGCTGAGCACCGTGGCGATTGCGTGCGGGTGTCAACTATATGTGCTATCACCGATAGTGGGCATTTTTAACCCCTCTGATGCCGCTGTCAGTAGTGACAGCTGCATAGAGAAGCATCGCGCAGGTAGGGGCTCCCTGTGCGTTTCCCTCAGAACAACGCAATGCGATCGCGTTGTTCTGATGGTCTCCATGGAGATCCCCGGCACCAAGATGGCCACGGGGCCATTCCGGGTCCTGCAGGTAAGGTGGCTTCTGAGCGCCTGCTCTCAGCGCCGGCATGCCTCCTTCCCTGCCTGTCAGATCCTGATCTGAAATTCTGCAATGCAGAGTGCAAAAAACAATGCAAAAAACAAAGCTTTATCATCATACTGCCGAACATAACGTGCAATAAAACGCAATCAAAAAGACGGATGTAAATAAAAATGATATAGCTGAAAACATCATCTTGTTGCGCAAAAAACAAGCTGCCATCCAGCTCCATCATTATAAAAATAAAAAAGTTATAACTCTCAGACTAAAGCGATCCAATTTTACCACATGCTGGTTTTTGTTCATTCCGTCTCCCAAAAATTGGAATACAAAGCAATCAAAAAATATCATGTGCCCAAAAATGGTACCAATAGAAACGTCAGCTCATCCCGCTAAAAACAAGCCCCCCACATGACTCTGCCGGCCGAAATATAAAAAAATTATAGCTCTCAAAATATGCTGACGCAAAACCTAGTTTTCGCAATGAAAAGCGTCTTTAGTGTGTGACAGCTGCCAAATATAAAAACCCGATATAAATCTGTTATCACAGTAATCGCACCGACCTGAAGAATAAAGTCTCCTAATCACTTATACCGCATGAGGAACGGCATAAAAAATAAATAAAACCAATTCTTCACCTGCTGTTGATTTTTTCATTCTGCCTCTCAAAGATCGCAGCAAGGCTCGGTGCATATTTACCCTGCACTCTGCGCTGAGCGCTTACATTGGGGTTTCCGTGTAAATCTCTGAAATACGTGATTCAAACAGAATCTCTGGCTGAAGATTCCCTGTAATGAGGCAGACGGAGGCACTGTGGAAGCCGTCTGACCTGCATTCCGGCGGCGTCCGTCTTTTTAGGATTGCATAAAAGTGCAGTCGGCCACAGAGTTGTGCACTTCTGAAAAGGACACCGCTGAACAGAGACCAGAGGGAGTCCAGAGTACCTCTGCTGCCTCATTATAGTGAATGGATCCCTCAGGGTTTCATCTGTCACGTCACTCAGGGATTTAGATGGAAACCCCAAAGTAAGAGGTCAGCATAGAGCGCCGGATAAATGTGATCCCAAACGTTATGTAAAATGTTCCCAATGAAAACTTCCACTCAAGCCACAAAAAAAACAAGTCCCCACATTACTGGTAGCACAAAGGCTCTGGAAAAGTGAAATGGCTCCTCACCCGCCAAAAGAAATACAGCAAAATTTTCAACTCCCAAATCCAAATGCCCCCTTCCTTGTAAGCCCCAGTGCGCCTAAACCACATATAGCGCTCACATGTTTGCCATTTCTGTAGTGATGAGAGTCCACCTAATTTACAGGTGGGAGTCTCCTGAAGCATGAGCTGGCCATAATGTACTGGTCACTACAAAGGCAGTTTGTAATTTTCACTCAGCAACATCCACTGCTGTATGTTTTTGTAAAACACCCACGGAGTCAAAATGTCACTACATCTGTATAGATAAATTCCCAAAGGGTTATAATTTCCAAAATGGGGTCACTTCTGCTTTTCTTGCACTTAGGGGCTCTTCATACGGAAATCCACAAACTAGTCTAGGAAAATCTGTGCTCCAGGAGGCAAATAGCGCTCTGTCCCTCCCTGTTCTCTCTGTATGGCAAAGTAGTACTGTAAAGCCACATATAGGGTATTTCTACATTCAGCAGAAATTGTGGGACAAATTCTGATGCCATTTTTACCCATTTCCCAGTGTGAAAATGTAAAACTTGGGGCTAACAACACAATCTTGGTAGTAAAAATGTAAATTATTTTTTCTTCACTGCCCAATGGTATAAAAGTTTGTGACACACATGTGGTGTCAATATTGTCACTGCACCCTAGATGAATTCATTGAGAGGTTTAATTGGTAAAATGGGGTCACTTATGGGGATTTCTGCTGTTCTGGCACTTCAGGGGCTCTACCAATGTAACATGGCACCCTCAAACAAGTGCAGCAAAATCTGCACTGTAATATGGCGCTACTTCCCTTGTGAATTTGCACTGTGCCTCAAAAGTAGTTTTCGACCACATATGGGGCATAGGTGAACTTAGGAGAAATTGCACAACAAACTTTGTGGTCCATTTTCTCCTTTTTCCCTTGTGAAAATACAAAATTTGTAGCTGAAAAAGATTTTTGTGGGAAAAATTTGAATTTTTTTTATCATCACGGCTTAATGTTATAAACTTCTGTGAAGCACCTGGGGGGGTCCAAAGTGCTCAATACACATCTAGATAAGGTCCCAAAGGGGTCTAGTTTCCAAAATGGTGTCAATTGTTGGGGGTTTCCGCTGTTTAGGCACATCAGGGGCTCTCCAAATGCGACATAGTGTCCGCTACACTGGTCAACAAAAAAAATCATCAGCAAAGGTAATATGTCTGTTTTATGGAGTTTGATGTGCTGATTCCAAAAATATGCTTAGTTTTGTTCTATCACATAAAGATTCTGAGATAAAAGTATTTTTGTTATTACGTTATTTCTGCATTTTCAATGTATGTGGTTTTTCCTATGTTATTCGCATTTCTTTGCTTGTCTTACTTTATTGTGAATTTTCTTACAGGGACAACATCAGTAAAGGTTTTAGTGAGTTTTATGGGAAGGAGTATTGACAGTGCAGTCAACCAATGACTGCTTCTCGGAAAGTCACATGTTATGGGGAGGAGCTAACTGTTATGAGGCGGTAAGATTTGAGTCAGTCACAACAGGATGGTATGTGAGACTCTGACAGGAGACAGGCCTCTACAGGGATCAGAGCCCTGCCACAGGGAGATAGAAGGGAAAGCAGTGGACAGCCGCCATTGTGAGAGGATTTTCACTGCATTTCTTGGAGGGCAAGTTGTCACAGAGGGAAGAAAACAGCTCAGCCTCTGAGGTGTAACTGAGTCAGGGTCTCCACAGAGAGAGAACCTGAAAGCAGCCAATATCACACTGAGAAACTGCCTGTCTGCAAATGTTCATCTGTAAGGAATAGGCTGACCCATTTACCTCACAACCGTATATAGTTATCTACCAGATTACCTCCAGTAAAATCAGTTCTAAATACAAGCTGCCTCTGTCATCTCTAGGGAAATATCTACATACAGTCAGTTGGCTCATTTTTTTACTGAACTTACTCTTCTGTTTGATCTGATTTAAAGGAAAAAAATGCCCCGACAGTGTATTGTGGCGCCCCGAGGGTTCAGTCGCCACAGAGGTACTGCATCTCATCCAGAGGTGTGGTACCCATTCTCAGGTAAGGAGGGAGCTCCACCGAGGACTCTAACACCTGCACCCAACACAGACTATTGCAGCAGGGCATCCTGGATGTACCCTAAGGGAGGATGGTCTCATCCCAGGCTGGGTAGTAAAGGGTGTTGGGGGAGTGGGTGGAGAAGGTATGAAGAGAGAGGAGGAGCTAACAGAGTGGGAAAGAACAGTGCAGAGAGAGTGAGTCTGACGTCAGGAGAAAGTGAAAGTAAGCAGATGTGCTGACAAGGAGCTCCCTGTCAGAGGGAGCTAGGAAGAGGAGAGCAGCATAGAGACTGTAGAGTCAGAGTGAGAGGGGAGCACAAGCTGTAAGGAGCTTGTCCCCAGATGCAGAAAGATAGAAGTAAGAATAAAACAGAAGGAAGCTTCCAGAAGGATAGAAGAGGTCCTAGGGACACGGATAGTGAGAGATCCATCCATGGGGCCTGATCCAGTAGTGGAGGGACCAGGTCACAGTAGGGGTACCGCTCCCGAGACTAGTGGAGAAATCACCAGACTCAGCTAGCAAGCTGGAGGCAGTGGCACCTGTAGGTGCCACAGCCACAGTTATCTTCGCCGAAAAGGTAGCCATACAGGAGCAAGGGGACGCAAAGAGGATGTCGCCTGACAAGCTCCCCGGCTACTGGCTTGGGACACTGACTGTGAGGTGCTGGACAGGGAGGGTGAAAAGTCAGCACAGTGAAACAGCCAGGACAGGAACTGTTGTGAACACCTTGGATCTGAATTCTGAGTCTGGGCTCCCTCTGGTGGCTGCTGACAGTAGTGAAGCTGATTTTGCCCGCAGAGGTCCATCAGCTGGGGACGATAGGCAATCAGGTAGCTCTGACTGGGGAGATATAAGGGAGTAACCTTCCATGATCCTCGCCGGTGATTTGTTGTTCTTCCTGATCCCATTTGGAAGTCAGCTTGCTTTCTGCTGTCTCCTGCAACCTTCAGATAAGTTGCATTCTGCTTCTTTTTGTGGCTTCTGTTTTCCTTTTGTTTTTCTGCCCTTCTGAGTGAGGTCAGCCAGGTTCCCCATCTGGTCTCTGTTTCTCAGTTACCACTGTTTATTTGTACAGTCCCTGTTTTCAGTATCTGCTGTTAGCTACCTGTTCACACCAGTGTTCTGATCTAGCGGGGGAGAGATCATGTGGTCTCAGTATTTTTGGAAATCAGAAGTGTTGGAATTTTTCCTAGGGTTTTTTGCGGATTGCAGACAATTTTCTTTCCTATACTGTCCTATCTAGATAGTTTTGGGCCCCAGCGTTTGCTCACTCTATTTTCTGCCCGCGTTTGTATTTAACATTGTCTCACCGCCAATATATGTGTGGGGGCTACCTATTCCTTTGGGGCGCTACTCCGGGACAGTTAGCTTTCCCTTTCTATCTCTAGGCTTAGCTAACTCTCTGGCTGTGTCGAGGCGTATAGGTCATCGTAGGTGCGTCCCACGGCTACTTCTAGTTGTGCGGTTAGTTTAGGGGTCTGCAATCCACTAGTTACCAACCTCTCTGGTTGACAGGCTGCCTTGACTATTTTGCTACTGTCCTCCTCAGCTACCGAATCATAACAAGGAACATATTGAAGGGAGTCCTGGAAAGGTGTATCTTAATCTACCTGGGAGTTTGCTGGACCCCTCACCAGGAGGACACGCACCAAGCGGGCATCTGTGTACACAAGAACTTCCAGTAAAGCTTTGGAAACTGCACCTGACTGTGTCCTCTCAAGTTCTTCCTGCAACACCCACTCAGTACTGCTATATCCCTTGCCAAATACTACATCATTACTATCTTGAACATACTACATCTGCACATCTGCCCTGGGACATAACCCTGCCTGTGGAGGGCTGAACCAACTCTGCTGCAACAACAACTGTCCTAGCGGACTGAATCTGCAGCTAGGCAGTGGCGTAGCAACTGTTTGTGGCGCCCGGGGCGGTCGAAAAATTTGCCGCCCCTTTGGTCGTTGATAACCCACAGAGGAGAGGAATTGCTGCCGCACCGCCCCCTCCACGCTACGCCACTGCTAATCCTGCATCAGACAAACCCCCAGTGTATTATACAGGAGCAATGTGTGGACTGGGGCCACGTATAAGAACAGTTGGCCCCTGGGAACAATGCTGGGGTCCCAGTCTGACACTGATTTCGTCCATAGTGATGTAACATCCCATTGCAGTAGCTGACTGTAGATGCATCTCTGAGTCATCTATGACAGCTGTGACATTGTGGCCAGCGGGGTGGATTACAGTCTATGGACCACAATGGATTTCTTCCTATCCAACTGATCCCACAAATGACCGGCCGGACCCTCAGTGTCACAGTCGCCCCACACATCCCCCGAATCATCGGTCTCAGACATCTGATGAGGAGCCAGACCTCAGGGGTATTTGATGTGAGTGACCAACCCTTGGTGGGCTGCTGACAGGTGGTCTGGGGGCGTGGCCCAGGGGGCCCCACAATCAGTGCTGTGAATAATGGATGAGGGCAGGCTCTGCAGCAGCAATCAGTGACGCTCAGTCTCATCAGCACCAGCTGCCAGGCTGTCACTGTGGGTGAAGTGTCTGTCTGTCTGCCTCTTCCTGACTGCTAGAAAACTGGGTCAGCAGGAGAAGAAATGGAGTCCTTGCTAATCTTGCAAGGCAGGGCTAGGCTGGGAAGGTGTAACCTGTTCGGTGCCGCTCCAGCCCCTCATGATGCAGACTAGCTGCAGACCCTGCGATTTAGGATGCAGCGCAGGTAACTGAGCCGGGGGCGGGGCCTGGTGACACGTGGAGTGGGCGGGGCCAGTGCAGCACTAGCGCTGCAGCAGCCAGTGGTGTGTCCAGGCTGCCCGCTGCCTCAATGTGAGCTGCAGCGCTCCTTCCCCTCCTCCACCGCTGCCCTCCCTTCTTTGTGAGGGCTGCAGATAAGAGACAGAAGGCTAGGACTGGCAGGCAGGCGATCAGCGCGGTCTAGCCCCTCCGCGCTTCTCCCACAGAGGAGAGGAATCCGAATTGCTGCCGCGCCGCCCCCACACACGTGCCGCCTGGGGCGGACCGCCCCCCCACGCTACGCCACTGCGGCTAGGCTAGCATCTTAATTGCCGAGTACCACAGGTGGTGTCACGAACACTTTATTACAAACTCTTTATTTTTCCCCTTTTTCATCATCATCCCCTTTTATTGGACGCCCAGGGCCACGGACCGGGTCACTGCTGCCGTGACACTGCCCCTTTAAGAAGCGGCCCGGTACCGAGTATCCCCACTGCCCTGGCAGGCGATCCAGTATCAATCATCCGAACAGATTCTGCTATGTGTGTGGTTCCTTTAAATACACCAAAAGGCCAAGTATATTCAATCACTCATGATATTAAAAAGATGTACCAGAAGTACTTTAAGTATCCACTTGGCGATCAAGACAAAAGCTGGGCCCATCATGTGATATGCTCAAGTTGTTCAAATGGTCTTCGTGACTGGTTGAATATGAGGAAAGTGGCTATGCCATTTGCTGTTCCCAGGATTTAGAGAGAACCCAAAAATCATAGTGATGACTGCTACTTTTGTTTGTCAAATTGAAGTGCTTTTCTACAAAGAACAAACGTAAGATTAATTACCCTGAACTTGAATCTGTGATTAGGTCAGTTCCACATGATGGTACCTTGCCAGTTCCTGTACCACCGTTATCTGGAATGGATAAAAATGAAGTAGAATATGAAGACTATGGAGCTGAGTATACTGGAGAAGACATGGAGACCTCAAGTCAAGATGAGTATGTACCTGATGGAACAGTCGAGCAGCCAGAACGCTTTACTCATCATGAATTAAATGATCTCATCAGAGACCTTTCATTGTCAAAAGATAAAGCTGAACTTCTTGCATCTAGGTTGAAGCAGAAGAATCTTCTTCATGATGATGGATAAGAATAAAGTGATTAAACAGAGTCAGTATGGGTGTGAAACTAATAAGTCATGTCAGACTAACTTAATTTCCTTCTATGACTGGGTGGATCAGGGAAATGCTGTAGATATAGTATATCTTGACTTCAGCAAAGCATTTGACAAAGTATCTCACACAATCCTTATTGAAAAAATGACTAAGTATGGAATGGACAAGGCAACTGTTAGGTGGATTCATAACTGGCTTAGTGATCGGATCCAAAGAGTGGTCGTAAATGGCCGCACATCCAGTTGGAAGAATGACTCAAGTGGGGTACCACAGGGCTCTGGCCTGGGCCCTGTATTGTTCAACATCTTTATCAATGATTTAGATGAAGGAATTAAGGGTAAACTGATTAAATTTACTGATGACACAAAGCTAGGAGGGATAGCTAATACTAGAGAAGAGAGAGAGAGGATTCAAAAAGATATAAATAAACTGGAGCAATGGGCAGCAACTACATCTGGGCAATAAAAATGAAAAAAGCATATACAGAATGGAAGGAATAGGACTAAGCAACAGCACATGTGAAAAAGACTTGGGTATACTGATAGATCACAGAGTCAACATGAGTCAACAGTGTGATGCAGCAGCAAAAAAAGCAAATACAATTCTAGGATGTATTAACAGAAACATACAGTCTAGATCACGTGAAGTCATTTTTGCCCTCTACTCCTCTTTGGTCAGACCTCATCTGGAATACTGTGTCCAGTTTTGGGCACCACATTTTAAAAAATACATCAACAAACTGGAGCAAGTTCAGAAAAGAGCGACCAGAATGGTGACCGGTCTGCAAATCATGTCCTATTAGGAACGGATGCAGGATTTGGGAATGTTTAGCTTGTAAAAGATAAGACTTGAGAGGAGACTTAATAGCTGTATACAAATATCTCAAGGGCTGTCACATTATAGAAGGATCATCTTTATTCTTATTTGCAAAAGGAAAGACTAGAAGCAATGGGATGAAACTGAATGGGAGGAGACACAGATTAAATATTAGAAAAAACTTTTTGACAGTTAGGGTGATCAATGAGTGGAACAGACTGCCACGAGAGGTGGTGAGCTCTCCTTCAATAGAAGTCTTCAAACAGAGTCTGGACAGACATCTGTCTGGGATGATTTAGTGAATTCTGCTTTGAGCAGGGGGTTGGACCAGATGACCCAGGAGGTCCCTTCCAACTCTAACATTCTATGATTCTATGTCAAAGTGTGTTATTACAGAAACAGAAGTAACACTTTAACACAATTTTTCACAGTTAATTGACCAATGGTGTACGAATCAAGAGCATTTTGTTGCAGGTTGGCGATTGTTTATTGACTCATCCCAGAGAAGTTTGAAAGCAGTGTTGCTTCACAATAGAAATATTAAACCATCAATCCCTATTGTTCTCTCATGACATCTAAAGGAAAGTTATGAAAATCTGTCAGTTGTTTTGGATGCTATACAATATAAGCATCATCAATGGAATATCTGTGGAGATTTGCAAGTGATTGGTCTGCTGATGGGAATGCAAGGAGGTTTCACAAAATATTGTTGCTTCTTGCATTTATGGGACAGTAGAAATACAGTAGAGCATTATGTTCATCGTGATTGGGGCCAGAGAAACATCTATGCTCCAGGTAGAGACAATGTTCAGCATAATCCTTTAGTTGCTCCAACAAAAATCTTTCTTACTCCACTACATATAAAGTTGGGATTGATTAAAAACTTTGTGAAAGCCATGGCAAAGACAAATTCACAAGGGTTCCAGTACATTTCACAGAAATTCTCCAGCATTTCACCAGCAAAACTGAAGGAAGGGGTATTTGTTGGTCCTCAGATCAGAGAGCTTATGAGATTAGATTTGTTTGAAGGAACTCTAAATGATAAGGAATCGAGATCTTGGAAAAGCTTCAAGTGGATCTGTGAAAACTTCTTAGGAAAACAAAAATCTCCAGAATATGTTGAAGGTATTGAGGAACTGCTAAATGCATACCAGTGTCTTGGATGTCACATGTCTCTAAAAATGCACTTTTTGCATTCACATTTAGATTTGTTCCCTCAAAATCTTGGGGATGTAAGCGATGACCAAGGCGAGCGGTTTCACCAGGACATTAAAGTATTGGAACACAGCTACCAGGGTTTTTGGAATGACTCAATGATGGCAGATTAATGTTGGATGTTACATAGGGACATGTTGTGAATGTGTTAGAAATTAATTCTGAGCAGAAGCTCCCTCTGGTGGTTACAAACAGTACTGAACTATTCAATGAAGATTGTGAAGATTGGCAATCAGGTGTTACAGACTGGTCTTATATAAGGGAGGTTCCCTCCCATCAGGGTTGCCGGTGATCAATTGTTCTTGTCTCAACTTTGGTTCCTGGTTCACTTGGAAGCTTGCTGTGTCTTGCCTGCATCTTCTGCTAACAGATAAGATATTTTCTGCTTTTATTTTTGTGCTTGCTTTTTGCATTTTGTCCTGCACTTCTGTGGAGGTCAGCCAGGTCCCCTCCGGGGCTTGTGCTCCTCTCAGTTTATCTGAGCCACTGTTATTTGTTCATTTGCCTTTTCCAGTTTTTTCAGTGGCTGCTGCTTAGTTTTGTTACACCAGAGAACTAATTTAGGTGGTAGAGGTCGTGTGATCTCAGGTGTTTTTGCAATTAGTGAGTTGGTATTTTTTTAGGGTTTTTTGGATTGCAGTAAGTGTCCTTCCTATCCTTTTCTTTCTAGGAAGATTTGGTCCCAACGTTTGCTCATACTATTTTCTGTCTGTGTCTGTATTTCCTCTTGTCTAACCGCCATTACATGTTTGGGGGCTTCCTATGTTCTTTGGGGATCTGCTTCGGGGCAGATAGTTTTCCTCTTTCTATCTTTAGGTGTAGTTAGCTTCTCAGGCTGTGACGAGGCGTCTAGGACCAACGTAGGTACGCTCCACGGCTGCCTTTAGTTGTGGTGGTTAGTCAGGGTACTGTAATCCAGTAGATTCCAACCTCTCTGGTGTATTGCCTTTTTTGCCTGCTCTCCTCAGCTACCAAATCATAACAGTATCACCGGCCAAACTGAAAATTATATGGTACTCACAGAAGGGAAAGATAGTGTAAAAAAAAAAAAAAAAAAGGTCAGAGTTGTCAGAGATATATATTTTTTTTCTTTCCCTCTTTTTCTCTGGGTGCTGAGGATTTTTTTTTCTCTCAATGGAGTTTGCACAGTTGTCTGGCCGTGTGGATCAGCTTGCCACTGAAGTTCGGAGTATTGCTACCTATCTTGCAGGGTTGCCGGTTGTGGAACCTAGGATTCCCATGCCAGATTTTTTTTTAGGGGATCGAGCTAAATTTCTGAATTTCAAAAATAACTGTAAGTTGTTTTTTGCCTTAAAACCTAAGTCCTCAGGGAACGCAGCACAGCAGGTTCAAATTGTCATCTCTCTCCTGCGCGGCGATCCTCAGGATTGGGCTTTTTCCCAGACACCTGGGGATCCTGTTTTGAGTAATGTTGATGCATTTTTTCTGGCTCTGGGGTTATTGTACGATGAACCTAATGTCACTGATCAAGCTGAAAAAGCCTTGTTGGCATTAAATCAGGGGCTTGAGGATGCTGAGTTGTACTGTCAGAGATTCCGACCAAATGGAATGATGATGCTTTGGCAGCCCTTTTTTGGAAGGGTCTGTCAGAGAATGTAAAAGATGTTATGGTGGGTTTCCCTGCTCCCTCTGGTCTCAATGATTCTATGTCATTGGCGATTCAAATTGACAGACGTTTGCGTGAGCGTAGAGGTATGCGTGGAATAGTGTTGCCTTGTGAACCAGCTTCTGAACGCATGCAGTGTGATAGAGTGGCTTCTGGGGCACAGCGTCATGAGTTTCGAAAACGCAATGGGTTATGTTTCTACTGTGGTGACGCCTCTCATGCTATTTTAGTCTGCCCTAAGCGGGGAAGACGTTTTGCACGCTCAGTTGTCTTGGGTAGTGTTCAGACTAAATTTCTGTTGACTGTTACCCTGATTTGCTCCCTGTCCACATTGTCTGCTCAGGATTTTGTTGATTCGGGAGCAGCTATTAACCTGATGGATTTTGATTTTGCTAAATGTTGTGGGTTTCCCTTGATACCCCTACGAAAGTCTATTCCCCTACTGGGGATTGATTCTACCCCTTTTGGCTGAGAATAAACCCCAGTTCTCTACTCAGGTGATAATGAGGGTTGAACCTGATCATCAAGAGAGTTGCAAATTTTTGGTGCTGTATAATCTGCATGACATTATTGTACTAGATTTCCCTTGGTTACAGTCTCATAATCCTGTCTTGGATTTGAAATCTGTGTCTGTTACCAGTTGGGGCTGCCAATGTGTTAATGCCAACACTCCTGTTTTTTCTGCCTCTCCCCAGGCTCAGGATGTTCCTGAATTTTTGACTGATTTTTCTGATGTGTTTAGCGAAAGTAAATCTGCATCCTTGCCCCCATAGTAGCTATGACTGCGCTATTGAATTAGTGCCTGGTAGTAAATTCCCTAAAGGTCCCCTTTTTAACTTGTCTGTACCTGAACATGACGCTATGCGGTCTTATATCAAGGAGTCATTGGAGAAGGGTCATATCATACCATCCTCTTCACCCTTGGGTGCCGGTTTTTTCTTTTGTGGCCAAAAAGGATGGTTCATTAAGGCCGTGTATTGATTATCGTCTCTTGAACAATATCACTGTGAAATATCAATATCCGTTACCCTTGATTTCTGACCTGTTTTCCAGGGTGAAAAGTGCTACTTGGTTTACCAAGCTTGACCTCAGGGGGGCGTATAACCTTATTCGCATTAAGCATGGGGATGAATGGAAGACGGCATTTAATACCCCAGAGGGGCATTTTGAGTACCTAGTGATGCCCTTTGGGCTCACTAATGCTCCTTCCGTCTTCCAGTCCTTCATGACTGACATTTTCAGGGATTTTGTGGATAAATTTCTGATTGTTTATTTGGATGATATCTTGATTTTTTCCAATGACTGGGACTCTCATGTGAAACATGTTCGGACTGTGTTCCAGATTTTGAGAGAGAATGCTCTGTATGTTAAGGGATCAAAGTGTCTTTTTGGCGTACAGAGGATCTCATTTCTGGGATTCATTTTGTTCCCATATGTTATTGAAATGTACCCGGTCAAGGTTCAAGCCATCTGTGATTGGGTCCAACCTACTTCATTAAAGGCTCTTCAGAGATTCTTGGGTTTTGCCAATTTTTATCGTAAATTTATTGGTAATTTCTCTGTTATTGTCAAACCATTGACTGATTTGACCAATAAGGGTTCTGATGTGGTGAATTGGCCTCCTGAGGCAGTCTCTGCGTTTCAGGAACTTAAGCAGAGATTCACTTCTGCTCCTGTTCTACGGCAGCCTGATGTTTCTCTGCCATTTCAGGTGGAGGTTGATGCCTCTGAAATTGGGGCAGGTGCCGTTTTGTCCCAAAGAGATCCATAGACCTCTAAAAGTAACCCTTGTGCCTTTTTCTCGAAAATTTTCTCCAACTGAACGTAATTATGACGTGGGTAATTGGGAGTTATTGGCCATGAAGTGAGCTTTTGAAGAGTGGAGACATTGGCTGGAGGGAGCCTAACATCAGGTGGTGGTCCTCACGGACCATAAGAATCTGGTTTATCTGGAATCAGCCAAGCGACTTAATCCTAGACAGGCCAGGTGGGCCTTGTTTTTCACACGTTTTAATTTTGTGCTTTCCTTTCTTCCTGGCACTAAGAATGTTAAAGCGGATGCCCTCTCGAGGAGTTTCCTTGCGGACTCTCCTGAGTTATCTGATCCTGCTGTTATTTTGAAAGAGGGTGTAGTTCTTTCCGCCATCTCGCCCAATTTGAGACTGGCTCTGGAAGGGTGTCAGGAGGATAAACCTGAGCGCTGCCCTATTGGGAATTTGTTTGTCCCAGACCGGTGGAAAAAGAATGTGATGTCTGAGATTCATTGTTCCGCGTTGGCCGGTCATCCCGGAATTTTTGGTACCAGAGACTTGGTTAGTCGGTCCTTTTGGTGGCCTACTTTGTCTCGTGACGTCAGGGAATTTGTGCAGTCCTGCGGGACTTGCTCTCGCTCCAAGCCTT
>JARQOD010000004.1:470867476-470911749 GCA_033576555.1 Oophaga sylvatica
AAATCCATTGTAATTCGTTGTATAGCTTTACTGTATATTTCTGTAATTATCTAGTGCGCCCTTAAGGCAATTAAACCATAAAATTAATCTTGGGCTGATGCTTTTACTCTGATCACGAATCTTAGAATACCCAGTGGGTAACAGGACAACCTCCCCAGCGGTCATTTGCTCTAGGTGCAGTTCCCTTACTGACCTGAGGGACAAATGGGGCGCCGGAGAGCTGTACCTGTGGAGTTACGTCCCATTGGTGACGTGGGAGGAAAGGGGTCGTCCTTCACATTTGGTAGCGGCGGTTGTTGTGAATGGGCTTGAGATGAGTTCTGAGCAGAGGCTCCCTCTGGTGGTTACTAGCGGTACTGGACTGTCCAGTGAAGATTGTGAGGATTGGGAATCAGGTGTTACTGACTGGTCTTAATAAGGGAGTCGCCTTCCCATCAGGGTTGCCGGTGATCAATTGTTCTGGTCTCAATCCTTGATTCCTGTTTCCTTTGTAGCCTGCTGTGTCGTGTCTGCATTTCCTGCTAACAGATAAGACATTTTCTTCTTTTTGTTTTTGTGCTTGATTTTTGCATTTTGTCCTGCACTTCTGTGGGGGCCTTCAGGGTCCCGTCCGGGGGCTTTTGCCCTCTCAGTTTAGTTCAGCCACTGATGTTTGTACATTTGCTTTTTCCAGTTTTTTCAGTGGCTGCTGTTTTGATTTTGTTACACCAGAGAACTAATTTAGGTTGTAGAGGTCGTGTGATCTCAGGTGTTTTTGAAATTAGTAGAGTTGGTGCTTTTCAGGGTTTTTTTGGATTGCAGTAAGTACCCTTCCTATCCTTTTCTATTTAGGTAGTTTGGGCCCCAACGTTTGCTCATACTATTTTCTGTCTGTGTCAGTATTTCTTCTTGTCTAACCGCCATTACATGTTTGGGGGCTTTCTATGCTCTTTGGGGATCTGCTCCGGGGCAGATAGCTTTCCTCTTTCTACCTTTAGGTGTAGTTAGTTTCTCAGGCTGTGACGAGGCGTCTAGGACCAACGTAGGAACGCTCCACGGCTGCCTCTAGTTGTGGTGGTTAGTCAGGGTACTGCAATCTCATAGATTCCAACTGCTCTGGTGTATTTCCTTTTTTACCTGCACTCCTCAGCTACCGAAAACATAACAGTATCACCGGCCATCAAAATTGAAAATTGTATGGTACTCACAGAAGGGAAAAATATTGTGAAAGAAAAAAAAGGTTGTCAGAGTTGTCAGAGATATTTTTCTGTTTGTTGCATTTTTTTTTTTTTCCCTCTGTATCTCTAGGTGCTGGGGAGGATTTTTTCTCTCAATGGAGTTTTCACAGTTGTCTGGCCGTGTGGATCAGCTTGCCACTGAGGTTCGGAGTATTGCTGCCTATCTTGCTGGGTTGCCTGTTGTGGAACCTAGGATTCCCATGCCAGATTTGTTTTTAGGGGATCGAGCTAAGTTTTTGAATTTCAAAAATAACTGTAAATTGTTTTTTGCCTTAAAATCTAAGTCCTCAGGGAACGCAGCGCAGCAGGTTCAAATTGTCATTTCTCTCCTGCGCGGCGATCCTCAGGATTGGGCTTTTTCCCTGACACCTGAGGATCCTGTTTTGAGTGATGTTGATGCATTTTTTCAGGCTTTGGGGTTATTGTACGATGAGCCTAATGTTACTGATCAAGCTGAAAAAGCCTTGTTGGCATTAAATCAGGGGCTTGATGACGCTGAGTTATACTGTCAGAGATTCCGTAGGTGGGCAGTCCTGACCAAATGGAATGACGACGCTTTGGCAGCCCTTTTTCGGAAGGGTCTGTCAGATAAAGTAAAAGATGTTATGGTGGGATTCCCTGTCCCCTCTGGTCTCAATGATTCTATGTCATTAGCGATTCAAATTGACAGACGTTTGCGTGAGCGGAGAGGTATGCGTGGAATAGTGTTGCCTGGTGAACCTGCTTCTGAATCCATGCAGTGTGATAGAGTGGTTTCTGAGGCACAGCGTCATGATTTTCGAAAACGCAATGGGTTATGTTTCTACTGTGGTGATGCCTCTCATGCTATTTCAGTCTGCCCTAAGCGGGGAAGACGTTTTGCACGCTCAGTTGTCTTGGGTAGTGTTCAGACTAAGTTTTTATTAACTGTTACACTGATGTGCTCTCTGTCCTCATTTTCTGCTCAGGCTTTCGTTGATTCGGGAGCAGCTATTAACCTGATGGATTTTGATTTTGCTAAACGATGTGGGTTTCCCTTGATACCCCTACGGAAGTTTATTCCCCTACTGGGGATCGATTCTACCCCTTTGGCTGAGAATAAACCTCAGTTCTCTACTCAGGTGATAATGAGGGTTGAGCCTGATCATCAGGAGAGCTGCAAATTTTTGGTTCTGTATAATCTGCATGACATTATCGTACTGGGTTTCCCTTGGTTACAGTCTCATAATCCTGTTTTGGATTGGAAATCTGTGTCTGTAACCAGTTGGGGCTGCCAATGTGTTAATACCAACACTCCTGTTTTTTCTTCCTCCCCCCAGGCTCAGGATGTTCCTGACTTTTTGATTGATTTTTCTGATGTGTTTAGCGAAAGTAAATCTGCATCCTTGCCTCCCCATAGGAGCTATGACTGCGCTATTGAATTAGTGCCTGGTAGTAAATTCCCTAAAGGTCGCCTTTTTAACTTGTCTGTACCTGAACATGACGCTATGCGGTCTTATATCAAGGAGTCATTGGAGAAGGGTCATATCAGACCATCCTCTTCACCCTTAGGTGCCGGTTTTTTCTTTGTGGCCAAAAAGGATGGGTCATTAAGGCCGTGTATTGATTATCGTCTTTTGAACAATATTACTGTGAAATATCAATATCCGTTACCCTTGATTTCTGACCTGTTTTCCAGGGTGAAAAACGCTACTTGGTTTACCAAGCTTGACCTCAGGGGGGCATATAACCTTATTCGCATTAAGCACGGGGATGAATGGAAGACGGCATTTAATACCCCTGAGGGGCATTTTGAGTACCTTGTGATGCCCTTTGGGCTCACTAATGCTCCTTCTGTCTTCCAGTCCTTCATGAATGACATTTTCAGGGATTTTGTGGATAAATTTCTGATTGTTTATTTGGATGATATCTTGATTTTTTCCAATGACTGGGACTCTCATGTGAAACATGTTCGAACTGTATTCCAGATTTTGAGAGAAAATGCTCTGTATGTGAAGGGATCAAAGTGTCTTTTTGGTGTACAGAGGATCTCATTTCTGGGATTCATTTTGTCCCCATCTGTTATTGAAATGGACCCGGTCAAGGTTCAGGCCATCTGTGATTGGGTACAACCTACTTCATTAAAGGCTCTTCAAAGATTTTTGGGTTTTGCCAATTTTTATCGTAAATTTATTGGTAATTTCTCGGTTATTGTTAAACCATTAACTGATTTGACCAAAAAGGGTTCTGATGTGGTGTATTGGCCTCCTGAGGCAGTCTCTGCATTTCAGGAACTTAAGCAGAGATTCACTTCTGCTCCTGTTCTACGGCAGCCTGATGTTTCTCTGCCATTTCAGGTGGAGGTTGATGCCTCTGAAATTGGGGCAGGTGCCGTTTTGTTCCAAAGAGATCCAGAGACCTCTAAAAGTAACCCTTGTGCCTTTTTCTCTCGAAAATTTTCTCCTACTGTCATGTGTGCATTGCCACGAAGATCGTCGCGGTTGCACATTTTGACTTCTCACAGCTGAGTTGCTGTTTCTTTGTGTTTGGCAGCTAGGGAGTTAATTCTGTCTGTGCTCGGTGCTGGGACTGGGTGCAGTTTCTCCCGGCTGCAATTGATTATTTTTGATTGGTTTCCTTTAAATTCCTGGTTGTCTGCTTTGGGAGTTGCCAGTGAAATCCTTCATGCAGACCACAGATAGGAATGAATCTGTATAGACTTAAGTTGAGAGCTCCTTAGCTGTTTTAAGCTCAACTTGTTTAGAGTTTATTTCCCAGACCATTTATGTTCCTTCGGTGTTTGAGTGTGTATGCAAGTGAGTGCTATCCTGTCTGTCTTATATGTCTAATCTGTGTATTTAGCGGAGATCAGCCCATATCCCTTTGGTGGTAATCAGGATCCTTCTTAGGACTGATTACAGGGTTCAGGGTCTGACAGGAGACAGGGTTAGGCTGGAGACTTGGACCTCTGAACCATTATCAGTACCTCCAAGGTAAGGGATTAGTTAGGACCCCAGTGTAGGGTCAGGTTAGACCCCGGTCCTCCTCTTTCCTGTTACAGCTCATCAAGTCCTCAAGATTAACCCTGAGTTCAACTATATCGTTTCTGCACATCTAGTCCTCAAGATTAACCCTAAGTTCTGCAGAGATTGTGTCAGGTAAATCTATTTTATACTTACATTCTGATGTTGCTAAACTATATGTTGTATAGAGTGTGGTTCCTGTATAAATAGTTTACTGACATTGTATTCATATCATTAGACAGCGTGACATTTTCACTGGCCATAAAAAATTATCTCTAGTTACCATGGATCCAGTAGCCCAGCTGGCTCTGCAGTTGCAGGGTTTATCCATGGAGCTGACGGACATTAAGTCCAAAGTTTTGTCTCCCCTGGAGCAAACCACAGTTGAACCTAAAGTAGCTCTTCCAGATAGGTTCACTGGTGGGCGAGACAAATTTTTCACCTTCCGGGAGGCATGTAAATTGTATTTTCGGCTTCGGCCGCGATCATCAGGGAGTGATGAGCAGAGAGCGGGAATTGTTATCTCACTTCTTCAAGGGGACCCTCAATCCTGGGCATTTTCCCTTCCTCCAGGATCCCCGGCTCTACAGTCTGTAGATCAATTTTTTACTGCTCTGGGATTGGTATATGATGACCCAGATCGGGTCTCTCTTGCTGAGACCAAACTACGTAAGTTACAGCAGGGAGATCGTCCGGCAGAGGAATTTGCTTCTGAGTTTCGTAGATGGGCCACAGATACTCAGTGGAATGACCCAGCTCTTAGGAGCCAGTTTTGTCATGGGCTTTCTGATAAATTAAAAGACGTTTTGGCTCAGTATGAGTCTCCTCCTTCTCTGGAGGCTGCTATGGCCTTAGCTATCTGTACTGATAGACGGCTTCGGGAGAGGGGTGAGGTAACCCCACTCCCTGTTGTTTCTCCACCTACCACTAAAGTCCCTTATGTTGAGGTTCCCCTTGTCTGTTCGGATGAGCCTATGCAGTTGGGAGGGACATCTTTTCGTAGTAGGGGATTGGCGGCACGCCGCAGGACTAGAAGGTGTTTTTTCTGCGGGAAAGAGGGACATTTTGTTGGAGAATGTCCATCCCGTGTCTTGTTAAGTAAAAAGTCGCCGGAAAACTGCTAATCCCAGGTTGTGTGGTGGACGACAACCTGGGAGTATGTATTTCATCCGCCGGTTCTTCTCAGTCCCTTGTACCAGTGGAGGTGGTGGTTGGTACTAGAGTGAAGAGATTGTCTGTTCTTCTGGATAGTGGTTCTGGGGCTAATCTGGTTGACGCTCAGTTTGCTCAGGCTCAAGGTATGCATCTGAGTGTATTGGTCAAACCGATCCCTATTTCTCCATTGACGCCAGGCCTCTCGGCCAAGGTAGCTTTGTTCATGAGGTACATAACATTGACCTTCGGGTAGGGACAATACATAGGGAACAATTATCTTGTTTTGTGTTGGAGGGTCTACCTACTCCCATTGTGTTGGGACTTCCTTGGCTGGTTAAACATAACCCTGTGATTAATTGGCAGTCCAGAGAGATAAGCCAATGGGGTGAGTTTTGCAAAAGCAACTGCATGAACACAGTCATCAGTGCGGTCATGCCTAGTACATTGCCTCCTTTTTTGGAGGATTTTGGGGATGTTTTCTCTGAGGAGGGGTGTCGGGAGTTGCCTCCTCATCGCGTGTATGACTGCTCTATTAATCTACTTCCTGATGCTAAGTTGCCTAAAGCTAGGTTGTATAATCTTTCTGGTCCTGAAAGACAGGCTATGAAAGATTATATTTCTGAAAGTCTGGCCAAAGGGCATATTAGACCTTCATCTTCCCTGTGGCCGCGGGTTCTTCTTTGTGAAGAAAAAAGATGGAGGCCTACGCCCTTGCTTGGATTTCCGCGAACTTAATCGGATTACTGTTCGAGATCCGTATCCACTCCCTCTTATTCCTGATCTCTTCAATCAAATTGTTGGCGCCAAATGGTTCTCTAAATTGGATCTCAGGGGGGCATATAATCTGATTAGGATAAAAGAGGGGGATGAGTGGAAAACGGCGTTTAACACGCCGGAGGGACATTATGAAAATCTGGTCATGCCTTTTGGTCTGACTACTGCTCCAGCAGTATTCCAACATTTTGTTAATGATATTTTTCGTCACCTTGTGGGGTGTTTGTGGTCGTATATTTGGATGACATTTTAATTTACTCGCCAGATCTTGTGTCTCACCAGGAGCATGTGAGACAGGTGTTGCAGATCTTGCGAGACAATAAACTATACGCCAAACTGGAGAAGTGTGTTTTTGCCGTACAGGAACTTCAGTTTTTGGGTTTTTTTGGTGTCAGCCTCCGGTTTCCGGATGGACCCTGAAAAGGTGAGAGCAGTGCTTGAATGGGATCAGCCAGGGGATCTTAAGGCTCTGCAGCGTTTTTTGGGGCTTGCTAATTACTACCGGAAATTTATTTGTAATTTCTCGTCTGTCGTCAAACCTCTCACTGACATGACGAGAAAAGGGACGGATTTTTCTAAGTGGTCGGACAAAGCTTGCCAAGCCTTTTCCTCTTTAAAAAGATGTTTGCTTCGGCACCCGTTCTCATCCAACCAGATGTATCTCAGCCGTTCATTGTGGAGGTGGACGCGTCTGACGTAGGGGTGGGTGCTATATTGTCCCAGGGTCCGTCCCCTGGTAAATGGCATCCGTGCGCTTTCTTTTCTAAGAAATTGTCGTCCGCCGAAAGGAATTATGATATCGGCAATAGGGAACTTTTGGCCATTAAATTGGCTTTTGAAGAATGGCGTCACTTTTTGGAAGGGGCTGTCCACCCGGTCACCGTTATTACTGATCACAAGAACCTGCTGTATTCAGAATCCGCTAAGCGTCTGAATTCCAGACAGGCTCGTTGGTCGTTGTTTTTTACCAGGTTTAATTTTGTCGTCACTTATCGTCCGGGGTCTAAGAATGTAAAGGCTGATGCCTTGCCTCGCAGTTTCCCAGGGGCCGGGAAAACGGACGATCCGATTCCTATCCTTCAGGAGGGGGTGGTAGTGTCGGCTGTATGTTCTGAGCTTGAGGAGGAGGTGTTAGAGGCTCAGGGGGACGCCCCTGCAGGACCTCCAGGGAGACTGTTTGTCCCGAATCAGTTGAGACAAAAGGTTATTGAGGCACATCATAATTCTGCTTTAGCAGGTCATCCAGGGAGTAAGGCTACTTTAGATCTCCTTTCTCGCGATTTTGGTGGCCTAACGCTAATAAAGATGTTATAACTTTTGTCGCGTCCTGTGGGGTTTGTGCTCGCTCTAAAACTCCTCATACCCGTCCGTCTGGGACCCTTTTACCCTTGAAACTTCCGGAGCGTCCATGGACTTATTTATCTATGGACTTCATTACGGACCTTCCTCCGTCGTCTGGGAATACTGTCATACTGGTGGTTGTTGACAGGTTCAGTAAGATGGCACATTTCGCTGCTCTTCCTGCACTCCCTAATGCTAAAACTCTGGCGCAGGTGTTCATTAGGGAAATCGTGAGACTTCATGGGTTGCCTTCTGATGTGGTGTCATATAGGGGATCTCAGTTTGTGTCCAAATTTTGGAGGGCATTTTGTTTACGTCGGGGGATGCAATTGTCGTTTTCCTCGGCTTTTCATCCACAGACCAATGGTCAGACAGAGCGTCTGAATCAGAGTTTAGAGACATATCTCCGGTGTTTTGTATCGGAGAACCAGGAGGACTGGTCTTCTTTCTTGCCTCTGGCAGAGTTCGCTCTTAACAACAGGCGGAGCGAGTCCACTGGTAAGTCCCCGTTTTTTGGGGCATATGGTTTTCATCCCCAGTTTTGTACTTTCAATGGGGGGGGTCCTTCTGGGGTTCCTGAGGAGGAGCGTTTCTCGTCGTCACTTGCTTCTGTGTGGCGAGGTGTATTGAATAATTTGAGTACGATGGGGAACCGTTACAAACGTATGGCTGATAGGAGGAGAGTTTCTGGTCCAGATCTGAATGTGAACGATCTGGTATGGTTGTCTACCAGGAATATAAAACTTAAAGTGCCCTCCTGGAAACTGGGTCCCAGATTCATCGGGCCGTACAGGATCAGTTCCATAATTAATCCTGTGGCATTTCGTCTGGAACTCCCTTCTACGTTTAAAATTCATAATGTGTTCCACAAGTCATTACTTAAAAGGTATGTGGCACCAGTCATACCATCACCTCTACCTCCTCCTCCAGTGTTGGTCAATGGTAACTTGGAATTTCAAGTATCAAAAATCATTGACTCTCGTCTGAATCGCCGGTCCCTTCAGTACTTGGTGCATTGGAAGGGGTATGGTCCGGAGGAGAGGACGTGGGTCCCTGCGTCTGATGTTAACGCAGATCGTTTGGTTCGGACCTTCCACAGAACTCACCCGGGCAGGCCTGGCCCTGAGGGTCCGGAGGCCCCTCGTAGAAGGGGGGGTACTGTCATGTGTGCATTGCCACGAAGATCGTCGCGGTTGCACATTTTGACTTCTCACAGCTGAGTTGCTGTTTCTTTGTGTTTGGCAGCTAGGGAGTTAATTCTGTCTGTGCTCGGTGCTGGGACTGGGTGCAGTTTCTCCCGGCTGCAATTGATTATTTGTTGATTGGTTTCCTTTAAATTCCTGGTTGTCTGCTTTGGGAGTTGCCAGTGAAATCCTTCATGCAGAACACAGATAGGAATGAATCTGTATAGACTTAAGTTGAGAGCTCCTTAGCTGTTTTAAGCTCAACTTGTTTAGAGTTTATTTCCCAGACCATTTATGTTCCTTCGGTGTTTGAGTGTGTATGCAAGTGAGTGCTATCCTGTCTGTCTTATATGTCTAATCTGTGTATTTAGCGGAGATCAGCCCATATCCCTTTGGTGGTAATCAGGATCCTTCTTAGGACTGATTACAGGGTTCAGGGTCTGACAGGAGACAGGGTTAGGCTGGAGACTTGGACCTCTGAACCATTATCAGTACCTCCAAGGTAAGGGATTAGTTAGGACCCCAGTGTAGGGTCAGGTTAGACCCCGGTCCTCCTCTTTCCTGTTACAGCTCATCAAGTCCTCAAGATTAACCCTGAGTTCAACTATATCGTTTCTGCACATCTAGTCCTCAAGATTAACCCTAAGTTCTGCAGAGATTGTGTCAGGTAAATCTATTTTATACTTACATTCTGATGTTGCTAAACTATATGTTGTATAGAGTGTGGTTCCTGTATAAATAGTTTACTGACATTGTATTCATATCATTAGACAGCGTGACACCTACTGAACGTAATTATGACGTGGGTAATCGGGAGTTATTGGCCATGAAGTGGGCTTTTGAAGAGTGGAGACATTGGCTGGAAGGAGCCAAGCATCAGGTGGTGGTCCTCACGGACCATAAGAACCTGGTTTATCTCGAATCAGCCAAGCGACTTAATCCTAGACAGGCCAGGTGGGCCTTGTTTTTCACACGTTTTAATTTTGTGGTTTCCTTTCTTCCTGGCACTAAGAATGTTAAGGCGGATGCCCTCTCGAGGAGTTTCCTTGCGGACTCTCCTGAGTTATCTGATCCTTCTGTTATTTTGAAAGAGGGTGTAGTTCTTTCCGCCATCTCGCCCAATTTGAGACTGGCTCTGGAGGGGTGTCAGGAGGAAAGGCCCGAGCGCTGCCCTGTTGGGAAATTGTTTGTCCCGGACCAGTGGAAAAAAAGTGTGATGTCTGAGATTCATTGTTCCGCGTTGGCCGGTCATCCCGGAATTTTTGGTACCAGAGACTTGGTTAGTCGGTCCTTTTGGTGGCCTACCTTGTCTCGTGATGTCAGGGAATTTGTGCAGTCCTGGGGACTTGCTCTCGCTCCAAGCCTTGCTCTCGCTCTAGTGGTTTGTTGATGCCATTGCCTGTGCCCAAGAAACCATGGACCCATATCTCTATGGATTTCATTTCCGACCTCCCTGTTTCTCAGAGAATGACCGTCATCTGGGTGATTTGTGATAGGTTTTCCAAGATGATACATCTTGTGCCATTACCTAAGTTGCCTTCCTCCTCTGAATTGGTACCTTTGTTCCTTCAGCACGTGGTTCGTTTACACGGCATTCCTGAGAACATTGTGTCTGACAGAGGAGTCCAGTTTGTTCCAGATTTTGGAGGACCTTTTGTTCTAAAATTGGTGTTCAATTGTCTTTCTCCTCGGCGTTTCATCCTCAGACCAATGGTCAAACTGAGAGAACAAACCAGACATTGGACACTTATATAAGATGCTTTGTGTCTGCTGATCAGGATGACTGGGTCTCTTTTTTGCCTTTGGCTGAGTTTGCTCTTAATAATAGGGCTAGCTCTGCCACTTTGATGTCTCCATTTTTCTGTAATTCTGGATTTCACCCTCGATTTTCTTCAGGACAGACGGAGGCTTCTGTAATGTGTATAGTACAGTTCATATAGCGTCTTGTGCTTGGGTGCGATGAAAATACATGAGACACAGGTTTGATATAGAAAGTCTTGTATTACTTCATACAAGTTGGCAAAAATGGTCACACAGTTTGCAGACACAGAAGCAGGAGACACAGCAGGCCAGAGTAATCTAAGCTCAGCAATCACTCTCCACAACAGGTTCAGGATCTTCTTCTCTGTTACCGTAAGTCCATGCAAACGTGGGTCTTTCAAAGAGCAGGGTTCAGAGTCCACAAGTGCTTCAGAGTTCCTCAGTAGGAATAGCTGGAGTACAAGGTCCAAGGCTTCAGGAGTCAGGTCACAGGTTCACTGCAGGCTAGATTCTGAAGCACTGATTGCTCAGCTGTGGCTGCTTAAGAAGCAAAAGGAGAGAATCAGGGCGGGAACATGCAAGCTGGAAACTCCATATTGACTGAGGGCAAGATAGCTGCAGCAAGACAGAAAGTAAAATGGCTGACGAACAAACTGAGTTTCAGGAACATGTACACAGAACCTTACATTACTCCCCCCTTAGGGACAACCTCCGGATGACCTCAGACCAGGCTTGTGTGGGTACCTCTGATGAAACTGACGGAGCAAGCGAGGAGCATTAACGTTATTGACTGGTTCCCATGAGTTGTCCTCCACTGGGTAGCCCTGCCATTTAATCAGATATTGTAACTAATTTCTATACAACCTGGAATCTAAAATCCTTTCCACCACAAATTCTTCCTGACCATCGACTAGCACTGGGTCAGGGCAAGGAGAAGAACGTCCAGGAAACATATTGGGTGTCGCAGCCTTTAGTAGGGATACATGAAAGACAGGGTGGATTCTCATAGTTCTGGGCAGTTGAAGACGACAAGCAACGGCACTTATAATTTTACTGATTTTATAGGGTCCAATGTACTTATGTCCCAACTTAGACGATGGAATCCTTAACTTAAGATTTCTGGTTGACAGCCAGACCAAGTCTCCTACCTTGAAAGCTGGTGCAGGTTTACGAAATTTATCTGCTGCTTTCTTGTACCTTTCCTGAGCCGATTCCAGATTCTCCTTTAGAAGATCCATATTCTTCTGTAAAGACGTGATTCTTTCAGCCACTGCTGGTAAAGGCGTTTCTATGGGAAATCGTGGTAGAATGTTAGGATGATAACCTAGATTAGAGTAAAAAGGAGACTGCTTAGTGGACGCACTCTGAGAGTTGTTATAAGAGAACTCAGCTAATGGAAGTAGATCCACCCAATCATCCTGTAGGTGGCAGATAAAGCAGCGGAGATACTGCTCCAGGGTTTGATTGGTTCGTTCGGTCTGTCCATTAGTCTGGGGATGAAAAGCAGAAGAAAGGTTTACTTTAATGTCCAATGCTGCACAGAAATTTTGCCAAAACCTAGAAGTGAATTGCACCCCTCGATCCGAAATAACCTCATCCGGTACTCCATGTAAGCGAAACACATCTTTAATCAACAAATCTGATGTCTGTTTTGCAGTGGGTAAGCCGACACAAGGAATAAAATGAGCTGCTTTTGTTAGACGGTCAACCACCACTAGAATGGTGTTCTTCCCTTGAGAGGTTGGTAACTCCACAATGAAGTCCATAGAAATGGATCCCCACGGGCGGGACGGGGTGGGAAGAGGCTGTAACAGACCAGTTGGTGAGGAGCGAGGTGTTTTGCATCTTGCACAGACTTCACATGAAGTGACATAGTTTAAAACATCCTTCCTGCAAGTGGGCCACCAAAAGAAACGAGAAAGGAATTCCTGTGTCTTTAGAATTCCTCTATGCCCAGCTATCTTGGAATCGTGAATGAGTTGCAATACTCTCAATCTGACTGTTTCAGGAATATACAGGCGTTGTCCCTGAATCCACACACCATTCTTAAAGACAAGACTTACGTCCCTTGGGGGTTGTGCCAAAAAGGAATCCGCATGGTATGCTTCCTTGATGTCCTTAAGTAGGTCTTGATTATGAATCACTCCTAGGAATCTAGAGTCAGGAAGAATAGTCTTAGGAGGAGTAATTGGACGTGTCTCTGCTGAGTAAATCCTAGAGAGTGCATCAGCCTTTCCATTGCGCGATCCTGGTCTATAAGAAATGATAAAATTAAATTGGTTTAAGAAAAGATTCCAGCGAGCCTGGCGAGGAGTCAGGCACTTAGCCGACCTGATAAATTCAAGGTTACGATGGTCTGTCAGGATGACTATTTGCTGTGCAGCTCCCTGAAGAAGGTGTCTCCATTCTTTGAAGGCGGCAATAATGACCAACAACTCTCTATTGCCCACATCGTAGTTCCTCTCAGCCGAAGACAACTGCTGGGAAAAGAAGGCACAGGGATGCAAGACATTCTTCTCACCTGTTCTCTGAGAGAGTATAGCTCCAACGGCACAGTCTGAAGCATCCACCTCTATTATGAAGGCAAGCTCGGGGTTGGGATGTACTAGGATAGGTGCAGTGGTAAATTTATCTTTTAGGCGGAAAATGCTTCCTGGGCTTGGGGAGTCCAGGAGAACCTAGACTGTTTCCGGGTAAGTTGGGTGATAGGTGACACTACCTCAGAGAAATTCCTAATGAAACGTCTATAGAAGTTGGCAAACCCGATGAAGCGCTGTACCTCCTTCACATTTCTAGGACTTGGCCAATCCTTGATGGCTTGGGTTTTGCTTCCATCCATACTAATTCCTTGTGTAGACAGTACATACCCCAGAAATTGAATTTCGGTCCTATGGAATTCACACTTTTCAAGTTTGATGTAAAGATGATTTTGTCTTAGACGTTCCAAGACCATTCTCACATGTCCATGATGTTCCTCTGTGGAGTTAGAAAAAATTAGAATATCATCCAAATAAATCACCACGAATGTATCTAGGAGATCCCTGAAGATGTCATTCACCAAGTGTTGGAAAGTGGCTGGGGCGGTACTCAGACCAAAAGGCATAACTAGATATTCAAAGTGTCCATAGCGTGACCTGAATGCAGTCTTCCATTCATCCCCAGGTCTAATACGGACTAAGTTATAGGCCCCACGAAGATCTAGTTTAGAAAAAATTTTGGCATGTCGCACTCTCTCCAATAACTCAGGGATTAAAGGCAATGGATAACGGTTTCTAATAGTAACCTTATTGAGTTCCCTATAGTCTACGCAGGGTCTCAGAGATCCATCTTTCTTCTTTACAAAGAAGATGGGTGCACCTGCAGGAGATGAAGAGGGGCGTATGAAGCCCTTGGCTAGATTTTCGTCTATGTAATCCTTTAAAGCCTTTAGCTCGGGCCCCGCCAGGGGGTAGATCTTACCAAAAGGTATCTCTGCTCCAGGCAATAATTCAATTGGACAATCATATGGACGGTGAGGAGGAAGCTGGTCAGCATTCTTCTTGTCACATAAATCCACATAGTCCTGGTATACAGCTGGTAGTTCAGGGACTGACATGGTTCCTTTAGGAACAGAGCAAGCTGAAACTTTTGGACTCATCTGTTTCTCTGGAAAGTGTAATTCCTTGGTCTCCCAGGTAATGGTAGGATTCTGAGCCTGCAGCCATGGTAGCCCTAGAATAATGGGAAAGTGGGGAGAAGAGATAAGCATAAAGGACAGTTTCTCTTGATGATCTTTACCCATAAGAACCCTCAAAGGCTCTGTTTCCTGATCCACTGGTCCAGAGGTCAGCAGGGAGCCATCCACAGTTTCCATCTGTACTGGAGTAGCCTTCTTCACTGAACGTATCCCCTGTTTCAGAGCAAAGGAGACATCCATAAAATTTCCACTTGCCCCTGAGTCGATCATAGCAGAGCTAGACACCCAAGCTGAGTCAACCCAGAGTTTGATGGAAAGAAAGCAATGAAAATTGTTTTTCTTACAACTCAGCTGGGACACCGCTGAGGAAACTTGAAAAATGGCAGCGTTTACACAGTCAACGTCCTCAGAGGTAACGGAGTTTAAGTCCGAGAAATCAAGATCTGTTGCTGCAGATCTCTCTGGAGCCTGAGGCTCGGGCCTGACAGATCCCCTCTCGCAACACTCACAGTGAATGAGTGCTGCAGTAGTCTTACGAGAACGGCTGGGGCAGTTTATAATGAAGTGCCCTGACTTACCACAATAGAAACATAGATTCTCCTTAAAACGATGTTCCTTGCGTGCATCACTAACCCGTCGTTGTAAAGAGTCTACCTGCATGGGTTCAGGTTCAGGTTCCGTGTAATCCTACTCAAAGGTTCCTTAGCTGGAGAGGAAGGTAGGAAAAGGTTAGTGCGATTGCTTTCGAACCATCTCTCTTGCCTGCGTTCAGTCAGACGAGTATCAATACGGATGCAGTAGTTAATAAAGTCACCTAACGCAGTGGGAGGGTCGGCACGAGCAAGTTCATCCTTAATTAGTGGAGATAACCCCTTTCGAAAAATAGATTTTTTGGCGGAACTGTCCCAGGTGGTATCAAGGGCCCATCTCCTGAAATCCAAGGCATATTCAGCTACCGAGTGCTTACCTTGGCGCAAAGCTAACATGGCTGCTTCAGCTGTTGCACCTCGATTGGGGTCATCAAACACCTGCCCCATGGCTGAAATAAAAGCATCAAGGTGATTCAAACAATCATCCTCAGTCTCAATCAGAGGGTTTGCCCACATCAAAGCCTTGTTGGTAAGCAACATAATTATAGTAAGCACCTTAGATCGTTCAGTGGGAAATTGTGAAGCATGTGCAGAAAAAAAAAGATTGCATTGATTAATAAATCCCCTGAATTTCTCACGTTCACCGCCAAAACGAAAAGGGGGCAACTTGGGAATCCCAGAACTCGGGGCTACGGCAGGAGTCTGGACTCGCTCCTCTAGAACCTCAATCCTGGCTCGCAAATCCTGGGCAGTCTGTCCAAACACTTGCAAATTGTGATTAGTGAGGTCCTGTAGGCTTGAAAAACGGGTCTTTATATTCTGCAAATCTGCAAGGATATTATCAGTCACTCCGCAAAGTTCCTTTATGCGGGCCTCCATTTTCCAGATCTTTTAAGACAGGAGTACTGGAAGAAGAGGAGAGGAGAAAAAAAAAAAAACAATAGTGTTTACCTGTGGTAACACTGCGAGAGAAAAAAAAATTAAGGGAACTGCTCATCTGGAATGGTTGTGAGAAGTCACAACCACTATCATCACAGAAAGTTCACCCGGACATCCGATATCCACAGTTACAGCAGACACAGCCTTTCCAGACCCAGCAGACACTAACGTTTGGCTTCAGAATCTTGTAATGTGTATAGTACAGTTCATATAGCGTCTTGTGCTTGGGTGCGATGAAAATACATGAGACACAGGTTTGATATAGAAAGTCTTGTATTACTTCATACAAGTTGGCAAAAATGGTCACACAGTTTGCAGACACAGAAGCAGGAGACACAGCAGGCCAGAGTAATCTAAGCTCAGCAATCACTCTCCACAACAGGTTCAGGATCTTCTTCTCTGTTACCGTAAGTCCATGCAAACGTGGGTCTTTCAAAGAGCAGGGTTCAGAGTCCACAAGTGCTTCAGATTTCCTCAGTAGGAATAGCTGGAGTACAAGGTCCAAGGCTTCAGGAGTCAGGTCACAGGTTCACTGCAGGCTAGATTCTGAAGCACTGATTGCTCAGCTGTGGCTGCTTAAGAAGCAAAAGGAGAGAATCAGGGCGGGAACATGCAAGCTGGAAACTCCATATTGACTGAGGGCAAGATAGCTGCAGCAAGACAGAAAGTAAAATGGCTGACGAACAAACTGAGTTTCAGGAACATGTACACAGAACCTTACAGCTTCTGTCTGTCCAGATGTTGATTCTGTTGTGGAGCTTATGCAACAGATTTGGGACCAGGTAGTGGAGAGGTTGTCCCTCTCTCAGGAGAGGGCCCAGCGGTTTGCTAACCGGCATAGGACTGATGGTCCTCGGTTTAAAGTGGGGGACTTGGTCTGGTTGTCCTCAAAAAATATTCCTATGAGAGTGGCATCTCCTAAATTTAAGCCTAGGTTCATTGGACCTTATAAGATCATGGAGATTCTTAATCCTGTTTCTTTTCGTTTGCTTCTTCCAGGGACATTTAAGATCCATAACGTGTTCCACAAGTCCTTGTTGAAGAGGTTTGTTGAGCCAGTGGTTCCTACTGCTGTGCCTCCTGACCCTGTTCTGGTTGAGGGCAATCTGGAGTTTGTGGTTGAGAAAATATTGAATTCTCGTTTTTCTAGACGGAAACTCCAGTATTTGGTTAAGTGGAGAGGTTATGGTCAGGAAGACAATTCTTGGGTGTTTGCTTCGGACATCCATGCTAGGAGACTCATCCGTGCGTATCATAGAACTCATCCTGACCGACCTGGTTGCTCAAATGAGGGTTCAGTGACCCCTCCTCAAGGGGGGGTACTGTTGTGAATGGGCTTGAGATGAGTTCTGAGCAGAGGCTCCCTCTGGTGGTTACTAGCGGTACTGGACTGTCCAGTGAAGATTGTGAGGATTGGGAATCAGGTGTTACTGACTGGTCTTATATAAGGGAGTCGCCTTCCCATCAGGGTTGCCGGTGATCAATTGTTCTGGTCTCAATCCTTGATTCCTGTTTCCTTTGTAGCCTGCTGTGTCGTGTCTGCATTTCCTGCTAACAGATAAGACATTTTCTTCTTTTTGTTTTTGTGCTTGATTTTTGCATTTTGTCCTGCACTTCTGTGGGGGCCTTCAGGGTCCCCTCCGGGGGCTTTTGCCCTCTCAGTTTAGTTCAGCCACTGATGTTTGTACATTTGCTTTTTCCAGTTTTTTCAGTGGCTGCTGTTTTGATTTTGTTACACCAGAGAACTAATTTAGGTGGTAGAGGTCGTGTGATCTCAGGTGTTTGTGAAATTAGTAGAGTTGGTGCTTTTCAGGGTTTTTTTGGGATTGCAGTAAGTACCCTTCCTATCCTTTTCTATTTAGGTAGTTTGGGCCCCAACGTTTGCTCATACTATTTTCTGTCTGTGTCAGTATTTCTTCTTGTCTAACCGCCATTACATGTTTGGGGGCTTTCTATGCTCTTTGGGGATCTGCTCCGGGGCAGATAGCTTTCCTCTTTCTACCTTTAGGTGTAGTTAGTTTCTCAGGCTGTGACGAGGCGTCTAGGACCAACGTAGGAACGCTCCACGGCTGCCTCTAGTTGTGGTGGTTAGTCAGGGTACTGCAATCTCATAGATTCCAACTGCTCTGGTGTATTTCCTTTTTTACCTGCACTCCTCAGCTACCGAAACATAACAGGCGGTGGGATCAGAAGCTGTGATACCCGGGCTACCGTGTGGCGGTCGGCATAGTTCCTCACAGAAGTGTTGGTATTTTTGTCAGGGGTTTTTTTGGGTTGCAGTCAGAATTCTTTCCTATACTTTTCTATCTAGACAGATTGGGCCCCAGGGTTTGCTCATTCTATTTTCTGTCTGTGTTAGTATTTTCTTCTGGTCTAACCGCCATTATATGTTTGGTGGCTTCCTATTTCTTTGGGGATTCTGCTACGGGGCAGATAGCATTCATCTTTCTGCCTTTAGGTGTAGCTATCTCTCCGGCTGTGACGAGGCGTCTAGGATCACCGTAGGTACGCTCCACGGCTACTTCTAGTGTTGCGGTTAGTTCAGGGTCCTGCAATCCAATAGTTTTCAGCCTCTCTGGTGTATTGCTTGTTTGGCTATTTTTTGCAATTTCTCATCAGCTACCGAAACATAACAGTTTTGGCTGCTGTCTTCGCTATTTGGTCCTTGACAGTAACAACTACCAGAAACCTGGAGTAGTGGTCCACTATGGTGAGGGTGTAGATATAGCCTGAATGGCTTGGGGTCAGCTTCACGTGGTCCAAAGCTACCAGTTCAAGTGGCTGCTTGGAGATTATCGACTGTAACGGGCCTCGCTGGCTGTTATGGTCTTTCCTGCGCAGGTTGCATGGCCCACACTCTCGACACCAGTCCTCAATGGCCTTCCTCATGCCAAACCAGTAGAACCTCTCACGAAGCAGGACCTCCAACTTCTTCCATCCGAAGTGTCCTGCTCCATCGTGGTACACTTCCAGGACCATTGGTGCATCCCGCCTCGGTACTACTACCTGTCAGACCAGCTCATGGGTTCAGGAATTGATACTTCTCTGACACAGCTTCCCCCTCGTAGATGAATAGCTTGCCCTACTCTTTCCACAACTGTTGGGTCTCTTGTGGGGCATCTGGGCCAGGACGTGAGTCAACTTGCGTTAGCAGTTCCTTTACCAGGCGGACTGCTGGGTCGCTATCCTACATCTCTGCCCATCCATGGTGGGGCAATGGATTGAACGTAGCTTCCCGCTTGACATAGTGCCTGTCCTTGACACAGTGGGAGTACTGGGCCGCTCTAGGGCGGTGGAAGACTGGTAACTCGATCTCTTCCAGCTCTTCCAGATCTTCTCCCTCTTCCAGTAAGTTGGGCATTCTGGACAGCACATCAGCATTGGCATTCTTATGTCCCACTCGGTACTTGATGGTAAACTCGTAGTTGGACAGCCGGGCCATGCACCGCTGCTCCAGCGCACCTAGCTTTGCAGTTTCCAAGTGAGTCAGCAGATTGTTGTCCATGAAGATGGTAAATTTTGCTGAAGCCAGGTACTGTTTGAAGCGCTCTCTGACCGCCCAGACTACAGCAAGAAGCTCCAGTTTGAAGGAGCTATAGTTGGCAGGATTCCTTTCAGTGGAACAAAGCTTCCAGCTGGCGTAGGCAATCACTCTTTCTTTGCCTTTCTGCACTTTTGACAGTATGGCTCCCAGTCCCACTTTGCTGGCATCAATATACAGTATGAATGGTTGCTCGTAGTCTGGGTAGGCCAGGACTTCATCCACGGTAACGGACAAATTCAGTCGGGTGAAGGACCTCTCCAGTTCATCATTCCAGTCAAACGAAGGACTCTTCTTCCTGGCCTTCTTAGGTTGACCCACGAGAAGATTTTGTATGTGTGCAGCTATCTCAGTGAAGCCTTTGATGAACCTTCAGTAGTAGCCTACCAACCCAATGAACTGCCGCACTTCATGGATGTTGTTGGGCTTTTGCCAGTCCCAGATAAAAGCGACTTTGTCAGGGTCTGGTGCTATGCCTTCTGCGCTCACTATGTGGCCTAAGTACTGCACCTTGGGCTTTAGAAGGTGGCATTTGGATGGCTTTACCTTCAGGCCAATGTTGGACAGGGCCTCAAACACCTCAGCTAGGTGTTGTTTCATATGGTCTTCATAGGTCTTGGAGAAGACAATGACATCATCCAAGTACAACAGAACAGTCTCGAAATTCTTGTGCCCAAGGCAATACTCCATTAACCTCTGAAACGTCCCTGGTGCGTTGCAAAGCCCAAACGGCATGTAGTTGAATTCTGAGAGGCCCATTGGTGTCGCGAAGGCAGACTTCTTCTTGTCTGCCTCTACAACGGGAACCTGCAATACCCACTAGTGAGAGCTAAGGTAGAGAAATACTTAGCGGTTCTCAGTGCAGTTAGTGATTCCTCCATTCTGGGTAACGGATAGGCTCTTTGTGGGTAATGCTGTTAATTTTTCTGTAGTCACACATACTCATCGTACCATCTTTCTTTCTAACGAGGACTAGTGGAGCTGCCCAGGGGCTAGAACTGTCTCTGATGACCCCAGCCTCCTTCATCTCCCGTAACAAATTCTTAGCACATTGATAGTGAGCTGGGGGTACAGGCCGGTACCTCTCTTTAATGGGCAGATGATTTCCAGTGGGGATATGATGTTGGACCCCTTTTACCTGCCCAAAGTCTAAAGGATGTTTGCTGAATACCCGTTCAAACTCATGGACTACTCGGTAAAACCGATTCTTTGGTGTGGAAGGGTGGAGTCAGTGCCTACGTGCAGCTGCTGACACCAATCCTCCAGCTGTTTTGCAGAGCCATTGTCCTCCGCCTGGTCGGATGAGACCAAGGGTTCTGCTGTCTGAATTGCGTTGTGATTGACAGTGAACAGCTTAGCAACAGTGGCATACCGAGGTAGTTTGGCCTCTTGCTCCCCACAATTTAAGATGCGTACAGGTACCCTCCCTTTGCAGACATCGACTACCCCCTGGCTGTCAGGACTGCTATCAGAGTACACTGGTTCTACCAGAGCTTGGTAATCTTTACCTCTGATGCCTATGGCTGCCAGACACCAAATTAACATTTCACTTCTAGGGGGTATGACAATGGGGAACAGATCACTCATTCTGACACTGCAGACTTCTCTGCCAGACAGCTCTGCCTGTTGTCTTTGCATCAGGGCTTTAATCTCCTTTTGCAGGACCCGTTGCTCACTGGAACCAGCAGTTTCTGCCACCTGTTGCAAAAAAAACAATAACCTCGGCAAGGCAATTTTCTATTACATTAGTACCTAAGGTCATTATTGGGTTACATTCTCGTCGGTCAATGTCTACAATTATCAAACCTTGGGCTTTTAATTCTACTCGCCCCACTTTTATGGTCACCTCCTTGTACCCCACCTGCGGCAAAGCCTGACCATTGCTGATGACTACCATCAGCTCATCATCTGGGCCGCGAGTAAGATCAGAGTCAGCACAGTAGCGTTTGTAAAGAATATATGGCATAGTCGTCACCTGAGAGCTGGTGTCCAGTAAAGCGTTCATTGGGATACCGTCAATCACAACTGCAAGGATCGGACGTCCTCAAACGTACTTGGCTCGCCAGTTCTGTGAGCCTGGTTGTCCTACTCCTTGAGGTTGGCCCTCTGCCCCAGGAGTTGTTCATTTAAATGACAGACTCTTGCGATGTGCCCTGCTTTGCTGCAGAGGTGGCAAATGGGTCATCTGTCCTGGTCATAGTGGATCGCCCGCCAGGGCAGTGGGGTACTCGGTACCGGGCCGCTTCTTAAAGGGGAAGTGTCACAAGCGGCAGTGAACCGGTCCGTGGCCCTGGGCGTCCAATAAAAGGGGTATATTTACAAGGGATAATAGAGTTTGTAATAGTGTTCGTGACGCCACCTGTGGTTTCTGGTCAGAGGTGACCAGCGCTGCAGTGCAGATCCCCTGAGACTGATAGTGTGATGCAGCAGAGTTGGAATAGCTCTCCACAGGCCGAGCTTGTTGTCCCAGGGCAGAGGTATTTTGTAAGGCCTGTTTCACACATCCGGCGGGCGCCTAAACGGCGCCCCCGGCATTTAGCCGCAGCGCCGCATGTGAAAAGCTTTCACACTTCCGGCGGCCAAAATGCGGTTTTTTGCCGGATGGTTTCTGATGCTTGGAGAGATAAGAAACCATCCGGCAAAAAAAAAAAACGTTACATGCAGCGTTTTTTCCGGACGCCGCAATGTACATTTGCGCCGCATCCGGACAAAACCGCATGCAACGCATTGACATGCGGCGCCATGCGGCGCTAATGCATGTCAATGCGAAAAAAGCCGCATGCGGCGCATCAGATTTTCAGATGCGGCGCTGCGGGAAAATGCCGGGGGCGCCGCAAGGCGCCCGCCGGATGTGTGAAACAGGCCTAAGAGAAGATGGTGTTGATAGATGTAGCGGTGCTGAATGAGTGTTGCAGGAATAACTAGAGGACACAGCTGGGTGCAGTTTCCAAAGCTTTACTCACAGTTCTGTCTGCAGCACAGATGCCCGCTTGGTACAGTGTCCTCCAGGTGAGGGGCTCAGCAAACTCCCAGGTAGATCGGGAAACACCTTTCCAGGGCTCCTTTCAATATGTTCCTTTCTCTGTCGTCTCACTGTGCTGACCTTCCCGCCTCTCCTTCCTGTCCAACACCTCGCAATCAGTGTCCCAAGCCAGTAGCCGCGGACCTTGTCGGATAACGTCCTGTCTGTGTTTCCTTGTTCCCTTATGGCTAACTTTCAGCGAAGATAATTGCAGTTCAGTAGCTGAGGCACCTAGAGATACCACTGCCTCCGGCTTGCTAGCGGAGTCTTAAAGTTCTCCACTAGGCTAAGGGGATGGTGTCCCTTCTGCGACCTGGTCCCTCCACAATTGTATCGGGCCCCATGGATGGATCACTCACTATCCGTGCCCCTAGGACCCCTTCTGTCCTTCCAGAAGTTTCTCTCTGTTTCTATCTGTCTCTATCATTCTCTGTCTGGGGCCAAACTACTAACAGCTCCAGGTCCCCTCCAAGACTCCCCGACTAGACTCACTTTCCTGCTTTCTAAGCTTCATTTAGACTCCTTCTAGCTTTCTCCACCCACCGCCCATACACTCGTTCCTGACCAGCCTGGGATGAGATCATCCTCCCTTAGGGTACATCCAGGGTGCCAGGTTGCTATAGTATGTGTTGGGTGCAGGTGTTAGAGTCCTGGATGGTGCTCTCTCCTTACCTGAGAGTGGGGTATCACACATCTGGATGAGGTGCAATACCTCTATGGCGACTGAACCCTCAGGGGCACCATAGTAGCGATCGTTGTCTCTCCCTCTGATCGGTGGGATCCTCGGCACGGGATGTCATCTGGACTAGAGGCCAACTAGATATTCTCCTTCGGGTGCACTTGCATGGACTGCACGGTTCTGGCTAGTGCAGCCACACTTTTGGTCAGTTCCTGGACCTGAAGACATAGTTCTGCAGATGGATCATTATCCAGGGTCTGTGCATTGGCCTCAACGGGGGCCTGTGAGAAGGATGCCGCCTCCTGGTGGTATGTAATTGCTGGGCGCCTAGAGGGGGCTGGGCGGCTGACATTTGGTTTGTTCAACACCCGGTTAGCCCTATCTTAGCCCTATCTTTAAAGTCATGCAAAGTTCAGGTCAGGGTTTTGTAGGGCCATGAAGCGCTGCTGTGTCCTGTGTGTACTGGACAGGAGTCCCTCAATAAATTGTTCCTTTAACAATCTGTCTCCACCTGCACGCTGTCTGGGTCAACCTGCTTTACAGCCCACAGCGCCTCCTGAAAGTTAAGAGCATAGTCCCGTATATTGTCCTGCATCCTTTGTTTGCACCCAAGGAACCTCATTTTTATTTCTGCTGCAGTGCGGGTGTCAAAAGTGCTCCTCCGCTTAGCCAGAACTTGCTTAACAGTTTCTTTATCAGTGTCCTGCCAGGACTTTACTTCTCTTTGAGCTGCACCAGTTAACTTTCCAATGAGAATGTTTACTTTTTGGCTTTCAGACAGGGGGTACATTTCAAATAAACTGCACAGTCTCTCCTTGAAATCGCTCAGGGTATGCGACTCCCCTGTGTATTGCGGTAGCCAGGCCGCTCCCAGTATATATGGCATTGATAGCGGCATTATAGGGACTGCAGCGGCGGTTGCCAGATCTTGTTGCGCTCTGGGGGATGCGGCTGCACCGCCCGCCAGATTCTGCTGTGCTATGGGAGCTGCGGCGGCACCTGCCTCCAACTCTTACGGCTCTACGGGGGCGGCAACGGCGTCCGCCCCTAGATTTTCTTCCGTGTTAGACATTCTCTTCCCCCCCTAGTTAATCTTAGACAGACTCTGAATTTCCACTGGCTTACCAGGCTGTTGCTCAGTCGGCTGGATGAACTGTGTGCGCCGGGATTCCAGGCCTCAGCTCGCGGATTTCTGCAAGCTGACCACAGAGCTCGCGGAGCACTTCTCTTTTCGCGCTTGTACTCAGGCTCCGCCCACAATGGCACGCCCAGTCTGCTTCCTGGCGCTATGTGGTGTTGTAATGGCGGCAATTTTACAACTATAACAAAGTCTCTGGCATACAGGACCCGGTGATATAGGGCTTCGATATCCTGTTCATGACGTCAAGTTGGAGCACCTGCCGGGGCAGTGGGGATACTCTATACCGGGCCACTTCTTAAAAGGGTAGTGTCACGGCGGCTGTGACCCGGTCCATGGCCCTGGGCGTCCAATAAAAGGGGATATGATGAAAAGGGATAATAAAGAGTTTGTAATAAAGTGTTTGTGACGACACCTGTGGTACTCTGCAATAAAGATGTTAGCCGACGCTGCAGATTCAGTCCACTGGGACAGTTGTTGATGCAGCAGAGTTGGTTCAGCCCTCCACAGGCAGGGCTATGTCCCAGGGCAGATGAAGTATGCTCAAGATAGTAATGATGAAGTATTTGGCAAGGGATGTAGCAGTGCTGAGTGGGTGTTGCAGGAAGAACTTGAAAGGACACAGTTAAGTGCAGTTTCCAAAGCTTTACTCACAGTTCTGCAGGTAAAGTGTCCAGGGCACTGGATACAGATGGTGCTGGAGATCCGATTGGCTGCAAACAATTTGGGTTCTACCTTGCCAGGAGGATTTAGAGGACTTCCTGCTGCGCTTTCTGATCCTGGCCTCTGCTGCTTATAGCTAAGCTGTGGCCCTTTTCTCTGTGTTGTTTTTCCAACCTGTATAGCAGGCAGAGTGAGCCTATCAAGGTCCCCGCCTCTTCTCACTGGCAACCCTGACTCTTGTGTTACTGATGTGCTGGCAGGTATCAGTGTGAACAGAGGACTTGCCATTCTCTGTTCTCCAGATGCGACTGTCGGGCTTGGAGTCCCCAACTGGTCCAGGACTCTGGCGTCCACTTTTATCAGAGCTCTGCCCTGGGTGAGCTGAAGCATTCAGCTCCTTTCCCACGAGCTTCTCTCCACACATCCTCTCTCATCCCTGTCTAAAGACAGACTCCCCTAACTCCTCCCCAAGCCAGAATGTTCCAAGGAAGCTCCCCTAAAGTCAGGTGTTAGAGATCCACCTTCTGGTCTGGAGTAAGAAAAGTGTTGCATGCTGTGTGTTACCTGGCAAGGGGTTTCCTCTTTGTTTCCAGTCATGGCATCACCCCCTGTGAAGGAAGCAATGCCACTGTGGCAACCAGACTCCTGGGATGCTACACTAGCCATCTCTGATGGTGAATTTTAGAGGTAAGCCATCTCTGGTGTTGACTCTTAGAGGTAAGCCATCTCTGGTGGTGACTCTTAGAGATAAGACATCTCTGGTGGTGACTCTTAGTGGTAAGTCATCACTGGTGGTGACTCTTAGAGATAAGCCATCTCTGGTGGTGACTCTTAGAGATAAGCCATCTCTGGTGGTGACTCTTAGAGGTAAGCCATCTCTGGTGGTGACTTTTAGAGATAAGCCATCTCTGGTGGTGACTCTTCGAGGTAAGCCATCTCTGGTGGTGACTTTTAGAGGTAAGCCATCTCTGGTGGTGACTCTTAAGGCCCTTTTCACTAGGCGAGATCAATAGCGAGATCGCTGAAATGTCACCGATTTTGTGACGTAGCAGCGACCTAGCCAGCGATCTCGCTTAGTGTGACATTCAGCGACGATCAGCCCCCCCTGCTGCTGGGTGTCGCTGATCATCGCTGAATGTCCTGGACCATTTTTTGATCGCTGGTCTCCCGCTGGCAAGCGCACATCGCTGCGTGTGACAGGCGGGAGACCAGCGATAAGCAAGCGGGAGCTGGTAACCAATGTAAACATCGGGTTTCCATGCGCCGGGCGGCGCATGGAAACCCGCTGTGTACGTTAGATACCAGAGCACTGTTGCAGGGGAGCTGGTAACCAAGGTACACAGCGGGTTTCTAAGCACCGCGCGGTGCCTAGAAAACCGATGTGTACCTTGGTTACCAGCTCCCTGCACAAGCGCGCTGGTATCTAAGGTACACAGCGGGTAACTAAGCGATGTGCGTCGCTTGTTACCGGTATAGTCGCTGTCCTGATCGCTGCCTGAGCTGCCTTTTTGGCAGCTCAGCAGCGATCATGTAGCGACACACCAGCGATCCTGACAAGTGCATATCGTTGTCGGGATCGCTGGTGAGTCGCTATATGTAACGGGACCCTTAGTGGTAAGCCATGACTGGTGGTGACTCTTAAGGTACTGCCACACTTAGCGATCTCGTTAGCGATCACGATAACGACGCAAGCTAGCGAGATCGTTGGTGTGATCGCTTTTAGGTCGCTAGTAGCTGCCAAACAGGAGATCTCATAAACGACTCATCAGCGGTCAGCGATCTCTTTAACGACTTTGGCGGTCGTTAGGATGTCATTAGCATGTACTGAGCGCTTCTGATTCATAGGAATTTCCAGCATCGCTCCTGCTCTCTGCGTCCTGCTAGCCTGCTTTGCAACTTCTGCGATCCTCTCTGTGACGCAAAAGAGAACTTACAGATATTGCGATCCACTCCGTGATGCTAAAAAACCCTAGTACCGCCTGCGCCGCTGTCATATGCGTCACAAACGAGGTCGCTCGTCGTTCGCAAAAGGTGCCAAACACACGATATAGGCTCACCAGCGGGACGCCAACGATCAAAAAACGGTCCAGAACGCTAGTGAACGATCAGCGACATCACAGCAGGGGCCACATCGTTGCTACATGCCACACACAACGACGTCGCTAACGAGATCGCTAAATAGTGACGTTTTAGCGATCTCGTTAGCGATCTCGTTAGAGATCTCGCTTAGTGTGGCATACCCTTTAGGGATAAGCCATCTCTGGTGGTGACTCTTAGAGATAAGTCATCTCTGGTGGTGACTTTTAGAGATAAGACATCTCAGGCAGTGGGTCTCTAGCAGCAGAGATGCCAAGATGGATTACAGGAAATGGGAAAGGGGATGACAAGCTACAGAGCATGAGAATTAAGGGTATGCCACACTAAACAATATCGCTAACGGGATCGCTAAAAAACGTCACTATTTAGCGATCCCGTTAGCGATATTGTTCAGTGCGGCAGCTTCCAGCGACGAGCTTCCTGCTGTGATCTCGCTCGTCGCTGGAATCGTTCCGGACCCTATTTTCTCGTCGGCGCTCCCGCTGGGTAAGTATCTATCGCTGTGTGGCACCTTTTCTTAGCGATTTAGCGGTACTTTTGTACCGCTAAAGTCGTTAAGAAGATCGCTAACGGCGATAGCGTCGTTAACTATATCGCTAAATGTGGCCGCATTTAGCGATATAGAAACAATCCCGCTAGCGATCGCATTAGTATGCGTCGTTATAGTGATCGCTAGCGGGATTGTTTAGTGTGGCAGTACCTTTAGGGCAGTTCCTACTGATAAGTGCACCAAAACTAGTTTTCCCTGTGAAATAACAGAGAACTAAGGGGATTTCAGCTTGCCAGTATACAGATCAGCAGATTATACATTTTGTAGCCTCTTAAATTAAATGGGGGACTTAATACAGGTTATAGTTTGAGCACTATATTTTTATTGTGCTATGTACAGTACATGACAAAATAATAAAACTAAAAAATAATTATAATAAAAAGTCTGTGATGAAGAACTCACAGACTCATTATTATTTGGGGTGATCAAGCTTTTAATATTTTCTTTGTAACATGTATGTGTGTCCTGCAGCAAGCAGATCAACATTAGTAGATAAATATATTAGAAAGCATGTCTGCCTCATGATGCAACGTTATAATTATTAGTGTAAGACATTACCTCACATTTTAACAATCACCCTGGATTTCAGACAGTGAATTAAACACGATATGCTTTGTAAGACAGGCCAGCAAGAGTTTGGTTGGATACCTAGTGATAGACCATACAGGATTGCCATATTCTTTGAAATGGAGACATGCGCATCAAAATTGTACATGTCATGAGATTTTTGGTTTAATGAGTTATGTAGAGCTAATATATTGATGACCTTTCTTAGGAGAAGTAATCAATAGCTGATCAGTGACAGACTGAAGATCAACTCCTGTTCCCGGCAGCGGCTCATACACATTAAAGGGAACCTGATAGCTGATACCCGATCAGACACTGGCTGTTTTATTTCATTTTTTTACTCTGAAATTCTGCAGTGTTTCAGAGAAAGCTTACTGTAAAAGCTGCCAAGGACTGAGCTGCATGGGAGACTGTTTGAAAAATCGTGTCCCCAGAGACTTCTTCCCACCCGCTCCCTTGGAGTGACAGGTCTCTCCCTATGTATGCTGACAGTGTCTAATAATTGCTGCCCGTGCATCAGGCAGGATGTGACAACTGTCAGGTTCACTTTAAACGAAGGTCTGCTATATTCAATGTTTACATCCGCCCGCCACCTGCTAGTCGTAGTGTCCAGACCCCAATGATCAGTTGTGAATAACTTCTAAATAAATAATATGTCAGAACATCCCCTTTGAAGTGTTAGGCCGGTTGGATAGATTTCTCTTTCTTACACCACCTCATCATAGTTGGCACACTTGTATGCCAATAATTCGTGCCAAAAATAGGACATTTCTAAATTTTGTGCATTTTACAACACCTACTAGCCTCCCTCCTTTCTTGCAACACTTTTCGAAAAGGTATTGGAACAGATTTCTTATATGGTAGCACATGCGCTTCATATATTTATTGTGCGTTTTGCAAAAATATTCTGGAACAATTTGCTCCATAAATCTCCCACACTTTCACCCTACAGGCTGGGGGCACACAATGGTATCTTATTATATTGCATATAATGAGTATGAATGGCTGCTACCAGTATTCTGGAATTTGTGCTGTCAGCACTTTGACTTATATGCCAAGTTGGCACAGGAAAACCGGTCGAAAACTTTGGTGTTGATCTCCTGTCGCGAAAAGAGGATCTTGTTCTGCCACATACCACTGGAGCAACAGACAGTAGCTCCCATACAAAGGACTGGACTGAATTTCCACCTTTGTGAACTTTCCTTCAGAAGCAGAAATAACTGAGAGGCCACCTTAAAATCCTTCCTAATGAGCAGCCTCAGATAATGGCGGGATGTTTTTAGCTGGGTGCCAGCGTGATGCTTGGGTCCTTTAGCCTGTAATTACATTCCTTTGTTGTTGAAGCCTAATAATGCCTTGCATGGTGACCCATAAAATCATGCATCCTCTTTGTCTCACACTAATCCTTTTAGATTTCATCCTGACTATAAATGGTGCCATTATTTGATGTCAGCGGCTCATGCTCAAGCCCCTGACAGGTTAAAGCTGCTCGATGTGCCCCAACTCATGGATGCAAATAAGCAGTAGGAAAGGGAATCATATCCTTAGTTCATCTCCAGCCAATTTACTCAGCATGTGATTGCAGAACCGCTGACTCTTCATGGTAATCTACAAATGTCATATAAAAGCTCCTGTAAGACAAATACTCCACAAATATCCAGCAAAGGACACTTAATGGACATTTTTCAATCTTCTATTGAGATACACCATATGCAGAATTATTAGGCAAGTGAGTATTTTGACCATATCATCACTTTTATGCAGATGTCACAACTCTGAGCTGTATAAACTTGAATTTTTATTGGATGAAGCAGATCAGGTGATGTGTAACTGTATAATGAGAGAGGGTACGGCCTAAGGATACAACCCCCTTTATCAAGGTGTGCAGAATTATTAGGCAGCTTGTTTTCCTAAGACAAAATGGACCAAATAAGAAATTTAATTGGCTTGGAAAAGTCAAAAATTGTTAGAAGTCTTACAGACGGATGCAGCACTCTTGAAATTGCTAAGATATTGGGACGTGATCACAGAACCATCGTTTGTTGCAAATAGTTCAGTCACAAAAAACATATTGAGAAAAGAATATGCTCATTAACTGCCAAAGAATCAAACATGAAGTGACCAGGAAGCCATTATCCAGAACTGCCATCTCCCTGGAGGCCCAGAAATACAAGATATTCAGTGCTCAGAAAAACAGCCAAGATAAGGAAGACTGAAACCCGACCACCACTGAACAAGACACAGAAGCTGAAATGTAAAGACTGGGCCAAGAAATATCTGAAGACAGATTTTTCAGAGGTTTTATGGACTGATGAGATGAGAGTGACTCTTCATGGATCAGATGGATGGGCCGGTGGCTGGATAAGTAACATGCACTGTCGTCCACTTCAACTCATACAACAAATAGGAGGTGGGGTACTGCTGTGGGCTGATGTTAAAGATGTTAAAGATGAGCTAGTTGGACCTTTCCGGATTGAATATGGACCCAAAATCAGCTCCCAAACCTACTGCCAGTTTTTACTAGACATTTTCTTCAAGCAGTAGTACAGGAAAAAGTCTGCATCTGTCAAGAAAACTATCATTTTTATGAAGGACAATACACTAAAGGCCCTAAAGATGAAAGAATAATGACATGGCCCCTTCCACACCTGACCTAAACCCTCTTGAGAACTTGTAAGCCCCTCCTGAACAGAAGATTTATGGTGATGGAAATCAGTCACCATTCTGAACAGTGTCTTGGAGGCTATGGTTGGTGCTGACTCGCTGAGCAAAAAGTTGACCATCAACAGAGTAAGAAACTGACAGAGTCCATGGATTGAAGGATTTATGACAGTGAAAAGAAGGGTGGATAAATTGGTCGCTGATATTTTTTGGGGAAATGTCAGAACTGCATTTTTATACATTTTGAGTTATTTGGTTATTAGTCTCAATATAACAGATGAACATAAACGATTGAGAAAGGAAAATTTACGTTTGTCATTTAGCTGCATAATAATTCTGCTCCCAGATATAAGAAAGACAAAATCTCACTTTTACTTTCTTAAATATTCAGGTTTTAGGTTTATTAACCTTTTGACTGACAGTAGTAGTTGTTCAATGATAATACAATTAATCATTAAATATACAAATTGCTTAATAATTGTGCACACTGTATACTTGCATTTTCTATTGACTGGTATTATCTTCACTTAATCCAAATTTAGAAAAAGTTTGTCATGATAAATTTGGCTCAAGACATTTTTCTCCTCCTTCTCCCACCTAATGGCTAGTGTACATATATACACATGCACCCTTTAACATTGAAATTACAACACCACGAAGGAAAAGTCGTGGAACTTTGAAAATTGTAGGATGGATAGACGTGTTAATGCTGAAAAAAATCTAAACAAATTTTTAAAAAATATCTCGATTTATTTAATATGAAGTATGCCAAGTGCAGAAATACACCCACTTACATCCTATCAATGAGATTCATCAAGTTCCCCAGCTGGCAGCTCTCTTTGCAATTGCCAACTAATGTGCTCGATGGGAGACAAAGTCCTAAGACACTGGGATCCATGGTAGCACACTTAGGCAGCACAAGCAAACTGAAGCCAGCCATTGTCGTGTTGAAACATGCCTCTTGGGATACTTTGGATAAAAGGTTGTACCACTGGTTCCATGAACAAATCAATATGATGGCGAGCTGTTAGTATAGCTGGAATGAAGACTACAGGGGTCTGGCTACGTAACATTAGGCACACCATAATCTTGGGATTATTACCGCTGTAGTTTCAAAATGTGGTCGCTTGTTGGCATTAACTGTAATTGATTGATTAATTCTGTATCACAGTACAGTATATTGTAAATCTTTCAATCAACTATTAAGTGCTGAAAACAGACACAGGCGTTTAATAGGATTACAGCTGCCATGGCAATCAATCAACACACTGCAATCATGCTACAGCACGGCGGTCAATAGGGTGATGGAGGGGCCTCGTCACCTTCTCCTTCTGTCTTAACACTTAGATGCAGCAGTTGCTACAGACCACAGCATCTCATGGGTTTCACTGCAGCAATTGGAGCTGGCTCTGATCCCTGAAGTAACAGGAAAGTGCCACCAGTATAATACAGCAAGCACCTACCATACATGGAGCAGATTTTGTGCTGGAGCCAACTCCATACACCCTCTATTACCATTTGATGTACATTTTCATTATATGGTCATGAAGGTGGAAAAGAGTTAAATTACAGTACATTTTTAGTGTCCCCAACCCTGCTTCACTGCTCCCTTAATAAGTTTCAGATAGAAATCTATCCGATGATATAGAATCAGAACAACACATGATGGCTGAGTTACTGGTTGGAGGGTCTTTACCAGATTTATCTATAATCCAATATCTAGTGCTATTTTTGCTTTCTAAGATATACACACAACTCTTTGGATGAAACCTTAGCCAGCCCGTCTTACATCTGTTCCTGGGAGGCAGAGGTGAAACTGAGTCTCACCGAGGAAGTTCACTCTCATGATTTCTCAAAATGCATCAAGATGCCAGAAAAGCTTTACAAATGATTTACCTGGTGGTCTATAACATCTGAGTTGCTCCACCATTTTGGGCTTATCTTATGCTATGGAGATGCCAAAGTGCAACAGGTTCCCTTTCACACTTATTGTGGAATAATCAGTTAATAAAAACCTGTGAAGACGTATAGTCTACTATACATAAAATATGTTCTCCTTAAATATAACTGGAGGTAGACAATGCTGTAGTCAGACTCACTTAATTTTTCCAACCATCTAAGAACTCCCTGGCTACGTAATGTTTTCACCAAATGTCTGATACAACTGTAAGGTGTGACAGTAGCTATCATACACATCTCCCCACAATGTCCATGAGTGTACGGTTAAATTGAAGTAATGTGAACGATGCTTACATGTACAGTATCTTGATAATATTATTGTGAATGCTATATGTTTTGATATTGTTACAAGAATAGGAAAAGATGTGAGATAAAATAAGAGGGTAGCTGTCGAATAGGATAGTATTGGGTAAAGTTTAGTGGGGCACAATAGAGATAGGAAATGAGAGTGCCAGTATAAGCATAGCTAAAATGAGGGTTTTCCAGGTTTGGAGGAGCTAGAGATGGGTGTATTGCAGAGCAGTGAGATACAGTGGTAAGACTTCCTGATTAGGTGTAGAACGAGTGATGTAGCAACAGGAGAGGGAAGACAGATAGCCCTGGGGCTGGAGATTGCCGAATCAATGTGGGACCCCAGGATAATCAGCGTGTGTGGTGGGCAACATTTAATGCACTAATCATTCCAAGATGATCCGCGGCTATGGCCGGGACTAGGCAGAATTGTGTGCGCCTTTTACCTTTTCGAAGGGAGGCTGGATGGGGGAATGAAGGAAGATGGTGGACCTAGGGGCACGGGAGCTGCAGAAGTGAAAGGAGCGTCTTCGGGACGGAAGTCAGAAAAGGCAGGGAGAGCTCACCGAATGCAAATGAATGTCAGCTGTGCTACATCTGTACCAAAACCCCTTTTTTCAAGTAAAGTTGAACTGTTGAGTATGAACACAGAGTCTTGAATTGTCTGATACAAAATGATACAAAACTATGTAAAGCACTCAATACAGGAGAAGATAGTATTCTGCTACAGATGGATCTGGATAAGTTGGAAACTTGGGCCGAAAGGTGGCAGATGGGGTTTAACAATGATAAATGTAAGGTTATACACATGGGAATAAGGAATCAACATCACCATTACACACTGAACGGGAAACCACTGGGTAAATCTGACATGGAGAAGGACTTGTTGATCCTAGTTAATGATCTAGGATCTACTGAGGGGCGATCTAATAACCATATATAAGTATATAAGGGGACAATACAAATATCTCTCCGAGGATCTGTTTATACCAAGGAAGGTGAAGGTCACAAGGGGGCATTCTCTGCGTCTGGAGGAGAGAAGGTTTTTCCACCAACATAGAAGAAGATTCTTTACTGTTATGGCAGTGAGAATCTGGAATTCCTTGCCTGAGGAGCTGGTGATGGCAAACTCAGTCAAGAGGTTCAAGAGAGGCCTGGATGTCTTCCTGGAGCGTAACAATATTGTATCTTACAGTTATTAGGTTCTTTAGAAGGACGTAGATCTGGGGATTTATTCTGATGGAATATAGGCTGAACTGGATGGACAAATGTCTTTTTTCAGCCTTACTATGTTACTTTGTTACTATGTTTGTGTGAACTCTGACTCCAGAACTGGGAATACAGAATCAGACGAGCTCCGGAGCCTAATGTGAGTTTCCTACTTCGCACATATTACATACAACAGACGGGACATTATGTTTCCTTTGTGGGGTGACAGGGTGTGGGAACATAACAGCTCCTCGCCACGACTACCACCCTGGCTACCTCATAAAATTGGCGTAGTCAGCAGGATCAAGAGTCCTCGCGTTTGAAAAGTTGAGGAACTCCCAGAACGGCAAAGATGGTGACCTTTAGAGACCTTAAAATGGTGGGTGATGGCGTGAAAGACGAAGGTAGTGCCGCCCATCATGGGCATCCTAAACCAAAAAGGGCGCGAAAACCTGCTTGACAGAAGCAATGGCCTGAGCCTAGGTTACATCCCCTGGTGAGTGGTGACCGTCCGCGTTGGGCGTGGCGAAGAAAGAAGCCCCGTCCACTGCAGCAGATTCCTGAAGACCGGGAGGAGTCTGAAACCAAAAGGGCGGAGCAGCCAGAAGTTGCCTTCCCCCATGCAGCGGCCCAGCATGTCTTTCAGGGAAGGTATGGGACGGCAAGACTGGGAGCAGTCCTTGTTACATACTAAATTGGATTTCCGGCCTGGAGGCTTGTGAACGGCAGAAGCAGATGAAGCGAAAACTTGAAAGGATCGGTTGCTGCTCCCGGAAGACTGGTTCCCGTTCAGCCGGCCGGTGAAGAAGATTGTCAGGATCAGAAGAACAGGAAATGACGAGAGTCTTGAACAGCAGCAGCCAGAGAAAGCGGCCGGGACGCCCGAATCGAGTGGCCGTTGAGCGGTTGCAGCTGTGGTCCCTAATGCGCATGGCCCAAATGAATGATCATCTCGGGCGGATACAGCTACTGCAGTAAGATTGGCATCCACCCTTGCCTTGGCATCCATCCCTACCCCTGTCTCAGCACCCTTTCATGCATCTCCCTACATCGGCTACCCGTTTGAACCCCAGGCTCCCATTGCGGAAGAAACTCAGTGGGTTGTGGGGGTAATAGAGGAGAAGAAACGGGAACGCCGGATTCGAGAAGAGCTGCGGCGCCCCGGGGGAGGAGCCATGGCCAGTCGGATGACCCGTGGCCTAATCAAATATTATAATGAAAACAAGGTATATGGATTCATACAGGAAGCCGAGACCGGTGACCGAGTGTATGTCAACGTGGGATTGATTACTGTTGTGAATGTGTTAGAAATGAATTCTGAGCGGAGGCTCCCTCTGGTGGTTACAGACAGTGCTGAACCATTCAAGGAGGATTGGCAATCAGGAGTTATAGACTGGTCTTATATAAGGGAGGTTCCCTCCCATCATGGTTGCCGGTGATCAATTGTTCTTGTCTCAACTGTGGTTCCTGGTTCACTTGGAAGCTTGCTGAGTCTTGCATGCATCTTCTGCTATCAGATAAGATATTTTCTGCTTTTGTTTTTGTGCTTGCTTTTTGCATTGTTCCCTGCACTTCTGTGGAGGTCAGCCAGGTCCCCTCCGGGGGCTTGTGCTCCTCTCAGTTTATCTGAGCCACTGTTATTTGTTCATTTGCCTTTTTTTTCAGTGGCTGCGGCTTAGTTTTGTGACACCAGAGAACTAATCTAGGTGGTAGAGGTCGTGTGATCTCAGGTGTTTTTGCAATTAGTAGAGTTGGTATTTTTTAGGGTTTTTTGGATTGCAGTAAGTGTCCTTCCTATCCTTTTCTGTCCAGGTAGATTGGGCCCCAACGTTTGCTCATACTATTTTCTGTCTGTGTCTGTATTTCCTCTTGTCTAACCGCCATTACATGTTTGGGGGCTTCCTATGTTCTTTGGGGATCTGCTCCGGGGCAGATAGCTTTCCACTTTCTATCTTTAGGTGTAGTTAAACCTCTCAGGCTGTGACGAGGCGTCTAGGACCAACGTAGGAACGCTCCACGGCTGCCTTTAGTTGTGGTGGTTAGTCAGGGTACTGCAATCCAGTAGATTCCAACCTCTCTGGTGTATTGCCGTTTTTGCCTGCTCTCCTCAGCTACCAAATCATAACAGATTACCTGCAAAGTCCCCGACAGGAGTGGGACCGGATGGTCTTCATAAAGGAGGATGGGCCCCAGGGACCATATGCCGTGGTGGTCACAGTGGTCTCCAGCATCGAGGAGAGATGGGCGCAGGAGGCACGGTATTTTCTGCAGCCGCCTGTAACAGTCGCAACTCCGGTGACGAGTCAGAGGGCAGAGGCACCTTCCAAAGTAATGATGGCCACAGTCGGGATACAAGAGCGGGAGGTTCCAAGCTCCCTGAGCCAGCCACTGGCTGAAGGGAGGAGTAGAAGAAGCAGCGGGGAGTCCCCCTCCAGCGGATCCTTGGGCCATATTTTTATAATTGTGCAGAGCCAGAACGCGGTCCACTACTCTGGTCACAAGGGTGGTGCAGAATAGAGTTGACCACTTTAAGTTTATGTGTTGTGCCAGTTGCACCAAACAAAAATGAGAGACTGTTCCGCGTTTCCTGAAAGGCAAAGGGAGCCCTGAGTTGTAACGAAAGCAGAGTGTCGGTACTGACCGTCATGGTCGCAGTTTGAGTGACTTTGTTTTCCCTCCCCCCTCCTCCAAGCTTCTTTGCGCATGGTTACACATTCCCTGCTGGATTACGGGACTAAAACCCCGATGGGGTTAATCATCTGTTGCAACCAAAACAGACTGTGTGCGTCTGCTCTAAGTACTGTGTCTTTTTAACCCTGAACTGTTGTTAACTTAACCTGAACTTTTCTCTAAGGGTATAAAAGCAGTGCACTTGTTGTTAAAGGGACTGTACTCCGTAAAAAGAGGGAGGGGGAAGCCTGAACAGGAGGACCTGAGGATAGAGTGCAGAGCAGTGAGATATAGTGGTGAGACTTCCTGATGAGGGGTAGAAAGAGTGATGTAGCAACAGGAGAGGGAAGACAGATAGCCCTGGGGCTGGAGAATGCCAAGGGAATGTGGGACCCCAGGATAATCAATGTGCGGGCGGGCACCATTTAATGCAGTAAACATTCCGAGATGATTCGGGGCCTATGGCCGGGACTAGGCAGAACTGTGTGCGCCTTTTACCTTTTCCAAAGGAATCCGGATGGGGGAATGAAGGAAGATGGTGGACCTAGAGGCACAGGAGCTGCAGATTTGAAAGGAGCCTCTTCGAGACGGAAGTTGTCAGAAAAGGCAGGGAGAGCTCACAGAATGCAAATGGATATGAACTGTGCTACATCTGTACCAAAACCTTGTTTTCAAGTAAAGTTGAACTGTTGAGTATGAATACAGAGTCTGGAATTGTTTGTGTGAACTCTGACTCCAGAACTGTGAATACAGAGTCAGAAGGAACTCCGTAGCCTAATGTGAGTGTCCTACATCACACACATTGCATACAACAGACGGGACATTATGTTTCCTTTGTGAGGTGCCAGGGTGTGGGAACACAACAGCTCCTCGCCACGACTACCACCCTGGCCACCTCACACAACTCTGTCCGAAATACAGTGGATATACACGGTCCACTAAATCTGAAGTTTGGAAGAACTAACCAGCTGGCTAGACTTGACTTCACACATGATATCAGTCAAACAACACGGGATCCCTGAAAAAATTGTTCCACCTGTCTTAATCTAACCTCACAATTATTCGCTTTGATCCCAGCAATATGTCATGGATTCACCTACGTTCCCAGAACTCACAGTCTTATATCTTCACCAAGCTCATGATCTGAGACGTCACTGAAGTTTTCCTATGTTGAACTACCCACAACAGTACAGAATGAAGCCTGCCTCTCCCCACAACACATCCAAGTTCTATTTCTTAAAAAAAAAAATTTTAAGAAAACATGTTTATCTGGTTGAACATTAATGAAAATGAATAGAAGGATGCCAAGAAACTATACACAAGGGGATACAATCTGTAATTAGTTTGAGGAAGACCAAAAGCAATGTCATAAAACAATATTTTTCTCAAAGATGTAGGAGAAGATGCTTTCTAACAAGCTCTCAAACTTCCAGCAGGTGAGTAACATACTGTACTGTACAGTACATTAACCTACAGTCTGTGAAGAAGCTGCAGGCTGTCATGCGTGATGCTTACCGTATCTTCAGTTCATTTTTCAATATAACAGTGAAAAATGTGAAATTTTGCTCTTATTAAAGAACAGTTCTTCAGCTAATGGGAACATTTTTTATATCAGCATGTTACTTAAAAGGGGTTGTCTCCCTTTGGGGACTTTTTTTTTCTTGCATACATTTATGTAAGTGCGCAGGCGCCGAAACTCTCTGACCTTTCCCGGGGCCTGCGCACTGCAGTACTCTGCTCTGCCCTCACCAGGGCAGATCAGTGCGCCTGCGCAGGAGCTGTGACGGGACGCAGAGAAGAGGATGGCTTCGCTAGAAGATGGGAGGCGCCGAACCGGACCGCGACACCCATCGGACCGGACGGCGGACCGCCCCTGGGTGAGTATAATATAACTCGTTTTTCTTCTCTTTCAGGTGACATCGGGGACTTATCTACAGCATTACAGAATGCTGTAGATAAGCCCCTGATGGCGGTGGCCGCATCTCATACTCCAAAAATGGGGTGACAGATTCCCTTTAAGGTTGAATGTGCAGGGAAACTAGGAGCCCGTACAAGCAAAACGGTGTAAACATTTTACATTTGAATAAAGCTGAATTACAAAAATGATTTCTGTCCCCAGATACATGTATTTAGATAAAAACAAAAAAAATACTCTTCTCAGAAGTGAACAAACCCTTTCAGGACACTCGTTTTCCTCTTATTTCTACACGTCTTGCTTAAAGCTTTTTACACAACAAAGATCTTTATATATCCACATTGTAGTAATCACGAGGGAGACTGGGAGACTGTAAATAGCAGATTTCTGCCCTTGACATTTCTTTTCCCCTCGGCACATTAATTGTGTCATCTTGACCTCCTCTCGCTATTACATCAGCCTTCCTCTATTAGCATAGTGGAAAGTAACTACTGGATTATTAATAATAATAACTAATGTGTTTTATAGGTCTCGTAATGTCTACACTTTTCTTTGTATAAAATAGAAATATAATCTACTTAAATGCTCCCTGTCGTTTCAACAAACCTTGCACAAGTCAATAGTACAAGCAAAAAACAACAAACATTGTCTATTATATTATTCGAGAAAAATGCTTCTTTTTCCACTTATGAGCCACCTCTTCTCCGCCCCCCACTGCCTTCTGATCTTCTAATTAACGCTGAAAAAAACTGAAAAAATGTGTCTTGGTCAAAACAAAACAAACTGCCAGCTCACTGAGGAGTCAGATTACAGCTCACTGAAGCGTCAGATTACAGCTGTCAGTTGGAGTCTATGGAGGAAGATGTTGGAGGGGAAGGGGAGAGACACAGACACACATACAGTAGACTTGATTGTTCCTCATCTTTCTTAAAACTGTTTTGTCTCAGCCTAGTGCTTTATTCTCATTACTGCTTTACACCACCTGTATCCGCCGCTCTATGTACAGGGAAAACGAGGATTCAGTTTCTCAGATAAGGTGAGTTTTTTATTGTGAGATGGCACGATTGTGTCATTATTACTTTTGGAGGGGGCACTTAAGGGGCATTATTGGAGTACTAATGATTTGCGTGAAAGTATCAGCGTAGCACCTGTGTCTCACTAAAGGAACTGCCACACTAAACGCTCCCGCTAACGATCACGATAACGACCATACTAATGTGATCGTTTTTGTGATCGTTTTAATGTCGCTAGTAGCTGCCACACTTAGCGATCTCGTTAACGACGCATAAGCGGTTAGCGATCTCCTTAACGACTTTGCGATGTAAAAAACAGCGCACATCGTTCACAAAAGGTGCCAGACACAGCGATTCAGGCTCACCAGCGGGACGCCAACGATCAAAATACGGTCCAGAACTCTAGTGAACGATCAGCGAGATCACAGCAGGGGCCACGTCGTTGCTACATGCCACACACAACAGCGTCACTAACGAGATCGCTAAATAGTGACGTATTTTAGCGATCTTGTTTAGTGTGGCATACCCTTAACTCTGGGGATGGGCTTCAAAGGATATTGTTCTGATAAAGACTTGCTTAACTGCTATCAGATTTTTTTATTGGATAGCACTCAGCTCAGTGTTATACTATGGGGCAGTGCAGAGCTGCCATTTTTTTCTCATGCCGATTCGGTATTGCGAGTGGCTCCAGAATTCAGATTTTGTGCACCCGGACAAGTCTATGGGTAAGTATGAAACATCAGATAAAATCCGAGTGCAGCCAGACATCCATGGACTCACAGAATGGAGAAGATGGAGAAATTAAGTTCTCTGTCTTCTCCACACCTGTGATCCAATTTTCTCACATCACACTATGATGACACTCGGCTCAAACTCTGACAGATTTTGAGCCAAGTGACATTAGCATTATCGAGCTGATTCTCTTGCATTAGAAAATCTACGGCTGTCTGACCTCAGCCTCAGCACAACACTCAGACGTCTAGACAGAAGCGGGCCGATCACTGCCATCATCTGTACTCCAAATGAGAACGTTCTGATATCAATGCAGCTGAAGGCAAGCAAATACACAGGGGAAAAGACAGGGTTTAGAAGATACTTAAAAGTATTTTTTTAACAGGAATAAAGACAAATCCTCTAATAAAGTGAGTTGCAAAATGTCATACTTGTCCATACTGGACAAAATCAAAATTCTAAAAAACAGAAAAATAAAGTTTAGTTACTCTATAAATAATGGAGCTTTGTTCTGTAAAATATTATACTATTTTTCACTCCTGATTACTTACTCTGGCTTGCACATATCAGTGTTTCCTCATTTTACTCTCTCCATTTATTTGTTTTTTTTAAATAACAATGTGACCTGATACCTTTTCGTTGTACAGTGAAAAGAAGTTATTACCAATTACTGATGGGATCCGACCTCTGGAGAATGGAGAATTTTTATCCCCAACAGGTCACTTTTATCCCTGCTACAAAATGGAGCATCGGATCAGATGCCTAAACATTCTGTATGACGTTTCAGGAAAAAGCTGGGCGAGGTGTCCATCAGCCCTATAGAGAATGAAGGGAGCGGCGGAGGAGCGTGTGCACGTCAGCTCCATTCTAATGGGGGTAAAAGCTCCCCATTCTGCCGGTCAGGACAGGTACCAGGCTTCAGACCCCGATAGATCAATAATCACCTATACTGTGGATGGATGAAAACTTGTTTTCAACAGACAATCCCTTTAAGGGATCATTAAGGCATGAGAGCAGTGTATAGGGTGTCATGGCCAGTCCACATTGTATGAGGTAAGTTCTCTAAGCTCTCCTCCTCTGTTGTCTAGACCACTCTCATTCAGCCACTGGTGCGCGGTTCCCTAAAATAGTGCCAACCGTGACGAGATTAATTGTAAACTCTCAGTGGCAATTTGTTGGTGTATATTATTTTACATATGCAAATTGCCTCTTCAACAAACAAAGAGGACTTGTACTCTATAGCGCCACCTATTGGAAGTAGCGATCCTACAAGTCACAATCAACCCTTTAACGAGTCTTGTAATATGACTTAGGATAAAAGCCAAATCAGAATCTCCATTTGCAGACACGGTGTTTCGGACTATTGGTCTTCGTCAGTGCAAAGTAGGAGAGATCTGATTTGGCTAGCTGAGAGGCTCTGGACTAGGTCTAGGGGGTAAGGTTTCTCCTTGTGGAGAGTGACATACCAGCCCTGGCGTGTCGAGGTATACATTTTTTAAGACCTGTGAGCGCAGTGCACTGATAGAATTGCTTACCTGCTGCCTGCACTCTTGCCTTGCGACTCACCACAGTCCCAAAACGATTTTGCGCCACGCAGTCATATTCGCCCTGGTCGGAGGACCCATCATCCTTATTGACATGGAAGAAAGGAACATAGAGGGAACCATTGGGAAGTGGAAACATGTCTGGCTCATTCCATAGGTGAGCGCCATTCTTCCTCCATGTAATAGTAATGGGCTGGACTCCATCTGCAGAGCACGGCAGAGTAAGAGGCTGTCCTGGTACTGCTACCTCATCGCTGGGCTCTGCTGTAAATGCCAACTCCACTGAGTGTCCTTGACCTGTGAGTGAACAAAACAGTTATTAACCAACATGACTGACATATTCCATCTTCACATTACTTTCACATTTGATGTTTTTTAGGTGTTTTTTTCTGGATTTACATAAATAGAGAGATTTTAAAAATTCAAGCTTTGGTTGAGTTTATAGCAAATTTGATACCTTTATAAGGAAAAAACTAGGAACATTTAAAAGCTATCAGAATATCCACAGCAGGTTTGTTTCCAGAACCAAAATTAGATCTGGTTTATTAGTTTCCATATTCACTCTTGTAAATATGAAGAACATGCAGAACGTGGATTTTTGTACTTTCCATACTTACAAGTAGTAGAGTTTTTTTTTCTATAAATAATAATAAATGACATCTAAATGTTAGATGGACTCATAAACCTGTAATGTGCTTATATATTGCTTCTATGTAAAAAAAAAAAAAGATAATACTTTTACAATAAGCCTTTCACATTATTACAATACAGAGCATTACAATACATGTGCGATATACCAATCCCAGCTGGTTTGGGATACCTCAGTATAACAAAAATGTATTGTCTGGCAATGAAATCCCCTTTTAAAAATGTTGGTACAGTAGATCTGACACATACTACAAGTTACGGTATGTTTGCAGAATTCTTCCATGCCTAAAATATGTGTTTTCTTTTAAGGAAATAAAACCTTCAAACAACAGCACACAGCCTAATAAGTGACACATCCCTGAAATCAGTGTCTCAGCCCCAACCTCATCATGCTGCCATCAGAATACACAGCAAAAATGTGCGGAAAGATTCCCTTTAATGTATTCTTTAGCTTGGACTATAAAGGGGACTCTAGTAACTGAACAAAAGCCTAACAAGTACAGTTAATAAAAATGTCTGAATCTACAAAATAGGGTGTTTTACTTATTTGTGCTCTTTCTGCACAGCAATAACTAACAGGAGCTGGGTTCGCTGTTAAGGCTCTGTTCACATGTCCATTTGGACATCCCATTTGTCTGTTCCGCTTTAGACAAGTGATCAGTTATGCAAATGGCAGCAGAGGGCCCCCATTGAGTATTACAGAGTCCATCTGGTTTCCGTTTGGTGTCCGTCATGAGGGACTTTTCTTTCTAAAAAGAAATCCCATAATAATCAATTGGGCCCTTCTGCTTCCGTTTGCATAACTTGTTCTACTTGTCTGTTCGTAAACTGGAAAAGACTAAATGAATGTGTGAATGGTTTTCTGAATGGCGGCTAAGTGGGGAAAATGACAGCCCTTACTTCACATATGTCATCAGTAAAGGGCTTGTCTAATGTTCACATACCCTATTGGGAATAAAAAGGGGTAGGTTCCTCGTTTAGCCCCGCTAATGATTGCACATAAACACCCACTTTTGGGAGTGGTATGCAAAAATCCTGCATTTTTCATGGTTTGGCTCCCAGGGTAGTCCTGGTCAAATCAAACTGATAGGAAGTATAGCCAAAGGGCACCTCCTGTCCTGCAACCAGTAGACTCGCAGTGTTCCTCAACTTCAGTCCTCAAGAGCCACCAACAGGTCGTGTATTCTGGATTTCCGTAGTATGGTCCAGGTGATGGAATTGTTGCTCGTCCGGGTGATGGAATTGTTGCCCGTCCAGGTGATGGAATTCTCACCTGGGTCATACTAATGAAATCCTGAAAACATGACATGTTGGTGGCTCTTGAGGACCAAAGTTGGGAACAGTGCAGTAGAGAATTCAATCATTCCTATGGGCACGGTGTAAGGCTTATTTCCCTGTGTTGTTTCCTGTTAATGAACTCTGCTAGCGTGTAGGAATTGTCCATAGGTGGAGAACACATTTAAGGTCCAATTGGTACAGCTGGATTTATATTATGACCGTTAGTTCCAAAGGCCCAGGAAATCTGTGTTCGTTTAGAAACATTTTCAAAAATTGCCTCCATTTGCTCCTACATTTTGGGCTAACACCACGAGTAAGGGATGTTCAGCCTGATATGTGTAAGCGTACTGTTTCAAATTGGATTTTAGTGATGTGTTAGAGTTCTGGTTATTTTCTGTTCTGCTGTCAGTGATCACACTGGGCATTGGGATCAGGTATATAAGGACAGGGTGAGCAAAATTCTTTAGGTTCAGAATTT
>JARQOD010000004.1:470911849-470956237 GCA_033576555.1 Oophaga sylvatica
CGCAGCAGTTCACTCACATTTACTCTCAGAGTCCGCTCAGCTTCTGTCACTCCAGCTCTGTATTCATGAGCCCCACAAACCAGAGACAATGTCCTTCTTCAACAGTTCAACTTTACTTAGCAGTAGGGTATCCATCACAAATACAGCACAGTGTATACAGAGTGGCATCTATCACGCTTTCCCTGCCTTCACGGCAACCTCGGTTCCTTCTGGCAATCCCTGCCTCACTTCTGGCAATCCCTACTTCGCTTCAGGCAATCCCTGCCTCGCTTCTTGGACAATCTCTGTCCCATCCATGTCTTTAGACCCATCATCTTTCTGCTATTCCCCTGGTCCAGCTTCGAGTTAAAGAGCAAGAGGCTTGCCATCTCAGCTGCCCCTAGTCCCAGCTGTAAGCTTCGGATCCTCCTCGGAATGGTTCTGTCTAAACTGGTGACCGGCCTGCGCGACACTCAGCCTGGGGTCCCTTCCTGCCTTAGCAGCTTCACCTCCACGGCTGTCAGACTGTTTCTACTCACTGCTGCATCTTCTCTGCACTGAACTCTAACCAAGAAGTGCCTCCCTATATCCCACTGCTGTATGCTGCACCCACTGTGAATTCTCCCCGTCTGGAAAACCCCTATGCTGACTAAACCTAAGCTAATACTTCTATTCCTTATCTCTAGTATGCCCCCTCTATTCTAATCCCATTATTGTCCTATACTACCGTCTATTCTATCCCTAACTCTGCCCATAACACATATTAAATACATTCACATTGCAGTATATAAACACATTGGTAAACGACAAAATGCCACATGTAATCCATGTGAACAGTGTCCAAAGAAAAGGAGGCATGTGATGGCCTCGGTCACCTCGTTACAATATCATAAGCTGCCACATTTCTAACAAATCAGTTTATTAAATATTTGCTCTGCTAGAGCTGTCCAGGATGAAAGTGCTATTCTGTAAATGGAAAAAGGAAACATGTGGAGGAACAGCAAAATCCCACATCCTTGTCTGCATGGACTCTATAGGAAGGAAACATTTCTATAGACTGAGGCCTAATTTGGGTTTGGTGTTTGACAAGTATACTCTCCTTCAATTGCATAGTGCTAACAAGTTATATGGATGAGTAATAATGTTCTGGGTATGGATGTCACTACCATGGTAGTGCGCATGGCAGCTGCAGTGAAGCCACCAAGATATAAAGTCCACCTGTGTTTCGAGGTGAGGGTCAGTTAGTAGTGACTAAGGCCACATTCAGTATCTGGTCAGTATTTTATATCAGTGTCTGTAAGCCAAAACCAGCAGTGGGTGAAAAATGCTGATGTGGTGACGTGTCTATATTTGGCTACGTTCCCACAATGAGTTTTGGGTGAGCTTTTTATGCTGCGTATTTTCGAAAAATGCAAGTAACCTATTTAACTTTATAGGTGTAGGAAATCTGCCACATCAAAAACTCACCAAAAGCTCACAGTGGGAACGTAGCCTTAGGCCAGAGTCACACTACCATACAATACGGCCAAGTGCTATGCAATAAAACATCACATAGTACTCGGCCCAGTGTTACTCTATGGGGCAGCTCAGATCTGCCATTATTTTCTCATGCCGATTCGGCATGCAAGAACCATGGCATAATGCTGCGATTGGTAGTGAGATTCGGCTCACTTGCACCCATATAAGTTTATGGGTGCGAGTGACACAACGCACAGCACACGGATATCACCTGAGAGCGGTGCCATATACGCTGACGCCGGCAGCAGAGGACAGGGAGAAATTAGGTTCTCCGTCTCCTCCGCAGCTGTGCTCCGATCCTCTCTGTGCTAGAGGCTCAGAGCACAGTCGCATGACACTCGGCTCTCACTCGCAGCAGATCAGGAGCTGAGGGTCATTAGCATATCACATCGGATGCCATGCATTTCTTGACTCCAGCTACACTTTTCCTCTGATTGTTCCACTCCTGACTTTTGTCTTACAATTACTGATGTCAAATACTGACCAAATACTGAACGTGTGAACGTGGCCTAATATTGTAAATGTTAGGCCGGCGTCACACTGCCGAGTTTGATGTGAGTTAGTCGCACGACTTTCTCGCATAAACACGGGCACGGCCGCCCGCTCTCGAACCCGAGTATGCGGCTGCATGTACTGTATTTCTATGCCGCCGCGCACTCGGGTCGGGTGTTGATGCGAGAAAGTCGTGCGACTAACTCGCATCAAACTCGGCAATGTGACGCCGGCCTAATGCAGATTGTTGAGAGACCAAAGAAAGGACATTATTCCCATACCATGATATAATTTTATGCAATATTCCTATGCTATGTCATTACTTTTTGCATTATTAAATTAATTATTTCTGGTAAAGATGGATACATACTGACAATTTGGTGAAATCAGTGCATTATTTTTAATGTATAAATCTTTTCAAGAAAAAAGAAAACACAAATGTTCAAAGCAAAAAGTACGGTATCATGGCTATATATGTTATATGGAGACAACTGTTATCAAACAATTACAGCAATTGAAGATATACAATAAAAAAATAATATGTTAGACAGCCCATAACAGGTAAAGTAACATATGGCGAATCAAACACTGACCGCCATCCATTACACATTGCTTTAATACTTCTCATGTTGGGATTCACTTCTGACATTTGGCCAAAATGCCTATAGCAATTGCATCACGTTGCAGCCAAATATGTCAGATTATTGATCTGTGACTGATTATACAGGTCACTGCGGGTGATCGTGGTCATTGATCACACTTGTCCACCTGCTGTCAGTGGTCCAAGATTGAGTAAAGGACATTTGCTATATCCACCTGTAGTTGAACAAGATTTACAAAATAAAGATACTGTAACAATAATCTCAACCATTGCTACACTAAAAATGTGATTTAAAGGGGTCATTTAGCCTTGAATAAATTTTCAGAAAAGCTGCCGACTCCAAACGATGTGTGAAACGGTGCAGAATTTGACAGAAAAAAAAACTGCAAAAATGATTTTTAGCCCCCAATTACATGAATATAAGTGAAAAAAAAATGGTCTCTAAATGTCGATAAACCCTTTAAAAATTGCTTGTGCTAGTACTCAGGGCAGGATTCTTGTCAATGGATGGTATTATGGGCCTCGCTGTCTTTATTGCATATACTGTAGGAACCAATCAAAGCTTAGTTTTTATTTTTTAAATTGCTCTGGTAAAATTAAAGCTGAGCTGTGATTGGTTGCTAGAATAACAATCACAATTTTTCTTTTAGAGAGATTTGATGAATCTGTCCATTGTATTTAGTACTTGATGACATACTGTGGCTGACATTGCGTTAAGGCCCAACTGTTCCTCAAAGACAAGTTGGGGAAAATGAGGCTTGGGCTAATATATGAAAGGAAATTTGCATAAATGGAAAGGATGTGGCAGGAGGAGCAAAACTGATGTAGATATTGGTCCAAGGATCTGTGGTTCAATGAGGACATTGCTGTGGAGCTCTGCCATTGGTATAGCTGGAAGTGTGCACTATTATAGCTGGAAGTGTACACTGGCATAGCTGGAACTGTGAACTGGTATAACTGGAAGTGTGCACTGTGTGACAAAGTCATTAGCAAAGTGCTGGAGAGGAGATATTAGCTTCAGTGATTTGAAACCCAAGAATTTGCTCAAGCACGCTATGTGTTGAGAGCGGTTAATCGGCCATTTTAAGGGCTGAGTTTCTGTGGACCACCATAGAGCGGGTGTGACGACCCGCCACCACAATTGTGGATTACCAGGGCAATGGGGTACTCAGAGCCGAGCCCGTAGAAGTCTATGGGGATTGTCACAGGTAGCTGTGGCTCGGTCTGTGGCCCTGGCGGTCTGGCGTATGTTGGGGATATATTTACAGGGGATTGATTTATGTACAGTTCGTGACGCCACCTGTAGTATTCTGGTAATTAGTACCAGCGCTGCTGTGGATCTCTGAGGGGATGGTGAGGCAGCTAGATGTCGGGTCCCCTACAGGTGGGACTGGTCCCTCAAAGTCTATGGGATTTGTGAAGTCGGGTGCAGATAAAGAACACAGTCTCACACGGTCAGCGTCTTTCCATACCTTTACTTGTAAGATGTTCAAGCAGGTCCCAGGGAGGCTGATCCAAGGAGAGTGTATCTTGAGACAGCAGCTGGACAAGTTAGGGGCCTCCTTTACTTCCAATACAACGAGTACAACCAGCCTGAAGCGTAGTTCCCTCAAAATCTCCAGCTAATCTATAGCTGTACCTGCCCAGTCAGCTTTGTGGTAGGGGCCTTCCTGTGAAGGAGCTGAATTCTTATTTTGTCCTGCAGAAACTCTAAAGTCTTCACTCCCCTGACCCCAGTTACGTACTGACTATAAGGGGCTGTCTGCCGCGACCTAGGGTCCGGTAGATTCCTGGTTTTCTTATCACTGTGCTTGAAACAACAGTGACCCTTCGGTCCCCAGTGACCGGGTGCAATGTGCTGGACTTCTTCAATCCGTAAGCACTAATCCGATAAATCCACTTTGCCTTTCGCCTTGTCCACGCTGGTAACATAAGCACTCAAACTAGCCAAGGGTCGAGCAGTCACTTCTTTCTTTTCCTTCCTTCAAAGTTAGCTACAGATGCTCAGTTATCAACAGGCAGGAGCACGTCTCTGAACCTGATACCGTCCTTTAGACAGGGATGCTGAAGACTTTCTGTACTAAAACTTCTTCTTTCCTTCAGTGTATGCTGAGGAGGTGATACAGCTCTGACTAGACTAAGGTGAATTCAAACACCTATACCAGACTCCACGATATGAACTGATGATAAAGCAGGCTAGACTCCTTCCTCCCTCCAGACGTCTTCTCTCTCTGAAGTCTAGACACTCACTCCCACGTCCTCACTGTCCGAAGACAGGAACTAGACTCACTAAATCACTCTAACACATACCTTGACCACTCCCTCAAGAGTAAACTCCACTACCCTAAGGGTGTGTCTAGTATATGTCGAGTGAATGAATATTTAGCATTAAACTGCTGTCTCGCCACACACTCTCCAGGGTACTGCGTGTGCCTAACACCAGGGCTACACATTCCCCCATGGTAAAAGACAGCACTCCCGGGCTGTAAAATACAAAAGAGACATTTTGTTTATGCAATAAACATTAAACAATAACATCTTCCCATCCGGGAGGTGAGAATATCTTGAACGTTGCAAACTTTATAGAAAATACAAATATTAAATAGCGTTCAATAAATATACAAGATACTTGTGAAGGACCCGCACCAAACCTTCAACGTGGGTCCTGGGTGGGCTGCAGGACATCCGATTGCAGACCTCACTCAGTGCCACACCACACGGGTTTTGTTTTCAGAGGTAGTTGTGACTGGTTTATGTAAAACCAAGAGAAAGCACCGAAGCGCAACTATTTACAAGTAAGTTCTGGGTTAGCATAGTCCTTAACCTCCAAGTCCAATGTAAAACCTAAGACATATTATATCAAAGTGCATAAACTTTTCTGGTTGCTATTTACCATTTATCATTTATCATTTACCCAGCCGGGCATTCTACAGTAGAAATATATATATTCACTATATAAATTGTGCAAAACTTTACAAAACATTTCAAACTTTTTTACTTTTGGTAGACCCGATAGGGATCTCACCAATTCTACTTTACTTATCTATTCATTTTCTGCAAATACACTTTCCACTACTTTTTCCACCCCGGGGGCTGGAACAACGCAATGGGCCCTAGATCCCAAGACTAGCAAATCATGTGCTGCGATCAGGGTCTGGGTCGCCACAGTTCTGGTGCGAACCTCCAAGGGCGCAACGGGTACAGTCTCTCCACACGACACCGATTGCGTCTCAATCACAGTTAGCGATATGGACCGCGTTAGGGATTGCGATTGCGACTGGGTCGCATGTTGCGATGTAGCGGTGGCTTTAATTTGCGATGAACTCTGGGTCGCTAGTTGCGATGACTTTGCAGGGGGCGATGCTGGGGCACGGCCGGATTCTGCTTGAGCTGGAAACGGGGACGCTGCGGTAATGGTGACGGTACCTGCGTCTGGGACGGGGTCACGGACGATGGTGACGTTAAGGGCATACCATCCCTTCATTCCCCAATGCCGCGTATATGTGACGATATCTCCATTTGCTAAGTCCCTCCCGGGATGGCCTTGCGGCAGGTGGGATTCTACGTCACGCCTGCTGACAAAGACCGCTGGGTAGAGGCCCGGTTCACGGATAAAGCCCCAGCCCTTCCGGAGCTGGAACTCAGTCACACACCCCTGCCGCCGCGGTTCCCTCAGGGTACCTTTATCTCTCCGGACACTCTCTTTGTCCGCGATCAGCTCGGCATATTGTCGCTGACGGTTCCTCTGAGTTTCCCGCTCTTCCTCCTGCTGACGCCTCTTCTTCTCCTCACGACTCTGCCATTCTTGTTCCCACTGGGCGGTATAGGCGACGTCATCCAGGCGCGCCATCTCGTCCCAGTCCACATCTGGTAGTGACGGACAGGACCCCTCCGGTGTCCCTGCCGGGGACCGATCATCTGCTGCGGCCTCTTGGCCGGGCGGGCGTTCCGGGATTGGCTGTACCTCCTCAACCTCCTTCGCTTCCACCGCTTCACCGGCGGGATCGGGATCGGTACTTTCGGGGGCAGCCTCCGGTTGCTCCTTCGCCTTGGGCAGCAGACTCTTCGGTATCTGGAATCGTGGGGGATCGTTGAGGGGAGAGGACGCTGTGTTCCACAGTCGCCACTGCATCAGGTTACATCGGCGTCTCTCAATCTCCTCCAGTCCAGTTTGGTGCTGGACCATCTTCTTCAGGCGTGCATTTTCTTCTCTTATCTCTAGCAACGCCTGTTGCAGGTGCAGGATTACGGATAACTCCGGTGTTGGTGGCAGCTTGGCTGGGGCACGGGGCCTGCCTTCCTCCGCTTCCCAGCTCGGCTGCACACGTCCTGCCTCCATCATGTTCCAGAAGATTCTCTCTTCTTCCTGCGGAGACATCCGGTCTCTTCCGTGGAGGTGGGGTTTGCGTCTCTTCCTCCTCGCAGGGAAGGTGAAGAGGAGGCGGACCTCCTTTGCTGTAGGGCAGGACCGCATGTTGTAGTAGCACTTTGAGAGGGCAGGCATTTTCTTCGCGCCACTGGGGGGTAGACGCCCACGAAGGTACGCCCACCTTCTTCTCCAGCGCCTGAGGGCGCGAATATGGCGACAAAAATGGCGATTTTGGCGCCAAAAGTGCAAACAGTCCTTTTTCACAAAAACAATTCCTTAGGCACATAGGGCTCGCAATTCCGCGAGTTTCGCATCCTGTTCGTGACGCCAAGTTTGTGTGACGACCCGCCACCACAATTGTGGATTACCAGGGCAATGGGGTACTCAGAGCCGAGCCCGTAGAAGTCTATGGGGATTGTCACAGGTAGCTGTGGCTCGGTCTGTGGCCCTGGCGGTCTGGCGTATGTTGGGGATATATTTACAGGGGATTGATTTATGTACAGTTCGTGACGCCACCTGTAGTATTCTGGTAATTAGTACCAGCGCTGCTGTGGATCTCTGAGGGGATGGTGAGGCAGCTAGATGTCGGGTCCCCTACAGGTGGGACTGGTCCCTCAAAGTCTATGGGATTTGTGAAGTCGGGTGCAGATAAAGAACACAGTCTCACACGGTCAGCGTCTTTCCATACCTTTACTTGTAAGATGTTCAAGCAGGTCCCAGGGAGGCTGATCCAAGGAGAGTGTATCTTGAGACAGCAGCTGGACAAGTTAGGGGCCTCCTTTACTTCCAATACAACGAGTACAACCAGCCTGAAGCGTAGTTCCCTCAAAATCTCCAGCTAATCTATAGCTGTACCTGCCCAGTCAGCTTTGTGGTAGGGCCTTCCTGTGAAGGAGCTGAATTCTTATTTTGTCCTGCAGAAACTCTAAAGTCTTCACTCCCCCTGACCCCAGTTACGTACTGACTATAAGGGGCTGTCTGCCGGACCTAGGGTCCGGTAGATTCCTGGTTTTCTTATCACTGTGCTTGAAACAACAGTGACCCTTCGGTCCCCAGTGACCGGGTGCAATGTGCTGGACTTCTTCAATCCGTAAGCACTAATCCGATAAATCCACTTTGCCTTTCGCCTTGTCCACGCTGGTAACATAAGCACTCAAACTAGCCAAGGGTCGAGCAGTCACTTCTTTCTTTTCCTTCCTTCAAAGTTAGCTACAGATGCTCAGTTATCAACAGGCAGGAGCACGTCTCTGAACCTGATACCGTCCTTTAGACAGGGATGCTGAAGACTTTCTGTACTAAAACTTCTTCTTTCCTTCAGTGTATGCTGAGGAGGTGATACAGCTCTGACTAGACTAAGGTGAATTCAAACACCTATACCAGACTCCACGATATGAACTGATGATAAAGCAGGCTAGACTCCTTCCTCCCTCCAGACTCTTCTCTCTCTGAAGTCTAGACACTCACTCCCACGTCCTCACTGTCCGAAGACAGGAACTAGACTCACTAAATCACTCTAACACATACCTTGACCACTCCCTCAAGAGTAAACTCCACTACCCTAAGGGTGTGTCTAGTATATGTCGAGTGAATGAATATTTAGCATTAAACTGCTGTCTCGCCACACACTCTCCAGGGTAATGCGTGTGCCTAACACCAGGGCTACACACGGGCAGGAGGTTGTCCACCTTATCTTCACCCCACGGTGTGGTCTGGGGTTTAAATAGTCAGGTTTCTTAGGCATTCCGTGTTCAGTGTGTTTGAAGAGACTAACTCCAGGAAAGTGCTTGAGTTGGTGCTAAACTGAACAATGTGTTTTTGCTAACCGTGAGCGGGCAGATCCCTGCAGGCGTATGGACCGTGAGATACCATTTTGTTTTGTTTTCTTGTTTTGCCCAAAGGGCCATGTTTGTTTTTACTCCACTATGGTTTATTGGTTTATGCCGCATGCAACCTAATAAACCAGTGAAGGACTTAAAGAGACAGTGTTCCTGTGTCTACCTCCATGTACACTTGAGTGAGCTGATCTAACTGGTATAGCTGGAAGTGTATGCTGGTAAAACTGGAACTGGGCAGTGGTATAGCTGGAACTGGGCAGTGGTATAGCTGGAACTGGGCAGTGGTATAGCTGGAACTGGGCAGTGGTATAGCTGGAACTGGGCAGTGGTATAGCTGGAACTGGGCAGTGGTATAGCTGGAACTGGGCAGTGGTATAGCTGGAACTGGGCAGTGGTATAGCTGGAACTGGGCAGTGGTATAGCTGTGAAGTTGTCTGCTTCTATTTTCCAGCGAGGTTGTATAGACATGTAGAACAGTACTAATAAACACGACACTCTTACAAAAAATTTTTGGGTATTGGTGCTCAAGTAGGGTATCCAGCCCGTCTTATAATAGAAAAGAACTTGGAACTCAAAAAATCATGCAAAAAAGTAGTTCCATTTCTTGGCATCTAGAATAGTTAGTTGAACGTTTTCGGTCCCAAAGTGGACCTTCATCAGAACTGGTTCAAAGGAGGATTCTATATTCTACTCTGTGTAGTAACACTTCGACAATGAGCAGATGCCTGGATGTCCCTCATGGAGCATCTGGGGAATGCGACTACCATCGCTCTGGGTGAGTGCTGTCAGATGCTACGTCATCTGGGGTCATTGTCACTAAGCATCCCTGGGAACGGAACTTGCCGGCAGCATCGCGAGGACCAGGAAGGCTGCGGGGGCCGCCGGAAGGTGAGAATATCATGATTTTTTAAATTATTTTTAACATTAGATCTTTTTACTATTGATGCGGCATAGGCGGCATTAATAGTAAAAAGTTGGTCACACGAGTCAAACACTATGTTTGACTCGTGTGACCGACCTGTCAATCTTTTTTCCAACTATGCTACAGATCGCTTGGAAAACGCTAGCATTCTGCAAGCTAATTACGCTTGCAAATGCTAGTTTTTAGCGGGAATACGCATACCTATAAAATGCGTATTTCCCGCTGCAGGGAGGTGCAGGATTGCCGCGGAAATTTCTGCGGGAATTCTCATACGTGTGCACTTAGCCTCAAAGTTAAGTTCTGACCGCCATAATTTCCAGAGTGAAAGCCATGTGCAGCAGCATGATGAGGTCACCTAATCATGCCGCTGACGTCACTGCAGTGCTGCAAGTAAGGAGAAAATGGCAGGAAGGTAACCATTCTAATGGACTTTATTGAGGAGGTGGGAATAGGTGGGGACAGTATGGGGGGTGAGAAGAGGGCACAATATGGAAACTGGGCAATATGTGGGGACACAGTTCTGGGCTGACAGTATGGAAGACAGAATAGAAAGGGGGCAGAATAGGGGGACACTGTGAAGGCACAGTATAGCGATGGGGTAGCATGGGGGCACCGTGTAAAGGCACAGTATAGAACAGGGGCAGCATGTGAGGACAGTGGAAGGGTACAATAGGTGAGAAAATAGGGAAAATGTGCAGCAAATATAGGGATAATGTAGTGGTTATAGCTGATAAGTGTAGACAGTGTGGTCGTTAGAGCTTATAAGGGTGATGAGGGTGGCGGCTATTACTAATAAGTATGCAAATAGCATATAAGTGGTCACATGATGACAACTCATATCACTTTAGCGTTGTCTAGAAGTTTTTTTACTGGTACAGAAAAACCTATATTTGTGTCTGCTATGGGACTACTGGAAATAGTGAAGTGGTGTATTCAGCTTCTCCAGCAGTCCCATAGACAATGAATGGAGCGAAGGTGCAGTATGCAGACCTCACCTCTATTTAAAGTGGGGCTCTGCAGAATTCCATTATTGGGACCACTGAGTGTCCCAGCATTTCAGCTCCCTGTGAAAAGCAGGTTATCACCCATCTTATTTGTAGCGGATAACTTGTGATTTTGAGAAAACTCCTGCAAGACTTTTCAAGCCCCCACCATATTTATTTCTATCAATTAAATGCTTCTTGTGCCTTTCAGCTGTATATATGACACGTCTATTATTATTTTTGACTATCAGCAATGGATGACGTATCGTTATTAGCGTGTAGTGGCAAAACAAGCAGCATTATCCTGTGCATTAATCATAGCAGTAACCTTCCAGACCTGAGCTGTCCTGTGACTGGAGTCTGGTTCTCAGTGGGCAATGATGTCCACCCAGATCATTAAGGTCCATTAATCTGTAAGTCTTTCAAGCGAAGAAACAATGAAACAGTAGTCTGTGGTCCAAAATGAAAAATAAGGTTTTTCAGGAGCCTTAATACTAATTATGAAGAGACAGAAGGCACTTAATTGGTATCTGAATTTTTATACATGGTGACGGCAGTCCTCATTTTATAAGTAGTGCCCTGTCTGTACCAATCCAAACATGCTTTATTAAAGAATACTCAATTCCCTGTTTTTCAAGTCCAGAAAATCAAATTACTAAAAGTAGTAAAAACCATAATAAATAAAGAATTTTCTATCATGTTCAACTGTCCATTCAACCGTGCTGCCAATGTAGATCAGCTTTCATTCTGGAAATAGGGTTTGTCTGTTATTACGAATTTACATATGCAAACTCACTATACATTGTGTGCCATCTGTTGTGGCGGACTGGCTTTTATTTAGAAGCTGCTCCTCTGACACATGGAGGACATCCGTAAGGAGGTACGGAGCCAAAGAACAGCGCCATGTAAATAAACATTCACAGCAGCCGCCTAACCGTCCCCTTATAGCGGCAGACCCCATCACTTTGGCACGGTATCCATATTTGAAAGTGTGAACACCACACATTGCTTTGTTACTGAATGATGTTTCTATCAGAGCTGCTTTTAGGGTATGTTCACATGGGAAGAATACATTGCGAATTTACAGACTATATTTTCAGAATTATCAGTAAAGTGATATGGATTTTAAAGAGGACTTGTCACTTGCTCAAACCGAGTTAAAAATCTTTGAGCTCCCCTGATTCTGACATTTTGAGGTTTGTTTGTTTTTTTTGCGTGTCGCTTCATTGCAATATATTCACATTTATTGCTTATGGAGCGCAGTATGTGAAATCTCTGTTAGCAGACCAATTGGGTGTTTAACATATTTTTCGAACACGCCAAACACACTTGGTTGGCACACGAGCATGCTTGGATAACACCTCATCAGAGCACGTTCGCTCATCACTAATTATAATCTTTGTATATTACTCTGCTGAGTTGAGCAAACTGATTGAAAAAAGACATTAGTTGAATAATGTCCCCGGGTGCAGAGATGGCATCTATGTATAAAGAGCTGGGGCTGACAGCCGAATATAGTTCTTCGGTTAATTCTAACTGTGGTCTCGATGTGTGATCAGATTAATGTAACAGTCATAGCCAAGCAATAAACCCATTGTTCAATGACCAGTTTAACTTTCATACAAAGTTAATGCTAATTTAATGAGGGGTGGGAATGTGGGATAGAGATAAGCTGACTTTTTTCGTTCTTCTGGAATGTGCTCACGTCCCCAGATCTCAAAGCTAATGTCAGCAATAAAGATGTTTCAGAATAGAATATTAAGGACAAACTTTTTCATTCTTGGCTTTGTTGCTCCTAGGAGCTGTCATTCTCTCGTAATGTCCCTGAAGTCACCACACGCCCTATTGTATCCTGGGATTTCTCATTCTCCCTTCCATCTGAAAGCCATCACATTCCCACACACTACCCAAATACCCTAAGGCTGGGACTACATGGGTGACTTCATCACTGAGAAATTGCCTGTGGCCTCATGACCCAAAACTGGAGTTGGGTCAACACATAATCCATCACTATCATCATCAACCATTTCTCACTTTCCTCTTTCAGAAGAGCCCTAGTAGAATTTGAAACAACTAAGCACCTTTCAATATCTTCTGCTGTTTTGTAAAAGTCTCTTAAGTCTTCTGGGCATTTATTAATAAAGCAGAAAACCCACATCAGCTAACTGGACACATGATTTTAATGTGTGATTAGATGAAGATTAATTATTACTCATTATACACGCCTTACTTTCTGAATTTTGATCAACCTATGATCTACTGTGTTCTGCTCTCTTCTTTGTATACTAAAGAGAACTAATATAAAAATTCATGAAAAAAGTTGACTTAATTTTTTCATGAGGCTTTGTACATTCGGTGCAAAATATCTGCATTTTCTTTAGTTATCGTCCACTGAAGGATGAATCGATAATCAGAATCTGCTGTTTTTTCATCCAATGTTCTAATGGCTGCTACTATTTTTTACATGCCTCAAAGAGATATTTTTTGGTCTCAACAATTGACAATAACCCACTTTTTCTTTTGGCCAATGTACCTTATTTTGGTGTACTTTTCACTTAAGTTCTATTTTTTTTTACACTGCTTTATCAGTTTTTTTTTTTGCAAAAATAATGAACTTAAGCACCACTCTCAAAGCTTTTGTTCTTCAGCTTTTAAAATGGGAGTAGCTAAATGGTGTTATAGTATGTGCCATTTATAATTATTGGCACGCGACAGATTTTTGTTACAAAAGAATATCCTAAACTTAGAAAACGAAGAATTAGAGAAGATATACTATGATATGCAGTATTTCACAAATCTATGACTGCTTGAACTAAGTTTCCATTCTCTATCAGACAGCATTATTACATATAGGCCAATAGTTTCCATTTGGGACATAAAAGTGCCAATGCAAAGGCAGTATAGAGCAATAGGATCAGTTGTAACATCAGTTTTGTATATATATATATATGTATATATATATATATTTTAGTCACTGTAAGGAGATGGACATGTTGTCCATGTTTCCCTCTTGAAGAAACAAGTTTATTGTTGTATAATGTTATGTGGTGTATAGTGTGACTTATAATGTGCATTTTAGGTTTTATCAATTCTGTTTGTGTAGTTTGACCATAGGGGCAGTTAGAGTTAATGTTTTGGACTAGCCCAGAGAGGGAGGGGCTGACTTGCAAGGAAATTGACAATTTCCTGTGAGAGAGTCATGTAGGACCTGTGGTGCACAGCAAATTAAGCTAAAGGTTCAAGGTGAGCAGTGCCACATTCTGGGGTGTCCCAAAGTGAGAGGAGACCAAAGAAAAGGAATAGAGAGATCTGAAGCAGAAGTGACTAAGAGAGAAAGTGACCTTCTGGAGACGGGTCCTGGGAGTGGACGCCTAGCTATAAGGCCCCAAGTTTAAAATGCTTGAAGGTAAACAGAACTGAGTATGTGAGACAAGTAAAGTGTCCCAGACAAGGGTTCCAGAGCATCAGCATTACTGGCCATACTGGCATCCTAAAGGGAAAAGAGGATGCAGAAGCGGGGGACAAGTAAGCGACTCTTGCGAAGCAGAACTGTAGTGTTAAAGCTGGGTTGTGGTGAAGTAATGAGAAATGGTCAACAAAGTGAACAATAGAGAAACGAAGGAAGGAAACTGTGGAAAATGCTCCCAGTTGTGAAGGAAACTTTCATAAGACTGTGTACCTGCTTTCTCTTGTATACAGTGCCTACAAGTAGTATTCAACCCCCTGCAGATTTAGCTGGGTGACACATGCGGAATTAACTTGGCATTGTGACATTTGTACTGTAGATCAGCCTGGAAGTGGGAAATGCACTGCAGCAAAAATTTTTGTTTTAATTTTTTTTTTTTTTAAAACGTTAAAAGTTAATTCAGAGTGTCATTTATTATTCAACCCCTCAAACCACAAGAATTCTGTTTGGTCCCCCTAAAGTATTAAGAAGTAGTTCAGGCACCAAGAATAATGAGCTTCACATGTGTGGATTAATGATCTCTTTTGCCAGCCTTTTCTGACTATTTAAGACCCTCCCCAAACTTGTGAACAGCACTCATACATGGTCAACATGGGAAGGACAAAGCAGCATTCCAAGGCCATCAGAGACAAGATCGTGGAGGGTCACAAGGCTGGCAAGGGTACAAAACCCTTTCCAAGGAGTTGGCCCTACCTGTCTCCACTGTTGGGAGCATCATCCATAAGTGGAAGGCTTATGGAACTACTGTTAGCCTTCCACGGCCTGGACAGCCTTTGAAAGTTTCCTCCCGTGCCGAGGCCAGGCTTGTCCGAAGAGTCAAGGCTAACCCAAGGACAACAAGGAAGGAGCTCCGGGAAGATCTCATGGCAGTGGGGACATTGGTTTCAGTCAATACCATAAGTAACGTACTCCACCGCAATGGTCTCCGTTCCAGACGAGCCCGTAAGGTACCTTTACTTTCAAAGCGTCATGTCAAGGCTCGTCTACAGTTTGCTCATGATCACTTGGAGGACTCTGAGACAGACTGGTTCAAGGTTCTATGGTCTGATGAGACCAAGATCGAGATCTTTGGTGCCAACCACACACGTGACGTTTGGAGACTGGATGGCACTGCATACGACCCCAAGAATACCATCCCTACAGTCAAGCATGGTGGTGGCAGCATCATGCTGTGGGGCTGTTTCTCAGCCAAGGGGCCTGGCCATCTGGTCCGCATCCATGGGAGGATGGATAGCACGGCCTACCTGGAGATTTTGGCCAAGAACCTCCGCTCCTCCATCAAGGATCTTAAGATGGGTCGTAATTTCATCTTCCAACAAGACAACGACCCAAAGCACACAGCCAAGAAAACCAAGGCCAGGTTCAAGAGGGAAAAAGTCAAGGTGTTGGAGTGGCCTAGTCAGTCTCCTGACCTTAACCCAATTGAAAACTTGTGGAAGGAGCTCAAGATTAAAGTCCACATGAGACACCCAAAGAACCTAGATAACTTGGAGAAGATCTGCATGGAGGAGTGGGCCAAGATAACTCCACAGACCTGTGCCGGCCTGATCAGGTCTTATAAAAGACGATTATTAGCTGTAATTGCAAACAAGGGTTATTCCACAAAATATTAAACATAGGGGTTGTATAATAATTGACCCACACTTTTATGTTTAAAATTTATTAAAATTCAACTGAGCAACATAACTTTTTGTTTTGTAAGATTTATGCTTCTGTTAATAAATCCTACTCTCGTTTGCAGTTTGAAGGCTCTAACTTATTTGCATCTTATCAAACCAGCTAAATCTGCAGGGGGTTGAATACTACTTGTAGGCACTGTATATTTACTACCAAGTTCCCGTTCAGTAAAAAGTTTATATTTGACGAGTGGTCTCTTTCATTGAACTGTGAAACACCTGGTCCTGGCAAACCAGCAACATCGGTTACATGCGGCCTGCACAGGCGTAGCGCCCTCACATACACCCATATAGCATGTCGGGGCTCAACTGACGAGTGCCTCACGCACGGCTACCATGTTACATTGCAAAATTCAATTAGGACAAAAATAAATGGGTGTGAGCAAAGGCTTAAAGTAGCTGTCCCATTTCAATTTTTATCATATTCTCAATTTGTTGAGAAAAAAGACCCAAGATACTGTGCTTTACCTACTCTCCTCGGTCCAACTCTGTTCCTCAGATGCTGCCCCAATCTCTGTTGTTTGGCGGCAGTGGTGACATCAGATTGACAGAGCTGTAGCCAATCATTGAACCGAGGGGATCTGCCAATGTAGATGACAAGAGATACTGACCTCAGTGATTGGCTTGAGCGCTGTAACATCACCACTGCAGTCAGACAACGGAGCAATGGTGGAGTCACAGCAGTGAACCTGGGGAGGGTGAGTAAAACACAATTTGTTTTTTTCTATAACAAACAGGAGTGTAATGAAAAAAGGGGACACCCCCTGAGATCTCTCTTACTCTGTGCAAGGTTGTACGAACTAGGATTTTCTGCATCTGCAGCAAAAGTCTCAGAGAGCAGGCTTTGTCTATACAAATGCTGCAGTTATTTACATTCATACCACATTGTGCATGCTGCCCACACTACGAGGATAAAGCTGCCATACACGTTATATAGCTGTCCGCTAACGATCATTTGTCTAACAGCCACCACTACCGACCCCCCATACAAATGCACATTTGGCCCAGCTGAGCGTGCATGTATTCTGAATGAGGATAGGGGAGTAAGCAGCATCTTCCAGAAATCTCTGGTGATATTTTATCTCCTCTGGAAACAAAAGAATGAGGCATTCTGAAATCCAACATCCCAATATGTTATTAGAATAGAGCCAGGAGGTCCGACTGCACATTACATGCCCAGATCCGCAGTGTGTCCTAACTTATTATTGAAGCATTTTTCCTACAAAGGCATATTCCCATTCAGACATTTATGATATAAATAGAAAATGTCATAAATGTCTGATAGATACAGGTGCAACTTCTGGGTCCAGGACAATTGTGGAAATATGCGCAGGTCCCAGAGCTGGAACCATGGCTGGCTCCAGGTTTTTTTGGGCCCTGGGCAAAATAGTCTCAGTGGGCCCCTTTAACACATACCACGATTCATGATGCACAGATATGGCAGAGAAATATAGGTGTAGTACAACGCCAAAGATTTCACATACTTCTTGCATTACATGAGTGATATCAATAGCTCAAAAACCGGACAGTATAGTCCTCCATACAATATTATGCGCACCACATAGTGCTCCATACAGTATAATGGCCCCATATATTGCTCCATACATTGTGAGCCCCCTATAAGGCTACATACATAATGGCCCCATATAATGTTCCATACATAATGAGCCACATTTAATGCTCCATACAGTATATGATGGGCCCCATATAATGCTCCATACAGAATAATGTGCCCCATATATTGCTCCATACAGTATAATGAGCCCCATATATTGCTCCTTACATAATGGGTCCCATATAATGCTCCATACAGTATATGATGGGCTCCATATAATGCTCCCATATATTGCTCCATATATAATGGGCCCCATATATGATCCTCCAGTGTATAATGGACTCATATATAATGCTCCATATATAATGGGCCCCATATATGATGCTCCAGTGTATAATGCTCCCCATATATTGCTCCAAACATCAAAAACAAAATGGAATACTCACCTCTCCCCGCTGGCCGCTACTCTGCTCCAGACTCCTCAGCGTCTTCCAGCTCTCTGCACTGTGACTGTTCAGGCAGAAGCCGCACAGACGTGATGTCATTGTGCCCTCTGATCTGAACGTCAGAGTCGGAAGATGTGAAAGACGCCGAAGCAGTGGAGCGGGGAGAGGTAAGTAATAATAATCTTTATTTATATAGCGCCAACATATTCCGCAGCGCTTTACAGTTTAACGGTTTCAAATGCAAGTCATAAGTAACAACGTTAACAATACAATAATTAAAGCAAAATAAGACGACCCTGCTCGTTAGAGCTTACAATCTACAATGAGGTGGGGGAGATAAAAAGTACAGGTGTGTACATAAAATAATGGTACAGCCATCTTGAGGGAGTGGGGAATAGATAGAGATAGTGAATGGGCTACACACACACACTTACACATAAAATGACTTTGATTAGGGAACGTGATAGGCCGCTCTGAACAAATGTGTTTTGGGGAGCACCTAAAACTGTGCAAATTGTGGATGGTACTAATTTCTTGGGGTAGAGCATTCCAGAGGATTGGCGCAGTGCGGGAGAAGTCTTGGAGTCGGGAGTGGGAGGTACGGATTATTGCAAAGGTTAGTCGAAAGTCGTTTGCAGAGCACAGCGGTCGGTTAGGCCGATAGGCAGAAATAAGGGAGGAGATGTAGGGGGGTGCTGCACTGTGGAGAGCTTTGTGGGTGAGAACAAGTACTTTGAATTGGATCCTGTAATGAATGGGCAGCCAATGTAAGGACTGGCGAAGAGCAGACGCGTCTGAATACCGATTAGCTAGATGGACAACCCTGGCTGCTGCATTAAGGATAGACTGGAGAGGGGAAAGTCGAGTGAGGGGGAGGCCAAGTAATAGAGCATTGCAGTAGTCCAGGCGGGAGTGGATCAATGCTACAGTGAGGGTTTTTCTTGTTTCCATGGTGAGAAAAGGGCGGATTCTAGAGATGTTTTTTAGGTGTAAGTGGCACGAGCGGGCAAGAGATTGTATATGGGAGGTGAAGGAGAGATTGGTGTCAAACGTAACACCCAGACAGCGAGCCTGCTGCCTAGGCGTTATTATGGTGCCGCCCACGGAGAGGGAAATTTCAGATTTAGGGAGATAAGTAGATGGCGGGAGCAGAAGAAGTTCAGTTTTGGAGATTATGAGTTTCAGATAGAGAGCGGACATGATGTCGGAGACTGCGGACAGACAGTCAGTGGCGTTCTGTAGTACAGTGGGGGTAAGGTCGGGGGATGATGTGTATAGTTGTGTGTCATCAGCATAAAGATGGTACTGAAAGCCAAATCTGCTGATGGTCTGTCCAATTGGGGCCGTGTGAGAGAGAAGAGAAGGGGGCCAAGGACTGAGCCCTGGAGTACACCGACAGTGAGAGGAAGAGGAGATGAAGTGGAGCCAGCAAACAAAACACTGAAGGAGCAGTCAGAAAGATAGGAAGAAAACCAGGAGAAGGCAGTATCCATAATGATATAGTGACTGAAGCCTAGAGAGTAGGAGACAGTGGTCAACAGTGTCGAAAGCTGCAGAAAGGTTGAGAAGAATGAGCAGAGAATGGTCACCGTTACATTTTGCTGTCAAAATGTTGTTGGTCACTTTGATGAGTGCAGTTTCTATCGAATGTAGGGGGCGGAAGCCGGACTGTGAAGGGTCTAGAAGGGAGTGAGTGGAGAGGTAGCAGGTAAGGTGGGAGTAGACTAGGCGCACCAAAAGTTTAGAGATGAAGGGGATATTGGAGACTGGTCTGTAGTTATTTGTGCAGCATGGATCGAGAGAGGATTTCTTTTATAGTGGAGTAATGATAGATTGTTTGAAGGAGGATGGGAAAATGCCAGAGGAGAGGGAGAGATTAAAGATTGTAGTTAGGTGAGTTGTGATGACTGGAGAGAGAGACTGGAGGAGAGGTGAGGGAATGAGGTCGGTTGTGCATGTAGTTGGACGAGAAGAAGAGAGGAGTCTGGAGACTTCTTCTTCTGTGATGGGATCAAATGTGGAGCGTTAGCCAGGGGAAACGCAGGAAGGGATAGGAGTCATAGCACTTGGAGGCTGCGAGCGAATTTCCTGACGGATGTTATCTATTTTCTCTATAAAGTGGGAAGCCAGGTCATCAGCACAAATATCTGTGATAGGGGCTTGTGCTTTTGGCCTGAGGAGGGAGTGAAAGGTGTTAAAAAGTTTCTTGTGGTTGTTGGATAGTGAGGAGATCAGGGTGGTGAAGTAGGTCTTTTTGGCGAGGTGGAGGGCAGAGTTATAGGTTCTTAACATAAATTTGAAGTGGATGAAGTCTTCTGGTGTGTGAGTTTTCCTCTATAAGGCTGTGTTTCCACGTTCCGGAAACACAGTGCTTTGGACGGAGCGGAAAGTCCGCTCCGCCCAAAGCCCCGCCCCCTACTGTACGCGCGGTCATTCCGGATGTGTTCATGGAACACATCCGGAACACATCCGGAATGACCGCAGGGCTACATAGCCCTGTGTTATTTCCCTTGCGGCTACGCAGCGTCGCCGCAAGGGAATAGGACATGCTGCGGTCTAAAAAGACGCGCCGCATGTCGGTAAACGCAGGTCTTCCGCCTGCGTGTTTGTAAGCAAAGTGGAGACGGGATTTCTTGAAATCCCCTCCACTATGCTGTAACATCTGGACGCTGTGTGTTTGACGCTGCGCCAACGCACAGCGTCAAACACGCAGCAAATCCGGACTGTTTCCTGACCGTGGAAACATACCCTAAGCATTCAGCAAGTGCCGGGGCCCTGAGCAATCGGGCAGAGAAGCCAACTCGCAGGCACCGGGCCCCCATAGCGCGCCAGTGTCCCCAACAGCAAGTGGGCCCTTCGCCTGCTCAGCGACTCGGCACTTGCCCGGGTGCGCCGGTTGCTGACGCAGGCCCTGACTGGGACCCCCATCTTTCAGATATTTAAGGTATATTCTGTGGAGACCCTATGGAAGGTGATCTTTATGTCAAAGTGAAGTTACTTACAACTTAAATCTAATCCTGATGCCTTTGCTTAGTATGAACCATTGGAAATAATTGATTGGTGACAAGAGTAGATATGGCAGTGGCAACAGAAATTAAAAAGGGGCAGCTCAGTGGTTGCTCAGTGGTTAGCACTCTTGTTTTCCAGAGCTGGGGTCCTGGGTTCAAATTCCCACAAAGGACGACATCTGTAAGGAGTTTGTATGTTCTCCTCATGTTTGCGTGGGTTTCCTCCTACACTCCAAAGACATACCGATAGGTAATCTAGATTATGAGTCCCAATGGGGACATTGCCAATAATGTCTGTAGAGAGCTGTGGATTATGATGGCGCTACATAAGAAAAGCATAATAAATAAAATTATAAAAAGAATGTTACCCTGTCAATCGTGACACCCTAGGTGTCCAAAATACTGTCTTTCTTTGCAAACTATATTATGATTTCCCTTACTTTATTAAGAGTTTCTGCAGTCTGTACCATGTGAACAGGCTGTCACCATGTGTAGGCAGCAACTACATGAAACTGTATGAAACTATAGATATGGCAAACCTCTATTATATTCTATTAAATGGCTCTAAGGTGAAACTATACAATGTTGTTGTCAAATATTCTATTTGAGTGAAAATAAACAATTTCACAGTTTTCATATAGTGGCTAAAAAATGGGCAAAATACTTATTTTTTTATAGTTCCACTGTGAATATACATATATTAGTATATATCCTTGGTCTCATTAAGTACTGTGGTCTACAGGAAACATTTAATGCAGTGGTCCCTTTTGCAGGTATGCAACGATAGGCTAAAGCTTTTGTGCTGTTGTAATACCCATCATATCCACTAAGGGCAGCAGACAGGGTGGATCTGACATTTGTTCCTAAATCCAATGCACCTCTGGATGTCTTAACCCTTTTATATATTAAAAAAAAGCTTTTCCGATGTGTAATTCATAGCAACTTTGATACCAAATTTGCATCAAATCCTAAAATGTAATTGATAATTTTACACATTTTATAATTTTATGACATTTAATCATTTCTAATGACATTTTACACTGATCTTCATGCTGAGATATATGTGCTTAATTTACTGGTTGCACATCTGTAACAGAAGTAACCTGCATTTCTTATTATGGATATGTTGGTGAATTACTGCAGTCTTGCAAATGTGGTTTAAAAATAAATAATTGATGCTCAATTACCTCTAATTAATAACCCTCGTAATTATGCAGTTTTAAGAGAAGCGAATTACCAAAATCCGCGATAATCTTAATTATATGGGACTGTAGTACTCTTTGCTCTTGCACAAAAGAAGCGCTGCATTTCTTAGCAGAATGGATTAAACACGCCTCACATGGTCCAGACCGAGCAGGCGAGATGTACAATGTATGTACACATGTCATCATCAGGCGGGGAGCTGGCATGCACACTGCGCCCAGATCCTTATCTGTACAAAGAGGAAGCATGCACATTTACAAGCACATGGATCAATGGGAACAGACCCCAGGAGGCTCATTACCCAAAGCCGAAGATACAAACAATGTCGCATCACTGTGTTTTCCTTGAAAAACGATTGTTAAATTTGCGGCATCGCGTGGGTTAATACGTTGTCGCTATCATTTTTGGTGGTTACGATGAGGCATGCCACGCTGCCCGCTGTGCGTCCCTTTGCACATTATTTATTGCCATTTGGCACAATTCCCTGCTGCTCGGAGACTTGTTGACACAGCCATGTGCTCTAGTACTAGACAGCATTACACACCCGGATGGTAGACAATGCTCTGCCCATCCACTAGCACTACAAAGAGATGTTATGATCAGGCTGTCATGGCAACAGGACACTGAGGACCACCAAGTCTTTTTAGGGAGGGGGTCTTTCACTGCAAGATGCTGCAGAGCAATGTGGCACTGAGGGGTCCATGGCTACGAGGTATGGGGACAATACCTAGGGTAGACCGACATCCTTGCCTAGATAGGTGTGCGATACGGAACTCATATGAATGAACAAGACAATGCTCCCATAGCACCAGACGGAGGTAGATGGGGGTAGTCTAGGCAGATTAGGAGAGTTTACCCCGGGAAACTTTATCACTCCAAATGAAACATAGAATACAACAAGGAACATAAATCTTCCTATACAATGAAGGAAATGTGTCAGAGGGCGAGCATACATCTCTAGTCTATGTGCCATGCCAGGTTGCTGTAAGCTCTTGGGTTCAGGTGCCCAATATTGTTTGGCCGCCATGTGACTTTAGGTCCAGCTATGATTTAGACAAGTGCAAGAAGCAATTCATTTACTCACCGAGGACGGCTATCATCAGTGCTAGCGACAATCCGAAGCAGCGTCCGCCAGCCATAGTGTCACTTTATAGCGTTCCCCCAAAAAAAAAATCTGCCAAAATGCTGCAAGCAAAAGCAGTCTGGAGAGTGCAGCTGCCCAAAGCAATCCAGCCAGACGGTAAGTGACGGTCACTCGTCACTGGGACAATCGCGGCACATTTGCACCATTTTGCACGTGCATTAAAAAAAAAAAATTGTCAGCATCCCTTTGCTCCTATAGACCATCCGCATGAGTGTGTGAGTGTGTGTGTGCACTGAACCAGCAGCTCCCAGGTCCCCCCCCTTACCTCCTCCCTCTCACCACAGTTCTCTCGAGGCCCTTTCTGGGGAACAAAAGAGCCAGCTAGTGTTTTCAGCCAGTGGACTTTTTAAGCAAGTGATCCCCATGCTTTTGAACTTCGGGCGTGTGGATTTTAGAGGAGGTATCAGAGATCCCCCCCTTTTCTACCCAAATCTTGTTATGTCACGTCTGATATTTCTTTCCTCTTTCCTGGAGTGTGCCAGGAGATGCCAGGTTGCATCGGTGGGCGCTTGCCAATAATATGTGCTTTATAGATATTATTTTACAGATGTATTTATTAAAGGAATCGAAGGTTGAGGCGTGAATTTTCCCAAACCTCAACATATAAGACAAAGAGATAGTACCTCTAGCGTGATAGATGGATGTGACAGGCGTAGGGTAGAGGATGGTATGGCTCCTACCTAGAGGAATGGCTCATTACACTGGAAAAGAAAGTAGAGGAATGGAGAGCCGAAAAAGTCACATGAAAGAACGAAAAGTGCTACCCCAAAAGACAGAAGAATTGATGTAATGCATTAAAAGCAAAGAGCTGCAAAGTTCACAAACAGAAATGTTACAGAAAGCTACAAAGTGAAACAGCAGAAGAAAGAAAAAACATAAAACACTATTGGTAGATATCGAATAAATACCAACAAAAACATGAGCAGTAATGAGAAAAAGGCGTTCTACAGATACACTCTATGATACATATATAAACCAGCAAGAGAAACAAGAGGGAAAATAGGTCTCATAACATTAAACATTGTATTGATATATAATTTAAAATATGAAAAACATACATAAAAACAAAATGTTCCTACACGTGGTACCAGTAACAGTGTAAAATTTTGAAAGGACGAAAGAAATTTAAGCTCTTACAATGAATACCCCTAGTCAGTAAGCATGGTGCCATGACTATTCTTAGACAGTTTAGTAAGATGATGCAGGTAAATAATACTTACACCTATGTGGTGTGTCCAAAAGTGGGGGTAAATGTGCACTGGTCCACTAGCCCATACATGCGTTTCACCCATAGCTTCATCAGGGGGCGTGGATATCGAATCCTGAATTTACACAGACATACATTTTGGAAACAGTTCATCGACCAAAGAAGAATCTCAAATGCCCAGCATTAGGTTACAATTTAGTTCAATTAACTTCATTTGATGAGGGTTGTGCTTGTTCAAATACCTTGTTTTCTCTGTGTAAATACAGTGATGACAGTGTACACTCAAGAACAAAGCACTGATAAGCAATATCTTACAGCAGAACTTGTGATGAGCTTTATAGTTCTACTTAGGGCTCTCTCACATAATACAGAGGAGTACAATGCAAGAAAATCTATCATTGCACTCTGACCAGTGTTATTCCATGAGGCAGAGCAGATCTGCGTTTTTTTTCTCATGTCGATTCGGCACGAGAAAAAAAATCGCAGCCTGCTGTGATTGGCAGCACATCTTGCACGGTGCACACCCATTCAAGTCAATGGGTGCGTGCAAAACATCAGAATGCACTTGGATGTCATCTGAGTGCAGTCCAATATACGCCAAGACAAGCAATGGAGAAGATGGAGAGAATCTTTCTTCCTTCTCCTCACCTGTGACCCGATTCTGGCATGCAAGAGGATCTGCTCCCAGTAGAATGACACTCGGCTCACACTCACAGCAGAGTTTGAGCTGAGAGTCATTAGAATATGCATATGCTAAAATAACCCTGCCTCATACTACAGCTCTGCAACTCATCAGAGCTGTCACTCAAGGAGGAGAGCCCACCCTGCCAGTGGCCAGGAAGTAAAGAGACTGCTTAACTCTGAGCTCCTCAAGAGACTGTATAGCCCAGCTGCGCTTGGTGCCACATGTTACCCTGGAGGATGCATGAAAGGTAAACCACAATCACCTGATATTCATTCACACTTCACATTTCCCTGGTGCCACCAGAGGGAGCCCTTGAAGAGTACGCAGGTATATAAGGGTGTGGAGAGATGACAGCAGAGAGTTGAAGGCAATCTAGCTGAGAGTTAGCTAGTCGTTGGTTTTACCTCAGAACGGCAGTTACCTCAGATCAGTTTAGCCGGAGGGCTGAGACAGACAGTCTAGTTACCTCAGACGAGCTGAGAGGGAAAGACTAGCTAGAGAACGACTTATTTGAAAGCCTGAAGACTTCAGCATACACTCAGCTTACATCGTGGAGTCCAGTAATAGTGGGTCGGATTGCCACTTAGTCTGGTCAAAGTTGAGTCTACTGAGATACCTTCAGTGAGCGTTTCATTAAGTAAGCGTGCCGACGCTTGGAGAGCGGTGAAGACAAAGAAAACTGACATCTACTGCTGGTTGTGCTTATGTTAAAGGTGTGAGTAGGACGACAGGCAAGTGGAAAAAGGGAAAAGAGAGTGACAGAGGTCGACAGCATTGATAGCTTACCTCCACTCTGCACTACCGGACACCGGGTCCGAGCTTACTAGCTTCTTCAGGACTAGTAGGAAAAACCGGAGACCCTGTGGGACTATAGGTCGCAGGGGCCCAACAGTGCTGATACGTAACCGGGGTCAGGAAGAACAGGAGTCTGGCCTGATCAGCCATATAGAGACTTAGTTCTGTCCACAAGAAGGCTCCATCACAAGGTCAGCCGGGCGTAGCAAAGAAGACGGAGTTAGACTTAGTTTTATGCAAGTCAGAAACTCACACACATAAAGAAGGAAGGAGGCCCTACACCTACTCAGTGGATTACTGGACATGCATCCTCCACCCTGACAGCTTTCCGGGTCGTGCCTGCAACTTCACCATCAGTAAAGGTACAGAAAGAGACTTTCTTGTGTGTGTCTGCCAAATTGCTCCTGCACCCCTACACCGCCATATACCCTGAGGATCAGTCTCGCCTGTGGGAGACTTAACACCTTGCTGCCCAGTAACAACCCCTCAGAGGATCTACCCTGCAGCACTGGTCATCCTGACCAGGAACCACAGGTGGCGTCATGAACATTTCTACAAACCTATAATCCCCTGTAAATACCCCTTTTAGTGAGCGCCCAGGGCAACGGACCGAGCTGCGCTATCCGTGACATCCCCCATTGAAGTGAACAGGCTCGGTGCCGAGTACCCCAAGGCCCTGGCTATGTTCGACTCAAGACAACTTGAGAACAGCCCTTTAATTCAGTTAGACAAAGACATATTTCACTAATTAGGATATATACTGCCCTGATTGGAACATATTCAGTACATGGAACTTCAGCGAGAGCTATGTAAATGCAAGACTTGCCTGTCCATAAAGTAGTCAGAATTTAGTCTACCACAATAGAGAAAAAAAATCAATATAGTAACATCGCACTAAATTTTGCCACCAAAACCAGATGATCTTGATTTTTATTTTTTCTTTCCAATACTCTGTTCTGATTTAGACGGTTATATAAGAAAAATAAGCAAGTGACGTCCACAAAACTCAGATGTGATTGGCTCCATGTGTAGTCACTTTTGCTTGTCGGCATCTCGGAGAAGAGCTGCTTTCTATTGCACGCACCATTCCAGTCTGTTAAACAGACCAATCTAGTATACGCTACGATTTTTTTGACATATACCATTAGTCTGGGAAGTTTGTCCGTAGAAGTGATTCCTGCGTTGGTGTTCAGCATCAACACCAGTACCCACCAGCAAAGATGCTGGACCCAACCACAGCGGGACTCCCTCTCTCCAAGGGCCTCATACCAGGCACATGTGGTGTTGCTAGAGGAAGAAGTTAAAAAAAATCAAGATAATAATAACATAAAATGGAAATCAGGGGTCACAAAAATGTCCTGAAAAAAGTCCAGTACAGCACAGTAAAGCCTATAGCAGATTACATTGATAAATTAATGTTGAATACAATGAGTATTAAATATGTGGTAAGAATCATGAATATCACCAGAGAGAGGACGTGATGGGATATTCACTCCTCAACATTAAAAATGCAGCACCTAGAAGGAAAAGTCGTGGAATTACAGAAATCACAGGACGGATGTACATGTTAATGATATGGGAACAACATTTTCAAAATATCTTGATTTATTCAGCATCGAATATGAGCGCAGAAATAAATGCACTTACACTCCTTGGCTCCTACCAATGCATATCATTAATATGTCTATCGATCCTGTGATTTCCATAATTAGATGACTTCTTCTTCATGGTAGTGCAAATTTATTGTTGAGGATTGCACAATTGAGGATGCACAGAAGCCGCAGCAACTAAGAGGTTATTATAGCTGGAGTCTAGGATTCATATCAGCCCGGGATCACATCTGCATGGAGTTTTCATGCTCTCCTCGTGCTCACATGGTTTCCCCAGGTGCTGTGCTTTCCTCCAGCAGAGACATGCTGAGGTGATTATTACTGTTTGTTGTAGAGAAATAAGTTTCTCACAGGACCGGGTATCAACGATTACAATCTCTGTACTTCGCTACAGAATATGTTGGTGCTACTGGTAAGAATTGATAAAAAATAAACTGCGATAAGAGATCCCTGGCAGAAAATTCTAGCTACAGATTACAATACTAGTTTACCAAGCCAGTGATTGAATAAGCCATCACCATGGTGGTCTATGCAGAACCCAATCCTAGATCCACTGAAGAGTGATGGACGATAGCTCACATGACAAATATCAGTCCTGATTTACCTATAGCACACATTTGTGGCAATGCTGAGTCTGCTGGTTAAAAAAAGACCATGTATTTTTTATCTAAAAACATAAACTGGCATCTCCCTTTAAAGGGGATATGTCACTTGGTCAAAAGTGGCCAGTTTTTGCTATTGTTTCATTCCTGCTAATCCCCTGAGTATTCTTTTATTTTCATTTTTTTTTTAATTAGTGCTAATTGTCATGAGAATCAAACAATTGAGTGCCGATTGATGGATGAGGCAAGGGCTGATTTCGCTACTAGGCCAGTTATCGGCACTTTTGTAGTTGATGTATAGTATATGCACATCCGATTCCAACACACGGGTAGGAATATATACTTCGGTATGGTCACTGACAAGCTCCGCAATAACCAAAGAAAAACTCATTGCCACCACGAATCGCTTAAACAAGCTGATTGGACACCCATTACTGGCAACGTGGGGCCTCACAAGGCTTCAGGGGTACGGTTTACAAAGCAAGATGAATAAAGGTATTTCCGTATTTTTCGGATTATAAGACGCACCCCACATTTTGGGGATCTAAATAGGAAAATACATTTTTTAAACCCCTTTCTGACATAAGACATAATAATCCATCCCTGCGCCCTGGGCTTATTTGACCAGGGACGGATTATTACGTCAACGCGATCACCCGCACACACAGGCTGTGCGCGGGCGATCACCGCTGGTTGTCAGCTGATTCTGACAGCTGATACCTGGCACTAAGTGCCGGAGCAGTCACGCACTGCTCCCAGCACTTTAACCCCCTGAATGCTGCGATGGAACCCGATTGCAGCATTCCGGCAGAGGGATGACAGCCCCTCTGCCTTTGGATCGGAGACCCGCAGCGTGACCCGGTGTCCTGATCGTTGCCATGGTGACCAGATGTCGTCATCCGGGTCACCAGAGCTAGGAAAGTTGCTTGATCATGCACAGTGCATGATCAGCAACTTTCCCTATTAGTGCAGATCTGACAGTTTGCATCGTATGGGGATGCTGCTGCATCCCCATACTATACAAGCGATCAGCCTGCAAAAAATGATATTCCCATAATGGGACAATGTAAAAAAGTTTTTAAAAAATTAAATAATTGCAAAAATATTTAAAAAAATAGTGATAACAAAATCTAAAGATATTGTATCTATAAATAAATATTTGTATGAAAAAAATATAAATAATAAAAGTACACATATTTGATATTGGCGTGTCTGAAACGACCTGACCTATAAAACTGTTCCACTAGTTAACCTCTTTAGTGAACACCATAAAAAAAAAACAAGGCAAAAAAAATCATCATAGCGCTGAATAAAAAGAGGAATAAAACGCGATCAAAAAGACGGATATAAACAATCATGGTACCGCTGAAAACATCATCTTGTCCCTCAAAAAATAATTCACCATACACCTCCATCAGTGGAAAAATAAAAAAGTTATAGTTCTCATAATAAAGTGATTCAAAAATAATTATTTTTTCTATAAAATAGTTTTATTGCGTAAAATCGCCAAAGCATTAAAAAAATTATATAAATAAGGTACCGCTGTAATCGTACTGACTCAAAGAATAAAACAGCCTTTTCAATTTTACCACACATGGAACGGCATAAATCATACCCCCACCAAAAAAAAAAGAATTCTGAATTGCTAGTTTTTGTTAATTGTCCCTCCCAAAAATCAGAATAGAAAGGGATCAAAAAATGTCATGAGCCCGAAAATGGTATCAATAAAATGTCAATTCGTCCCGCAAAAAACAAGACCTCACATGACTCTGTGGGCCAAAACATGGAAAAAAATATAGCTCTCAAAATATGGAGATGCAAAAACTATTTTTTGGAATAAAAAGCATCTTTTAGTGTGTGACAGCTGCCAATCATAAGCAACTGACCCGAAAAGTAAAGTAACCTAATCACTTATACCGCACAAGGAACAGCGTATAAAATAAATAAAGCCAATTATTCACATGCTGTTGATTGTTTCATTCTGCTTCCTGAAGATCGCAGTAGGGATCGGTGCACATTTATCTTGTGCTCTGCGCTAAGCGCTTACGCCAGGGTTTCTGTGTAAATCTCTGAAATACATGATTCAAACAGAACCTCTGTCAGAAGATTCCCTATAATGAGGCAGATGGAGGCACTGTGGACGCCGTCTGACCTGTGATCCGGCGGTATTAGTCTTTTTAGGATTGCATAAAAGTACCGTCAGCCCTTCTGAAAAGAAGGACACGCTGAACAGAGGCCAGTCGGATTTCAGAGTAACTCTGCTGCCTCATTATAGTAAATGGATCCCTCGGGGGTTTTATCTGAATCACGTCACTCAGAGATTTAGATGGAAACCCCAAAGTAAGTGTTCAGTGTAGGGCGCCGGATAATTGTGATCCCAAACATTATGTAAAATGTTTCCAATAAAAGCTTCAACTCAATCGTCAAAAAAGCAAGCCCTCACTCAGGTCTGTCATCTGTTAACGGAAATTTAGGGGGCTTCCACCTTACTGGTAGCACAAAAGCTCTGGAAATGGCTCCACAACCCTCCAAAAGAAATTCAGCAAATTCTGCGCTCCAAATCTAAATTCTCTTTCCCTTCTGAGCCTCACAGTGTACCTAAACCACATATAGCGTCCACATATTTTGCATTTCTGAAGCGATTATAGCCCGCCTAACTTACCGGTGCATGTCCCCAGAAGCATGAGCTGGGCATAACGTACTGGTGACTGCAATGCACTGGTCACTACAACTACAGTTTGCAATTTTCACTCTGCAACATTCATTGCTGCTTGTTTCTGGAAAATACCCATTCAGTCAAAATCATCTCTACGCCTGTAAATAAATTCCCAAAGGGGTATAATTTCCAAAATGGGGTCACTTGAGGGGATTTTGCTCTTCTAGCAATTAGGGGTCCTGTATATGGAGTCAGCAAACTGTTCTAGGAAAATTTGCACTCCAGGAGGCAAATAGCTCTCCATTCCTCCCGAGTCTCTCCGTATGGCTCCGTACTATACAGCTACATATCGGGTATTGCCACGTTCAGTAGAAATTGTGGGACAAATTATAGTGCCATTTTTACCCACTTCTGGTGGACAGGAGCCTGGTTAGGTGAGTATAAGCTTTTTCAAAAATTCTTAAATTACTGTGCAGGGGGCTTAAAGGAGGTGCTGTGCAGAGCGGTGGGGGGAATAAAATGAGATGCTGTGCAGAGGGGTGGGGGAATAAAATGAAGGGCTGTGCAGATGGGGGAAAAAATAAGGAGCTGTGCAGATAAAGGGAATAAAATGAGGTGCTGGGCAGAGGGGGAAATAAAATGAGGGGCTGTGCAAATGGGGAATAAAATGAGGGGCTGTCCAGAGGGGGGAGAGAATAAAATGAGGGACTCTAAAAATCGGGGGAATAAAATAAGAGGCTTTGCAGATGAGGAATAAAATGAGGGGTTGTGCAAATGGGGAAATTAGGTGCTGTGCAGAAGGGTGGAATAAAATGAGAGACTGTGGAGATGGTGAATAAAATGAAGGGCTGTGCAGATGGGAGGATAAAATGAGAGGCTGTGCAGATGGGTGAAAAAAATGGGGGGCTGTTCATATGCAGGGGAATAAAATGAGTGGCTGTGCAGAGAGGAGAATAAAATGAAGGGCTGTTCTGATGGAGGGAATAAAATGAGGGTCTCTGCAGATGGGATGAATAAAATGAGGGGCTGTGAAAATGGGAGAATAAAATGAGGGATGTGCAGAAGTTGGAGTAAAATGAGGGGCTGTGCAGATGGGGGAATAAAATGAGGAGCTGTGCAAAGTTGAAAAAAATGAAGGGCTGCACAGATCAAGGGTATAAAATGAGGGGCTGTGCAGATGGGGTAATAAAATGAGTGTATATGTGTTGTGACCCGCACCACAATTGTGGGTTACCAGAGCAATGGGGTACTCAGAGCCGAGCCCATGGAAGTCTATGGGGTTGTCACAGGTAGCAGTGGCTCGGTCTGTGGCCCTGGCGGTCAGGCGTATGTTGGGGGGAATATTTACAGGGGATTTGATATATAACGGTTCGTGACGCCACCTGTAGTTGTCTGATCACTAAGACCAGCGCTGCAGTAATTCTCTGAGGGGATGTTGTGGCAGCCAGATGACGGGTCCCCCACAGGTGGGACTGGTCCCTCAAAGTCTATGGTATTAATGATGTCGGGTGCAGATAAATAAATCAGTCTCACACCATCCAGCGTCTTTCCATACCTTTTACTTGTCAGATGATAAGGCAGGTCCCAGGGAGGCTGGTCGGGTGGAGGATGTGTTTTGAGGTAACGGATGAGCAGGGTAGAGGCCTCCTTAACTTTCCAATATGATGAGTCCAACCTGCATAGAACTAAGTTCACTCCGATTTCTCCAGCTAACTCCTCAGCTGTACTGCCCGTTCAGCATAGTGGTCGGAGCCTTTCATATAACGTGAGAGAGCTGAGTTCCTACTGTTGTCCTGCAGTGACTTAAGGTTCCACTCTCCCTGACTCCAGTTACGTACCGACACTCCAAGGGCTGCTTTCTGCGACCTAAGGTCCAGTAAGACTCTGGCTTTTCTACCACTACGCCTGAAGCTGTAGTGACACTTCGGTCTCCAGTGACCGGAGAACAATGCCGGATAGTTCAATCCTTAAGGCACTTCTGAATTCTTCCTACTGCGCCTTTCGCCCTGCTCAACTCTTAATATCAGCACTGACTAGGCTAGGATAATATTCAGTTATCCGTACTAGCCTCCACTTTTGCACTGTCTCTCTGTATTGACAGGAATCTCATTTCTCCAACAGGCACTAGTCCTGACTCCCTCCACACTCAGGAGAAGCCTTCCGAATCCCCTGTCTGCACGCTCACAGGAGAACTCTCAGACTGCACTGTGCTACAGGACACTCCCCTAACACCCCTGCTGGGTGTGTCTGAAGTGTATGTGAGTGATGTCGAGCCCTTAACCGTTACCTCTCCACTCATCCTCCTGGTATTGTGTGCCTGACATACCAGGGCTACACATTCCCCATGGTAAAATACAGCACTCCCGGGCTGTGAAATACAAGAAGACATTTTGTTTTGTATTAACAATAAACATTAAACTCTTCCCATCCGGGAGGTAAGAATTTCTTAAACGTTGCATTCAAACATTAGACATAGAAAAATACAAAACATACTTTCCATAAATATATCATATCAACAATATTCTTGTGAAGGACCCGCACCAAACCTTCAACGTGGGTCCTGGGTGGGCTGCAGGACATCTGAATGCAGACCTCACTCAGTGCCACACCACACGGGTTTTATATTCAGAGGTAATTGTTACAGTTTGATATAGAACCACAAAAATGCATAAGGTGCAAGTATTTACATTATCAGTTCTGGGGCTGGCATAGTCCTCAGCCTCGAAGTCCATATTTCCACATATTTAGTAATGCACAATACCATAACAATACTTTTTACAATATTCACATAAGGTAATCTTTTTCTGGGTTAAATTACATTATTGTGCTAGAATTACTGTTGATATCGAATAGGTATCTTCCCTTTCGTGGTTCGCTCTGATCTACGTGGAGTAGCTTCAGGTATATTGGTCTGTGATCTACCTGCTCTGCGTAACGGCAAACTATAGAACTGTCTCAATCTTTCTATGGATCTGGCAAGCGTACTGATGGCTGGGTGGTGTGAGTCAGCTTCACTAGGGGATCCCATAGCATGGGGCGCTGCTTCGGATGGTCCTTCTTGAGATTCTGTAGGCTGGGGTGTTACTGGAATAGGTAACTCCTGAGCTGGCTCAACTGGCACCATGGGCACAATTGGAGGTAGAACTTCCTCTTGTGGCTGATAAAACTGCAACACCGGAATGATTACAGCATCTCCCAGTCTAGGCCAATCCGCAGGGAAATCTCCCAGATCCGTGTGTATGACCTCTTCTTTTCTTTCTTCTCGATTGATGACAGGGTTCTTTTCACGAAGCTTTAGGGGTTCTGGACACAATTTCAAATGGTCTCTGGACACAGTGGATACTGTTCTTCCTCCGTCCTTACTGATGATACAAACTTTTCTGTTGTCATATTTGGAATCTTGTACGACGTAGGGTTCTTGTTCCCACTGGTTGTCCAATTTGTGCATCTTCCTTTTCTTTTCAAGACCACTTCTCCAGGCATCAAAGACTTGGCAGGAGCATTCCTGTTGTAAATATCTTCCTGTTTTTCCCGTGCCTTGTTGAGACTTTCTTCTACACAGACTTGCACTCGTCTGTATTGCTCTTGCCGATTGATGTCCCAGTTTTCAACGGCGTCGTCTGCCTCCGGTTCTACCACTCCAAGTTCTAAATCCATTGGTAGTCTTCCGGGCCTTGCTCTCATAAGATAGGCTGGAGTGCAGTTAGTGGAACTTACAGGTATATGGTTATACAAGTCAACCAAATCAGGTAGTAAGTCCGGCCACCGATTTCTGTCTTCCAATGGTATGGATTTCAACAAATCAAGGACAATGTGGTTCATTTTCTCGCAAAGGCCGTTGGTTTGAGGATGGTATGGCGTTGTTCTAATTTTCTTGCACCCATACATGTGACAGAATTCCTTGAATAGGTCAGCCTCGAAAGCAGGTCCTTGATCAGTTAATACTTGCTCCGGATACCCATGCGGTCTGCAGAAGCTTGCTTGAAAGGTTCTTGCTGCCGTCACTGCTGTCTGATCCTTTACTGGAACAACCACCAGAAATCTAGAGTAATGGTCCACCATGGTCAGGGCGGATGAGTATCCAGATCTACTTGGCGACAATTTAACGTGGTCCAAGGCCACAATCTCTAAGGGACGAGTCGTCCGGATAGGCTGCAGGGGCGCCCTCTGACTACCGTAGTCCTTCCTTCTGAGACCACAGGGTCCACAGTTCCGACACCACCTCTCGATGGAGCTGCGCATCCCTACCCAGTAGAACCGGCACCTCAACAGGGTCTCCAGCTTTCTCCCGCCAAAGTGTCCTGCTTGATCGTGGTATGCTTCCAACACCATTTGGACGTCTGCCTTGGGGACCACTATCTGCCAGACCATCTCGTGGGTCCTGGGGTTGACATATCTCCTGCACAACTTCTCACGGTATAGGAACAACCGGCTTCTCTCGTTCCACTGGAGCTTTGCTGACATAGGTGCATCTTTTCCCAAGGAGGAACCTTCCTGTCTTAACAACTCCTTGATACAGCTGACCACTGGATCGCTGTCCTGAGTCTCTTTCCAGCTGTGATGGGGTAAGGGATTTAACGTTGCACCATACTGCTTTCTGTAGACTCGATGCTCGTGGACTACCCCATTTCGATGGAACGCAGGTAGCTCAATTTCTTCCAGGTCGTCCGATTCTTCTTCCGTGTCAGATTCATGCGGCATTCGGGACAATGCGTCAGCATTAGCATTCTTTCGGCCTGCCCGATACTTGATGGTAAACTGGTAATTGGACAACCGAGCCATCCAACGCTGCTCCATGGCGCCCAGCTTGGCTGTTTCCAGGTGCGTTAAAGGGTTGTTGTCTGTAAACGCAGTGAACTGGTTGGAGGCCAGATAGTGCTTAAATCTTTCAGTAATGGCCCAGACCAGCGCCAGAAACTCCAGCTTGAAGCTGCTATAATTTTCCGGATTCCTCTCAGTTGGCCTGAGTTTTCTGCTGGCATATGCGATGACTTTTTCTTGGCCATTCTGCTTCTGACTGAGAACTGCTCCTAACCCTTCATTACTTGCATCGGTGTACAGCAGGAACGGTTGGCTGTAATCAGGATAGGTCAAGATCTCGTCACCTGTAAGAATCTCTTTCATCTTTTGAAATGCCTCAGCTTGTTCTTTTCCCCAATTGAATGAGGGTTTCTGCTCTTGAGAGGTTGTCCGACCAGGAGGTCCTGTAAAGGCGCCGCCTTCTTAGTGTAATCTTTCACGAACCTTCTGTAGTAACCCGTGAGTCCCAGGAACTGTCGCACTTCCTTGAGGTTCTTCGGCTCCGGCCACTTCTGGATGGCAGTGACTTTCTCTGGGTCCGGCGCTACTCCTTCCGAACTGACGATGTGCCCCAAGTATTGTACCTTCTGTTTGAGTAGATGGCATTTTGAGGGTTTCAACTTCATCCCGTACCTGGACAGGGACTCAAATACTTCTGCCAGATGCTTCAGATGGTCCTCATATGTCTTGGAGTACACGATGACGTCATCTAGGTATAGCAGCACGGTTTCAAAATTGAGATGTCCCAGGCAGTTCTCCATCACTCTCTGAAATGTTCCCGGGGCACTGCTGAGCCCAAACGGCATTCTGTCGAACTCACAGAGCCCCATTGGGGTGGTGAAAGCCGTTTTCTCACGATCCTCCTCAGCCACAGCCACTTGCCAGTACCCACTAGCATGGGCGTACCCACCGTGGGGCAGGGGGGGCCGTTGCCCCCCCCTAGGAGCAGGGGCGCGCCGTGCCAAGATGAGGCCATCGCATCAGCCGCCCCTTTAAAAGGTGCTTCTGGGCTGGCTGCGACTCACATACTAGACTGTATGGGCTCTTTCCAGCGGTGTGACATCGTTCCCGGGGGCGTGTTCTGCAAAGCCAGGAAGCCAGGAAGAGAAGCCGTGTGCTTGCTGCAGGAGGGAAATCTGAGGTCAGTCAGAGTCCTCAGTGACATAGGAGGATTTATTAATTAATGGGTTGATGTCTCCTTATCTACAGTAATATATACCTGACAGGAGCCTGTACAGTCTATATCTACAGTCTGTAGATATAGACTGTATGGGCTCCTGTCAGGTATATATTACTGTAGATATAGACTGTACAGGCTCCTGTCAGGTATATATTACTGTAGATATAGACTGTACGGGCTCCTGTCAGGTATATATTACTGTAGATATAGACTGTACGGGCTCCTGTCAGGTATATATTACTGTAGATATAGACTGTATGGGCTCCTGTCAGGTATATATTACTGTAGATATAGACTGTACGGGCTCCTGTCAGGTATATATTACTGTAGATATAGACTGTATGGGCTCCTGTCAGGTATATATTACTGTAGATATAGACTGTACGGGCTCCTGTCAGGTATATATTACTGTAGATATAGACTGTACGGGCTCCTGTCAGGTATATATTACTGTAGATATAGACTGTACGGGCTCCTGTCAGGTATATATTACTGTAGATATAGACTGTACGGGCTCCTGTCAGGTATATATTACTGTAGATATAGACTGTACAGGCTCCTGTCAGGTATATATTACTGTAGATATAGACTGTACGGGCTCCTGTCAGGTATATATTACTGTAGATATAGACTGTACGGGCTCCTGTCAGGTATATATTACTGTAGATATAGACTGTACGGGCTCCTGTCAGGTATATATTACTGTAGATATAGACTGTACGGGCTCCTGTCAGGTATATATTACTGTAGATATAGACTGTACGGGCTCCTGTCAGGTATATATTACTGTAGATATAGACTGTACGGGCTCCTGTCAGGTATATATTACTGTATAGACTGTACGGGCTCCTGTCAGGTATATATTACAGTAGATATAGACTGTACAGGCTCCTGTCAGGTATATATTACTGTAGATATACACTGTACGGGCTCCTGTCAGGTATATATTACTGTAGATATAGACTGTACGGGCTCCTGTCAGGTATATATTACTGTAGATATAGACTGTACGGGCTCCTGTCAGGTATATATTACTGTAGATATAGACTGTACGGGCTCCTGTCATATTACTGTAGATATAGACTGTACAGGCTCAGTCAGGTTTATATTACAGTAGATATAGACTGTACAGGCTCCTTTCAGGTATATATTACATCTACAATAATATATACCTGACAGGAGCCCATACAGTCTATATCTACAGTAATATATACGACAGGAACCTGTACAGTCTATACTACAGTAAATATACCTGACAGGAGCCGTACAGTCTATATCTACAATAATATATACCTGACAGGAGCCTGTACAGTCTATATCTACAGTATATATACCTGACAGGAGCTCATACAGTCTATATCTACAGTAATATAACTGACAGGAGCCCATAAGTCTATATCTACAGTAATATATACCTGACAGGAGCCTGTACAGTCTATATTACAGTAATATATACCTGACAGGAGCCCATACAGTCTATATCTACAGTAATATATACCTGACAGGAGCCTGTACAGTCTATATCTACAGTAATATATACCTGACAGGAGCCTGTACAGTCTATATCTACAATAAATATACCTGACGGGAGCCCATACAGTCTATATCTACAGTAATATATACCTGACAGGAGCCCGTACAGTCTATATCTACAGTAATATAATACCTGACAGGAGCCCAACAGTCTATATCTACATAATATATACCTGACAGGGCCCGTACAGTCTATATCTACATAATATATACCTGACAGGAGCCCGTACAGTCTATATCTACAGTAATATATACCTGACAGGAGCCCGTACAGTCTATATCTACAGTAATATATACCTGACAGGAGCCCATACAGTCTATATCTACATAATATATACCTGACAGGAGCCCGTACAGTCTATAACTACAGTAATATATACCTGACAGGAACCTGTACAGTCTATATCTACAGTAATATATACCTGACAGGAGCCTGTACAGTCTATATCTACAGTAATATAACCTGACAGGAGCCCATACAGTCTATATCTACAGTAATATATACCTGACAGGAGCCCGTACAGTCTATATCTACTGTAATATATACCTGACCAGGAGCCGTACAGTCTATATCTTCAGTAATATACTGTATATCTGACATATAGAGGCTGGGCTGGGGCTGATGTATATACAGGTGCTGGTCTGGGGCACATTATTAAAAGAAGGAGACATGATGGGGCATATTACTACAAGAAGGGGACAATGATGGGGCATATTTCAGGGTGGAATCACTTGCATTCCATGCTTAAATCTATTATCATCTATCTATCTATCTATCTATCTATCTATCTAAAAAGAAGAAAATTAGAGCAGCACAAAGAAAGAGTCCTGGTGCAGAGCCCCCCAGGCAAATACCAAACATCAGTTATAGAAATCCAGACAAATTGGAGGCAGCACACGTTTGTAGTGAATAAAAAGCTGTTTAATAAGACCAAAAGGCGACGTTTTGGTCCAAACAACAGAACCTTTCTCAAGGCTTGAGAAAGGTTTGTGTTGTTTGGACCGAAATGTCGCCCTTTTGACCTTATTAAATAGCTTTTTTTTTCACTACAAACTATGGCTGCCTCCAATTTGTCTGGTTTCTATCTATCTATCTATCTATCTATCTATCTAACTATCTATCTATCTATCTATCTATCTATCTATCTATCTATCTATCTATCATTCTTTTTTTCCCCAAAGATCAATCCAATTGCTGTGTTTAGAAAGGGCAGTGTGAATGGCTCAGTGTCAGTGTGTGATAAACACGCATGAGCTTGAAGTCCCCCTGCTGAACAGAAGAGAAGACTGCAAGGTAAGCCTAAAATCAATAAATTGTTTACATAATAGGATTGATCATGGTGGTATTTCTCCCTTGTATGTGATATTATTGGTCTTGGTATAAGGAATTATGTTGTGTATGGCGTTCATTTTTCGTTTTATTCACATTTTTTGTTCTTATATTTTACAACCTGAACGACCATGGCTTGCCCCCCCCTAGTTTTGATCCTGGGTACGCCCATGCCCACTAGTCAGATCGAGGGTAAGAAAAGTAGTTAGCCGTTTTCAGAGCAGCTAATGATTCCTCTATACGTGGTAACGGGTATGCATCTTTATGTGTTTATGCGGTTCACCTGCCTGTAATCCACACACATTCTCAAGCTACCATCTTTTTTTCTAACCAGGACTAGAGGTGCTGCCCGGGACTACAACTATCCCTGATTACTCCGGCTTCTTTCATATCTCGCAACATTTCTTTAGCCTTCTGATAATGGGCTGGGGGTATAGGCCTGTACCGCTCTTTGATGGGAGGATGACTGCCTGTAGGGATATGATGTTGTACTCCCTTAATTATTCCCGAAATCAAGTGGGTGCTTGCTAAACACTTGGCGTACTCTTGTACCACCCGAGTACCCCTTGCTTCGGTGAGCGGGAGTGGTGTCCGTCCCAACATGGAGTTGCTGACACCCCTTCCGCCACCTGGGTTGCCGGGTCATTGTCCTCCGCTATTTGGCGGGAGTCCAAGGACTCAGCCGGGAGAATAGAATTATTGTCGACAGCAGTATTTAGCATGGTTGCATAACGGGGTAATTTTAACCTCACCATCTCCCCAGTTTGAGAAGCCGTACCATACTCTTCCAATTCACCACTTCCACTACTCCCCCTAGCAGTCATAAGTGTAGGTCTAATGTTTCTGAATGGTGGGGTTTAAAAATTTTTTTCCTCTCGCCTATGGCTGCCCCCTTTTACCTTAATTTTTTTTAAAAGGGGGTTACAATGGGATTCATTTAGGAACCCCCTTCCAATTTTGGGGGGGGGGGGGGGGGGGGGGGGGTGTGTTGCTTTTGCGACCAAAAACCACTCTCCGCGTTTTTGTTGGCTAATTTTTGGACGTTGGGTGAAAACCCTTTAGAAAAACAAAGTTGTACCCAAAAAAATTTTTTAAAATTTTTTTTTTTACAAATAGAACCCCTGGTTTTCTTTTGATTTAAAACATTTTTTTAGCTTTTGGGGGAAAATTAAAATGGGAAAATGGGTGGGGTGTTTTTGTGTTTGGTTGTTTTTGGGGCTTTTAGATTTGGCCCTGGCCCGTGTTTGGGGGTGAAAAACCCCGGGTGGGGGGGGGGTCCCCCCCCTTTTGGGTTTTTTGGGGGGGGGGGTTTTTGGGGGTTTTTTGGTGGGGGGGGTTTGCCCCTTTGGTTGTGGGAAAAATGTTTTGTTTGGGGGTTTGATTTTGGGGGGGGGGGTTTTAAAGGGTGGGTTGGGGGGGGTTTTTGGGGGGGGGAAAATTTTTTTTGGGGGAAGGGCGGGGTGTTAAAAATTTTTTTCCCCCTTTTTGGTGAGGGGGTTTGGGGGAAAATTTTTAGTCCTGGTTTTTTGGGGGGTTTAAGGGGGGGTATTTTTTTTTCCATCAAAATCCCCCTTCTATTACCCCTGGGGGTTGGGTTACATCGGGCCCGGACGCACCCTTTTATTTAGCCCTTTTGGGGCCAAAAAACTCGGTTCAAGGAAAATTCTTTTTTTGGTTTTCCCTGGGTCTCCCTTAAAGCCTTTGATTTTTTTCTCTCTTTAAAAATTAAACTCAAAGGGTTCAGGTCCTTGGGGGGCCGGATCCTTTGGGCCCGGGGGGCCCCTTAAAGGGTTAAAACCCCCCGGGTTTTTTTGGGCGGTTAAATATCTTTCCTTAAGGAGGCGCAGGCCGACCCTTTAAAAGAAACCCCAATTTTCCCCTTCCCCCCAAAACGCCCTTTTTCCCAAAGCCCCGCTTTTTGTCTACTGGGAAAAGGGGGGGGGCTCTTGTTAACCTGTAAAAAGTGCCCGTTTGGGGGGCCTTTTTCCCCCTTTGGGGGAAAAAGGGCAAAGGGGGGCGGTGGCCCCCCCCTAAAGCTCCTGGGGGGGCGTTTTTTCCTCCGGGGGGGCGAGTCTTCCTTTTCTCCGGTGCACCCACGGGACGTCTTCTGGCAGTCAGCTAAAAAAAATCTTCCCTTCTTCCTTTTTTGCAGCTGCAGGCACTCATAAGCACCAGATTTTTAGTCACGGGCCACCCTGAGCGAGACCCCAAATTCACTGGGGGGTGTCACCTGCTTTTTGGCTTCTGACTAGGGGGGAAAAAGGGGGGTGCCGCCGGTTCCCGAGGGACTTCAACCCTGGTGATTTTGGGTTGAACCTCGGGTTTTGCCCGGGGGGACGCAGCCCTTTTATTCCCATGTCCTTTGGGGCATAAAAAGGTAGCATCAGGATGATTAAGGACCACCATTTTTCGTTCTGCGTTCCTTTTGGGATCTAAAACCCCTGTGCAAATTGCTCTTTCAGCACTTATTTTCGTAAATGCATTTAAATTATTAATTTTTAAAGGGCTCTCGGGCTCCTTGTGCGGCAAGCGGCCCCTGATGCTGTCCCCGGGGCGCTGTGAACAGTGGTAAAGCCACCCCGGAGATCTTTTTCTGTGCGGTCTTCAAATATGGCAGTAGCTTAAGGAGGATCGCGGGAAAACCCGGACCCCTGAAAAGGGTTATCCCAAGTCTCCCTTCCCCTCACAGCGCCAGTTAGCTGCCCAATCAGCACAGCAGCTTTTTGTCCTCAGCTGGAGTACATTTTTAGGGTCTGCATAACTTCCCCTTGAATCCTGCTAAAATGCCTGGGTCACCGCTGTACTGGGGAAACCATTTCGCCCCGGCATATATGGAGGTTATGGCGATCGGGCACCGGCTGGGTGTGGGCCCGCCCCCCAGGGGCTACAATGCCACGCGGTGCGGGTCGGGGCTGGCTGGGGCCGCACTGTCCCGTTTTTTGTGAATTTGGCGCCCCCCCTTGGTTAAACGGGCCACCCGGGTTTTTCCGAAGCTGCATTTCACAGGCCAGCAGTGGGGAAAGGACCTTCGTCGCAGGCGCTCTGATGTCAGCGTCCCCTTCCCGTCGCAGGACCTGCCGCAGGGCAGAGGGGGGCGGTCCAAGACTTTTCGCGCTCTTTCAGGGGCCACCTTCTTCTCCAGCCCTTAGGGGCGAAAGGCGGAAATATGGCGGATTTGGCCCAAACAACCAACAGCTTTTCACCAAAAAAACTCCACAGGCACCAGGGCTCGCAAAGCTCAATTTCGAATCCTTCGTGTCGCCAAGTTTTTTTTGGTGCCCCCCCCACAATTGGGGGTTACCGAGAAAAAGGGGGACTAGAGCCGAGCCCCTGGAAATCTATGGGGTTGTCACAGGGCAGTGGCTCGGGCTTGGCCCTGGCGGCCCGGGGTAGTTGGGAGGGAAAATTTACAGGGGTTTTTATAAAACGGTTCGTGACGCCCCCGTAGTTTTGACACTAGAAAGCACGCAGTAAATTTTCCCGGGGATGTTTGGGGAGCCAGATGACGGGTCCCCCCACAGGGGGGACGTCCCTCAAAGTCTATGGTATTTAAAGATTCGGGTGCAGATAAAAAAATCAGTCCTCCAAACCCCCGCGTTTTCCATACCTTTTACTTGTCAGATGAAAGGGAGGTCCAGGGGGCGGTCGGGTGGAGGGTTGTTTTGAGGTAACGGGTGAGCAGGGTAGAGGCCTCCTTAACTTTCCCAAAATGATGAGTCCAACCGCATAGAATAAGTTCACTCCGATTTCTCCAGCTAACCCTCACGATGCCCGTTCAGCAAGTGGTCGGAGCCTTTCATATAACGTGAGAGAGCTGGTTTTCCTATGTTGTCCTGCTTGACTTAAGGTCCATCTCCTACTCCGTTACTACCCACACCCCAAAGGGCTTCTTTCTGCGACCTAAAGTCCAGTAAGACTCGGCTTTTCTACCACAAAAGCCCGAAGCGTATGACACTTGGCCCATGACCGGAGAACAATGCCGGGTGTTTAATCCCTTTAAAGGGATTCTGAATTTTCCTACTGCGCCTTTCCCCTGCTAACTCTTAATATCAGCACTGACTAGGCTAGGGTAAAATTTATTTTCCTACAGCCCCCACTTTTTGCACTGTCTCCTGTATTGAAAAGGGAAATTTGTTTCTCCAACAGGCACTGTCCGACTCCCCCCACACTCGAGAAGCTTTTCCCAATCCCGTCTGCACGCTCACAGGAGAACTCTCAGACTGCACTGTGCTACGACCTCCCCTAACACCCCTTGGGGGGTTTTTGAAGTGTATGTGAGTGATGTCGAGCCCCCTTAACCGTTACCTCTCCACTCATCCTCCCCCTATTGTTGCCTACATACCAGGGGGTACCATATGCAGTCCGCAAAGGCTCTAGGAAAATCGCGCCCAGGAGGCAAATAGTTCTGCGTTTCCCCCGTGTTCTGTATGCCACAAAAGGTGTATTGCCATGTTCAGTAGAAATTGTGGGGTGATGTTGGGGCTATTTTTTTCCCCCTTTTGTGTGAAAATTATAATTGGGGGTAAAACAAATTTTTATGGTAAAATGTAGCTATTTTTTTTCACCGGCCAATGGTAAAAAATTCTGTGATACACCTTGGTGCAAAATGTCATGCCCCCTAGATTAATTTATTTAGAGGGGTTATTGGTAATTGGGGGCCTTTGAGGGATTCGCTTTTTTTCACCTCATGGACTCTCCTAAGGGTCATGGCACCTGCAAACCCATAACAGTAAAATTGGCGGTCCTTGCCCTTTTGAGCTTTTTATGGTGCATGAAAATTATTTCCCGATTTT